>JAJMSQ010000001.1:1200000-1730390 GCA_030578595.1 Saccharomycopsis guyanensis
AGTATCGGCAACAGCTTTAGAGAAATCCTGATGTGTAGCCATTGCAGCATCTAACTGGTTCTGGAAATATATTGTGTCATTACTGTCTGCGTCTGTTTGATTGTAGAGCTCTCCATTGAATTGAAGAATGTATGAGGAAGATATCCGAGGCTGTTTGGTGAATGGATGTCTTAACGACAACACAGAACTGAAAAATACAGCTGTGCTATCAGGATCTGATGTTATTGAATGTAATGACGCATAATTGGGACCTCTGGAAACGATTTTCGGTACCAATTGGTTGAACTCGGTAGTGGTTTGTGGCACCTGTGTACTTTGGCTTCCAAGTAATTCACATAATCTCGAATCAAACTGTGAAAAATCCAAATCAGTGTTGGACACAAGATTCTGACGAAGATCTAAATCAATAACATTAGCAATTTTCAGTTGATCTGAAAACTCTACCGTGATATCTGGAGATTCTTGTGATTTATTCTCATTCGCACCATTGTTGTGGCGATAATATTGGAACAATATTCCACACATGGTATCTCATCACCTCAGAAAAAAATTTAGAATCATTTCTTCTTCGGGCTACAGCTGTGGAGACTCGGGGGAGCTTGTCGCCCGAGACGATCGAGAAGTGGACGGAGCCAAAGTAAACTTGGACGGGTGTCGGGCGGCCAAGGTTGTCTGCCGACCGGGGAACAAAATCGACGAACGTGAACCAACGTGGGCGGCCCAGTTACATTTTTAGGCGGGAACGGACAGTATCGAGCAGGCCAAGGTTCAATTTTGAACGGAGCTAGTGAGCATCGTGCAGACAATTTGGGCGGATCCTGCATTTGCTAGAGGAAGTCGGACGGCTTTTTGGTTGGTCCTGCAGAAACTTAGGGGCACACCCTGGGCGGCTCTGGTGGAGGCCACCAACTATTAAACCCCTTTGGTGATGGACTGAATAGAACTGTTCCATAATTTCCTAATTTCCTAATTTCCTAAGAAGTATACTGCATTCTAAGAAGCACCAACTCATTTAGAAACACCCCTAAGCAGACTCGTAAATTGCTCATTTCTGGTTTTCCACAACTGCTCATTTCTCTGTACAAGATCACAACCACAAGTACGTCCAAGTAGAAATTAGCCGTTGCACAGGGACGGACCCTCGATATATTGGGGGTGCGGGGACCCCGTGGCGAGTTTCACGGAGTACGTTGTTGTGCAGAGTGTGGACTGCTGGATTGGGAAGTATTCTTTTGGGAAGTCCAATTGTAGATGTAAGACACAAAGTTGCAAGATTCCATCAAGTTGAAAGATACAGCATTGCCCCAAGGGGATGTAATTGAGTTTGTGTTTCGTGATCACAGATTATTATATACGGGTAAAAGAGGGCTGAGGTTGGAACCAGCGCAAACTAAGTTTTAGACAGTATATTGCCGAAATGGGGTGGGGGAGAAATATGAGCTGATTCGAGGAACCAAGGTCACTGGTCATAATTGGGGTAGATTTGCGGCGAGTTCGGAGCAATTGAAACAGGTATTTTTGGAGTGACGACACGGGAGTGCGAGCTGATGACGGCCGTTGTAGAAGCCACGCATGTATTGTCCAGGAGCTACAAGGAAACGAATGTAAGTAATTTGCAGCCGCAAAACCATGAGTAAGCGACAATTATCGCTGTTTCTGTTTGAGCTGTTGCGGTCTAATGGCACTGGGGCCAATGAGAGGCACCCAGTTAGACGGATGGCTGCCAAGGTGCAAAAATTTGGACACTAGCAGCAGCAGCAGCAGAGCCAAGGTGCGGTGGGAAACACCGCTAACAGTCTGGAAATCAGGCGGCTTGGCCCACACTAACCCCATTGAGACAGCACCAAACGGTTTAAGCCACAGGCTCTAGTCTGGAGGGGGACAATACTGGTGCAGGGCAGCGGCGGAGGAGGATTGCCCAAACGAGCAGTGGTACCTGAATATAGATGGGTGAACAACAGGAAAGGTACAATACATGGCCCGTCAACCCTTGAACGTCAACAGGCGATCGAGCCGATTGTTAGGTCAGGCACAACTCCCAAACTCGTATAGCCGCGACAATAACCCATGGCTATGATCTCATAATTGCCGGAATCGTCAGTTAAAGCCTCTATGCAGGAACAGACAGTTCCTGAAACTTGTAGCCAAACAATATATAGGGAGCCCAGATCAGCGGACCGCGACTACAGGGGGCCTGTGCAGTCCGCTATTGTGCTGGCTGAGATATTATAAAGGTCACCGGACAGCAAGGGCCCTGGAGCTGGAGCAGCTGGAACCCCTCGTGAGCAGGAGCAGTTCGCGACCTAGCACAGTGCTCCCTTGGTACTGGATTGGTCCAAGGGCTGTAGATGGGGCAGCAGACGGAGCTAAACTTAGGCGGGCCGACGCTGAGCCTTGTAGTCGTAGAAGAGGGTTGCCACCCTGGGCGAGGACGGTCCCCAGGAGGCAGGCCAAGGACAGGGAATAGGAAAGGTACCGAATGGAGTTGGCAGCGAAAGGCGAGGTTGCCAGAGCGTTAACAATCAAGGATCCGACAGGCATTGGGCATGGGCCAGCAGCTGGAACACAATAGACACCCTGCTGAGCAGAGGAGTTTCACACCAGAGGCCGAATCCAATAGGGCTAGTGGGGGAGCACCGGAAAAGGCGATCCCTGGCTAAAAAATTAGGTTGGCAATCCCAGGTACGAAACAATTAGTTCCAGCAGTCGATTGTAGCGATAATAATGCTGGGGATAGCCACAAGCAGCATCTGGGATACTCACCTGGGACTCTGGCCGAAGCCCAGGGTCTGGCGGTGATGCTTGGGCCCGCAATTGCAAAGTGGGACCTGGAGGTATCAGCAACCGCAGCCGCGAGGAGTGTGGGAATTAACACTACCGCGGGCTGAGGTGTCTAATGGTTTAGGCACATGAGATGAAACTGGTTGATAGTAATAAGATTTGGTCAAGTCACTGGCTGCAAGATAGTATTGAGCGAAGCATGGGTTTGCAGAGCCACCGTTAGTGCCAACTTTCTTGAGACCCAGTTTGAGCCATGGATACTTTACCGGTTTGGCACCCAAACCCTTACGGGTAATTTTCCCAGACGCTTGGGTCCCAGGCTCTAGTGATTGTCTTAGATTTGGGGGAACAAGACTAGGATGGCTTTTCTTAGTTGCTTGCTCGCAACCCGCGATTTTTGCAAGCGGGGCCCAGTCGCGCGGTGCCTGGGCTGGCCCTGAACAGGCGCACCCGGTAAGGGCAGCTGAGGGAGGCCCACTGGCGATTAGGCTCCTGGCACCGAATCGGCAGCAGGCGTCCACCGTTATCCATGATGTGATTCTGTTCGACTGTATCGAGCTGGAAGATGTTCTCATGCAGAGGTGGCGTTCCGTGGTGCAGGACGCGTGCATCTGGCCGCAGGTTACGCGTTGGTGCAGCGGGCGGCAGGGAGGAAAAATTTAGCTTCAGAGTTATAAAACTAAGTCTAACTATCCCTTGTGGGAAAATCTCAAGTTGTTGCTGTTTCTCATAGATTTTTGGCGGCATATTCGCTGGTTCACTGCTGATTTCCTGGATAATAATCTCGGGGTACTGTGCTTGGGACACTGTTTCTCGTCCCGCCCTCCACATCCGTGTTCCTTCTTTTCTCTTATTGATGGCTAGCCTCCTTGTTCTCCCCAGATCTCATCAAATGAACCGCTGGTAATGCATTCATACAACCCCCAGAATGTCTTCAAGGACCCGACCAAGGCCCCTCGCCTTGCCCACAAGCTGAGCAGCTCCAACATCGCCTCGCCGTACCTGCCGATGTCCCCCAACTCCAGCCAGTTTGAGCGCCGCCTTCTCAACCTGCCCTCGCTCCACTTTCTGCCCACCAACAGCTACTTCAAGTCGCCGCCGCTCAAAGGCGGCCACCCTCAGCAGACAGGTCCCATGCGCCGGCCGCCCCAGCTCCAGCGGCCCAGCAAGCCCTCAGAGTCCCCGTTGCACAGCCCCGTGTACTTGAAATCCCCAGAGAAAGTCGACATCGAGCCCATAAAGTGCGAATGGACCGAGCACGACGGCAAGCCTCCGCCCGAGGACGTGGAGATGGCCGACGACTCCAAGGACGAGCCTGAGCACATGGTCTCGGCCATCCACAACTACGGGACCTCACGGATCGCCCCGGTGATATACCTGAACCCTGGGATTAAGTACCCTCGCTACTCCAAGCTCGACCCGAAAGCCAACCAGTCCAAGCCGGAGGACCCACCCCAGGTCAAGCTCCCGTCAATTGACCTGCTCAGCAAGGTCAACAAGGACCGGCACCAGAGCATTCTCCTGTCGACGTCGCTGACGTTCCTGAACCCGCGCAACAACCGCATCTCATATCTTACCACCTCGTCGCTCCAGACCTCGATCGACGGCCTGCTGATCCACAAAGATAGCATTCCTTCCATCCCCGAGTACCTGAGCCTGGCCTCCAACTCCGACCTAGGCGGGTACTCGCAGCCACTGCGTTTCGACCGCCCGCTCCCGATGCCTCCTCAGACCACCTCCAGTCAAGTTTCTGACATGAGTGAGAACTCGGGCGGCAGCGGCGCCTACTCCAACGTGCCCTCGTACCCCTACTTCTCCCCTCCACCCTCCAAAGACGCGTTCCGCCCAGGGTCTATCGCTGCTTCTGACAACTCGCGCACCTCCAAGTCGTCCAAGGACTCGGACAGCAAGCACAGCGACCTCAACGGCAACATCACCTCGTCCATCGCCAACTACACCTCGACCATCAAATTCAACTCTGCCCCCGAAGAAGAGCGCAAGTACCAGTGCAAGACATGCGGCCGTAAGTTCAAAACAAGCGGCCATGTCTCACGACACTCCCGGATTCACACTGGCGAGCGGAAACATGTGTGTCCGTTCCCAGGCTGCGGTGCCAGGTTCGCCCGCCACGACAATTGCATGCAACACTACAAAACTCACAGCAACTTGAACGGCAAGACCGCCGAGCGGATGCGCAACTTGAAAATCAAAGAGCAGTTGTCGACAAAGAAAATGAAGATTAAAGCCTTGATCTGGTGATCGGGGTCTACGATTAGGGGTTTTTCATGGTTACGGTTCATATTTAACATTTATTTTACTCATTCCTAATAGCTTTTTTAATTCTTTTGGCCAATGCCTTTATGTCATATGTTTTTTTAGTTCTGTGCTGTAGCGATGTTGGCCGGTGTCTGTGACAGAGTGTCTGTGACAGAACCTCAGCCCCTCGCCCTGGTGGTGAAACTGTCTGTCAGAAATCAGCAGCGAAAGGGAATGGAAGGGGTCTGAGCTGAGCCCACGGGCAATTAAGAAGAGTTACTGCTCAAGGTTTCCGGTTGCATGGATGGTGGATTAGCATTGGATTGAGCTGGGCTCAAGGTTCCCCTGGCTGCCGAGTCAACCACCGAGGTTTGACACTGGGTGACAGCGGGGGCTGAGATTCCTCCCACGGGACTGTCCGAGCGCTGTCTGGGTTGAATGGGGCTAGGGTGAGGACACTGGGGTATTCACAGAGTTAATTGGAGGTTGGGCCGATGTCTTACTGTCAGGCAATGTCTTAGTCAAGGGGATATTTTAAGAACAGGAAGGGGCCAAGATTAATTAGCGGTGGAATTGGATGGCCCTGCGATCGAGGCAATCCAGGCGAAATCCAGATCTGTGAACAAGTAGTTACTGGTGGTGGTGTGAAGACGTCGGTTATCGGCCGAGGTGTGGGTTAAAGCGGGAGTTGCAGCGGCCGCCAGGCGGAACAGGCGAGGGATCAGGCAAGCTGGCCGAGGGCCCAGGCGAGGGTCCAAGTACGAGCAAAGTCTATTAATAGCAAGGAATTTCAGGTGGATACGAATGATTGTCATGGGCCACCACGACAATTTATGGTAGCATGGGAAGACAAGGGTCAGCAATATTAGCGAACAGCTGAGCTTGTTCTTGACTGGGGTGGAGAGGTAGCATGGAAGCTGGAGCAGCAAAGTCGAGGATCGACGTAATATGCAAAGGAAGTGGGTTCTGGTTAAGAACGGGCGAGATGTGGCTTGGGCGTGGGCTGGGCTGCGGCCAGTGTGTACCCAAGGGCCGCCCGTGGATGCTTGGGTTGGGCCAGGGTAGGGCCCTGGGCTAGTGCCTGAGGTACGCTTGGTCAGACACAGCCCTCTGCATATAGGGAGCGGTCCAAGTCAACTAAGAGGTTAGACGGAGGTGCCAAACTTAGACAGGTCTAAATAATACGCTGCAGCTCAGAGACACCATAGTTTGCAGGCTATATCATATACCCCAGGCGAAACAGGGCCTCGTAGATTCGGCCCGACCACATGCAATCCTCCACAGCTGGCTGCCGGCCCACCTCATCATACTTGTCCACAGATTTACTGCCGGGTGCACACGCCTCGCCTAAGATTACAGAACAGCCCTAGGCACAGACCTCGTCATAAACCAAACCGCAGGCGGCGGGCAGTTCCAGCAGGACGAGATTCAACCGGCGTTAAAGTTTGGCGGGCACAACTATGATGTCAGGTTGTGGGATTGGATTGTTGTGCAGGCCAACTCAGTCCGCTGCCCAGAATGAAATTCTAATTTGAGTTAGTACCAATCCACGCAGAATAGGCTGGCAAACCCAGCCGTTTTCGGAGAATGTCTCACAATCGATGGAGTCGTGAGTAAGTGAACAATCCCGGTCAACCATGGTGGTTGCCACTGAAATCCGCTTTAAGGTTTGCGACTTCATGTTTACCACTTATTGTCTCCATCACCCGTGAGTACCACGCCAGCATCCATTTATCCCCCTCCAGACCCTGGGCTATCCCCTGTCAAAGATCTGCTGTGGTGACGCCAATGGCCCATGTCCATTCCCTTTCCCCTTTGGTCAAGCCTTGTTGGTGCCACTTCGGGCGAGGGAAGTGCCTGTTGGCAACGCATCTTTTCGGTCTGTTTTTGGCGGCGTCGATTTGTGATTTGTGTAAGTTTCTGGAACTGCAAGCTGGCTAGCTTGTGTCTAGTGGATGCCGGTGTTCAATTTTGTTCAGTGTGCTTACTAGTTTGATAATTAATTTGGTCAGTAATATCCCGGGATAGTCTGGCCAGCTTAATACTCGACACCACCTTATTTAATCGTTTCTCATTCTTTCTGCTGCTCACACCTCCTGCTCACTCCTTCTGCTCACACTCTCCCACCACTCTGCATCTAGTGCTAGGCCAGGGTCCATGCTTGTGCAGTTTTCGCGGCTACTTCTCTTCCATTCCATCCACACAGAATTTCATATCAATTTCTGTTCGTTTGCTGTCCGCTCGCGGTCGACTTGCATTTCAACTTGGTTGAACCTGGACTAGCACGTCTCGCTACCAATTTACTTAATTTATCGTAGATCCTTCATTACATCGCCCAACCTCCACCCCACAATTCGTCCACCAGTCTTCCACTTATCTCCGTATTTTTCTCTGACTCTACGGGTTGCAATTGTAACCTTTTAAGTATATCGTCGGCTTATAAAATACATCCTCACACCTACACTGTCACCACTGACCACACCTCATACTACCCTTCGATGTCGCCAAGACTAAACTCCGCCACTCACTGTTTTCTCACTAGTTCGACTCTCTCTCCATCCACCACACTAGCAATGTCCACTCGTAACTACGTGCCATTACTTGTCATTACTTTCTAATGCTTCTTCCCACCTCTGGCCACCACTGGTTAAATTTGTCTATGCTTGTTTCTCTGTGCAAACTTATTGGTATCAATTTCTCTTCATCTACTATCTAGCCAATGCCCACTCCAACTCTCCAATTCCCGTAACTCTCGTTCCAGATCCCAGCTGTCCCCTTACGTCCCCTGACCTTCTCTTCATCAATCTCATTGGCTGTTTATTACATGCGTTCTACTCCACATCACAGTGGATAGTTGCTTCGTGATTGGAGAGAACATTCGAGCACTCTTCACTACATCTCACCACCACAGCTTTCCACAACTCAACACACCTCAACACCACTCCGCCACATGTCAATACTACAACAACAAATCCCCGGTCAACTGTCCGTACGGAATCTGTTATTTCGTCCAGTCTGGCTATGCCTGTATTCCATTGCTGTGTAACTGCCTCGTGCGGCCACTTCTACTACTTATTCCTACCTAATCGTACTGGGCCCTGATGGTCATGGCCAGCACTCTGACAATTCAGTTCAACCGTTCAGAATCCCACCACAAGGTTCTGGCTTCACTTAACGTTTCTGGCCAATGCGGTTCTGCTGCACTGCTTGTGCTGCACCACCTCGAGCTACTCATGCGATCCTGCTTGGTCGTTTCTTACTGGTTAACTCCTACTCTTACTAATTATTACCAATCCTCATTCAATCGTCGTCGCTGCTACTTCCCCGGCCTCCCCCTTTCATCCCTTATACCTAACATCCCAATCCTTCTCTTGCATCGTGCCTCAAAACCTTGCAAATCTTCTCCTGGTGCTCTCCTGCTCCAATCTCGCTAATCCTCTGGCTTCCACGTGCCCCAACCTTATCTACTCCGTGCAACGGTGGAGTTGAATGTTCTTAAATATTCTAAATCTTCGAAAAGCTTCAACGTTCTCAAGTCTTCATATCCGCAAAACTACATCAGAATCTTTATTCCTCAATGATCCACCGTAACCTAATCTCCATACACCTGATCATCTTTCGAGGCATAGCATCCTCAGATCTCACACTGGCACTTCAAACTCTCCTGGTACTTATCAATATTCTTCCACTTTGAGGCCTTATCGAGCTTCCACTTCCCGCTTCCTCTATGATCGTCTCACTCCTCTTGATCTTCTCACTCCTCCATGATCTTCTCTCTTACTGATCTCCTCATTCTCCAACTTAGTCCTTACTCCCCATAGATACACATTGGCACTGCTTTTCCTCATGGAAGAAACACATCGTTGCCTTGCTCAATAGCCTTTCTAGTATGAGTGACAATGTCAGTAGACTCCCATGGGTAGGCGATCCAGTAGTCTGGGATCAGTCTGGCTGCAATGTAGTTGCCGGTCTTCATGATATCGTCTGGCAAGTCGGCCTTCTTAGGCTTTTGCTTGTCGTGCAACACAAAAACCCCGAACTTGGTGTTGTCAGGGTTGGCTCCAGACACCGAGCACTGGGCAGCAACGTCCTTCTTCAACTCGCTCACGGCATAGTGCAAAGTGGTTCTGGTGTCGTCTACCTCGTCGACAATCAACACGTTCTTGTTGCAGAGATCGATGTTGCTTTGCTTGTAGTCGATCCATTGGGTCCGGACAACTTGGACCCCGACTTTCTCTTGCTCGGTCGACACAGTGCTCAAGTCCTCGTACAAAGAAAGGATCACAGCATAGACCCGGGTGGTTGGCTGACCAGGTTCTTTGAGAAACGACCGGAGCATCCGGGCAGGAATAAATCCGCCGCCTCCAATGGCAATAATGAGATCTGGCTTGAATGCCTTGATTCTCTCCGAGGCTTCCTGGCACAACTGGTGCACGTTGTTGTAGGAGATGTAGACCTTGGTGGCTTCCTCCTCGGAGAACGGAATAACGGTGGTGTGTGCGGTGGTCATTTGTAGCTTGTTGGGTGCGGGCGGTGGTGCTGAGCGCAGGTGAGTATGTGTGGGCTCAGATACTAGCACGTAGTTGTCGAGTACGGAACCGGTATCAATGGTATAACCTTCACCAAGTATTTATACTTAGATAGCGATCCCAAGAAAAAATCTTTTCTCGGTATGCCGTGCGACTGTATGCATGATAAGCCGGCAGTCCGTGGGTGCAAGTGCATGTAGACATTAGGCTGTCAGAGAGTATTGGTGAGTTTGTTGGATATTGTGTGTTGCTTATTATATTTTTATTGATTTCGTGGGTTGCTCATGTCTGTGTTGCTCTTGTCTGTGTTGCTGGTGGTAGGTGTAGTCGTGGTAAAGATGCGATGATGTAGGATGTTCTCTGCAGCCTCGACGGACTATTGATCTTGCTTGTTTAAGTCTGGATCAGAACCGTTTGATTTGCTTGGCCCTGGGTTTCTAGTATTTTTCGTTCGTCTTCTTAGCTCTTGATTCCTTTCATTCTGATTCTATCTAACCTGGTTCCTCCCTCCTCTTCAATCTTGTTCACTCGACTCTTCTATTCCAATCACCATTGGCTCCCACCGCTGCTTTACTGTGCATGGTCAGAGATGCCAAGTGCCATCTGTAAAGGGCCCTGGTCTGGTCCTGTGTACTGGCAGCTGCCTCAAGTCCAGTGCTGATCATTCGAGATGCGTGATGTTGCTGACGGGTTATAGATAAGACTCGCAGTGGCAACCAAGTCCAGGTTTCGCCGAAACTTGTAAATTGAACCCTGTTGACTATGACATTAGGTTTGTCACAGGGTTTCCACCTAGTTTACAACACATTTAGTTCACTGTGTAGAGACTCGACTCACAAGCATACGCTACATGATCAATGATCAGAGTACAGTCTATGATATACCACTAACGTGCCAGTAATTTATCTATGAGATTGTCAAAGATATGCTAATGGTAATAAAAGAATGGTCCAACGGCTAACTGATTCAACTTCGAATTCCTACAACTCCCTCGACTCTAAGTCCTACCCGACATGAATCTGCAGCAAGGTTTCCCCAGACTATATAAAGCCACGAGGGTTCCTCGGGAAGCCGCGACACAGTTGCTCTTGCACTATTGCTCGTTATCGTTTCTTGTGATTTGTTGATTGGTGTTTAGAGGTGGGGAATTTTGCTAAGTAAACTAGGTATGCAACCGGCGGGCGCAATTCACATATTTGGAGGAGTCCTAACCTGTTGACGATCGTTTGGTGAGTACCCATTGAGTCTTCGAAGTGGCACTGATTTTCTATGATTTTCAATTGATAATTGACGCTGGGTCTGCGATTGTTACTCATCAATTCATTGCTCTTGTCTCCAGCACTCTTCGGGAATATTTACTTGTTCGTCTCTCCAATCTTACATCTTTGACACACGTTTAAATTCACTTTCAGTCAAGTTTCTACAAAGTCAACCCGTTATCCTCCATGATTCTCTTCTACCTTCTTGTTACTCGCTTATTTCTTTCTAACTCCTAACTCTACACCTACATCAATCACCACTCTCCCCACTTCACCTTACAACCTTCCATGCAAAACAATGTTAAAATTGACTATCATAATCCACACATCATAGGTCAATCTTACCCACCTACCCTTCAATACACCCCATGTAAACCCACTAAATCTCAAGTCTCATTCCCTGTTCAATCAGTTGTTGAAGCTGGTTCTCTTCAAGGTACCGCAACACATCTTGGTCTGGATGACTGAAATGGTTCTGCAACACCTCGGTGATCTTGAACGGACGTGCTGCAAACAGCGAATAGTCCAACAATTTGTACCGCAACGACTCGTTGTAGTTGAAGTTGCTGATATCTTTAAGCTCTTCATCCAAGAACCCACCATCGTCTTCCTCAAGATCATCGTCGAACCCTGGCTGGTTAGGAACGCCCTTAGCTTCAGTCTCAAAGGCTGGGAGCTTGCTTAAACTGGAAACAAGTCTAAGCAACTTGAAGTTAAGTTTCTTGAACCATACAGAAAGATACTCCTTGTCGGCCATTTGTGTGATCAATGACTGATTGTTCACCAACTTCAACCCTGCCAAGATCTCCAACTTGGCTCCGTACTTGTTCAACTTCTTCATCTTGGTGAAAGCATTGTTAGGGTTCAAGGTAAGCCAGAGCTTACTGAGCAACTCAAAGAACCGCAAGTTTTCGTCTTGGTTAACGATCTCTTGCTGGGACGAGTTGGTGTTGTCAAGTTTGTTCAAGATGTCAAGAAGACTACCGATTGCATTGAAATTGTTGACAATCTGAATGCAGCGCACTGGCTTGTAGATGAAAACAGTGAGCAAGAATTTCAAAAAGTTGTTCACCAAGTAAACGATCTCGTAGTCAATAAAACTCAAGTCGGCATCCTCCTCAGTAAGCAACACAATCTCTTCCAAGTTGACATAGACCAAATTGAGGAACGAGCTCAAAACTGCGTCCAAAACCTGTTGCACTAATTGGTCTTCTTGGCTGACATCGTTGTTCTCAAACAAGAAAAAGTCGGTTTGAGAAACCTTCGAGTTGTTGACACTTAAGAATATGTCTTGGAAAGTGGTGTACACCGCATTAATGTTGTGCAAGTTCGAGTCCATGATAGAATTGTTCAAGATCTGGATGTGGAGCTTGATCAACGATTGGAGTCGAGCATCGGTGTCAAGAGTGAACAGGGACACGTTCAACGTGTTCTTCAACTCGCTGTTGACATCGCTCAAGTCCAAGCTTGCATTGCCAACCTCCGACTCAATCCGTTTCATGAAATTCTCCTCCCACAACAATTTGTAATTATAATTGATAATGATGAAAACCTCAAAGAAGTTGGAGAAATAGTCGTAAAACTCCTCAAACCCAATGCTGTTGAAGTTGTCGAGAATGTAGTCGAAATTGTTCTGGATCGATCTGGTGATCCGCAACAAACTCTTCAAAAGCATGGTCTGTAATCCCAACACCTCGTCCAAAAGCCCAATCATCGAGTTGGTCACCACAAACTTGATGCATGGGTCGAAGTTGATGGAGAACTTGGTCAAGAGCACCTTCTCGCTCGACATCAGTTCAACCATCACAGACAAGTTGTTGATAACACCAATACATTGGCTTTCTTTCTCGTCCTCTGCAGCGGTGATAGACACAATATTCTCCATGTTATCGTCCCGTTTACTACTAAGAACTTCCAACAATTCATTAGAAATCTTGAGGAATTGCGAAGTAAGTTTCAAAGACAACTCGTTAGCGAACGGTTTCAATTCCAGAGCAAACGATGCAATGAACTCTTCCAAGATAGTAGTCAAGAAGTCTATCTCGTACTCTGAAATAAGCTGCAAAAGCTTAGAAACAATCTGGTTGACATGAGATTTCAAGTAGTTGGTGATGTCGTCGTTACTCAATAACGACCGCAAAGCATCAAGTGCTTCTACTTGCACTAAGAATGTGTCTTGGAACTGCGACGAGCCTCCGTCGATATCCAACAATTGGATGACCCCTTTGAACGTCTCGCTCAAGATGTTCATGTCCTTGAATTTGTAGTTGAAGGTGGCAATAGTCTCCAAGGCTCTGGTGGTCAAGAAAAGAAACTTGTGGTCGTAAATCTCAGGAACGATGTACGACTGAATAAGTTGATCGATCTGGTCTTTCACTGGCGAACTATCATTGGCTTGAAGTTGATACGACATGATACCAATAATCCGCAAAGCAGCTTCGGTTTCAAGAGCTGGCTCCACTTGGGAACGGTCGCTGTTTCTCTTTTCAAAGATCTTACCAAGAAACTGGAACACCCAGTCGACTATCAAATCGAAATGAATCTTAGAGAGTTTGAACATAAAGTTGACGGCCGCGGTGTCAGGACGAGCAGTCTCGTTGTTCAAATCGTAGAATTTCCGGAAGAACTCCTCGTCGTCTTCGTAGAACGAGTTGAGGTTATCTTTCGAGATCACAATCGACGGGAATATAAGGTACTCGATGATCGAGTTCAAGTTGCTCTTGACGCTAGTGTTGAATGTGTCCTTATTATTAAGGGTGTATGCAAAGAACCGGATCAAGTAGTACAACGACTCGCCAAAGAGCAACGTCTTCTGGTGGTACCATTTGTCGATCTCCACAAAGAAGTTCTGGAACATTTGAGGCAAGTACACCTGCTGGAAGTACGGCTGGAACTGGTTCAAATGATTAGTGTGTTGCTGGGCATTGGCGTCGTATCTATTAATGTCAATTGGACCGTTGGTTGCACCTCCACCGTACTTGGCATACATCCGCACCAAGTTAGCAATGCTCCATTTCTGACACCGCACTCTGTAGTCCTTGCCACTACCATGGGAAGTGTAGGAGGTAGGATATGGAACCTGAAGCACATGGAGATGCAAGCCGATCCAGTCGTTGGCACGGTTTTCAGCAAGAAAGAACTCCGGCAAGTCGTTGTAGATCGAGAACTTGTAGATCTTCAAAATAAGATAAAGCATGTGGAATTTCTGGTCGTGGTCCGAGCTTTGGAGGTCGCTGCCAAGATTATCAGTGATGTTCTTGGCTAACTGCAAAAGAGAAGGAAATATAGAAGCAATAAGCTGGTCCATAAGAGCAATGGAGCCGTTGATCTGGTCGACCTTGTTGATGTCGGAGCCAACACCGATGTTGAATCCAAGAATCGACCACCGGTAGTACTTGGTGAACTCGTACGTTAGAAGAAGCCCAGGCAACACGTTGGCCTGGTCAGTGAACATTGTCTCGATTATCAGCAAGAGCTCGCCGCCGTAGTTGTTGTTCTCGTTCACAGACAGGTTCAAGAGCATCAGCACGATCGAGGTAAGGTTGTTGACAATTAAAGTTTGCACGCCAGTGGTGGTTCCCGGTCTGACAGCAGCTGTCAACAGATCAATGAGATTAGCCTTCAACGCCAGCTTGTCCGACTCCGGGATCACCACGCCCTCGACCAGCTTGGCGGTCTGCTGGCTGCGCTTGAGCCAGTACTTGTTGATCACGTTCTTGACAAACACAATCGACGACAACCGTGTAGCATTGTCGACTGAGGAGTCTATAGCAAGGCTGAGGAGAAAGCTCAAGAACTGCTGCTTACTGATATTGTCGGTAAGAGCCTGTTCTGCGCTGTGACGCACCTCGACATTATTGTGGAGGGTGTTCTGGAGACTTTGCACCACCAGATTCTTGTCAAAACTCATGATTAGGGCTGCTGTTATGTGGGATCCTAAGCTAGCTTAAAAATTTGAAAACGGAGTGAGTGTGCAGGGTGCGCGCACCCCTGCGGACACCCACCTGGGCCGGGGTCACATGACCCTGCATGCAAAAGTTTCACTCCACAGTCCAAAATCGCCCAATAGGTCCGTAACCCAGACACTGATGAGTTTCACGAAACGAGAGTTTCTTAAGGTCCAGGACCCTGGCGATGGCACCGCCATCAAGATCATGTCGTACAATATGCTTGCACAGGCACTTATCAAGCGTAGCTTGTTTCCTGTGTCAGGCAGCATCCTTCGGTGGAAACCAAGATCCAAGGCATTAGCCAGTGAGCTTGAATATTACAATTGTGACGTGATGTGTCTTCAGGAAGTCGACGAGTTGCAGTATCGTGTTTTTTGGAGACCACGGTTTGCAGAGACCGGATATTTCTCAGAGTTCCATCGTTGGGGCCACAAACTACATGGCATTGTGATAGCGTACAAACAGTCGATGTTCAAGCAGTGCACTGTCAGCACCAAGATCGACTATGATTCTCTTGAAACTCCAGGCATCGAGTCTGTGGACACCCAGAATGTCGGAATGATCTTGAAACTCGAGTTTTCTTCAGGCAATGGTGGCATAATCGTCGGTACCACCCATCTCTACTGGCGTCCAGAAGGCACGTTTGATCGGGGACGACAAATGTACTTGATTCTCTCGCAAATGCAGGCATTCTGTCGCGAGAACGACAGCGCAACCTGGCCCAAGTTTTTTGCCGGCGATTTCAACGTGTCGGCTGAAGACTCGCCCTACATCTTTGCTACGAAAGGGACTCACACTCACAAGTCAGATACGGTGCTCGAGGAAAGCCTTGCCGCACGTGACCCGAAGCTTGCAGGGGGCCGGGCTGCGATGCTGCGATTGTTCGACGGGCTAGACTGGCAGGCAGTGTCGTTGTATGGGGCAGTGTATGGAGATCTAGAACCCGACAATGTCAAGGATGGTGAGCCAAAATACACGAACTGGGCACATACTTGGCGCGGGTGTTTGGATTATATTTTTAGCATAGGTGAGGACAACGCGGTACCTCGGATATTGAGTGTCTTAAAAGTTCCAGACGAGACTCAATTGGGACCGCTTGGACTACCGCAGGTGAATCGGTACGCGAGCGATCATGTGTGTATCATAGCAGAGGTCGAGGTGGCACAGCCCAACGGTAATTGATTCGTGAGTGGCTTAGAATAAAATCGGTGGTTGGAAATCGATTAGCTAGATGGCTTAAAATAGACTTGGTGGCTTTAAATGTGAAAGCAGCAGGCACGAATAGAATTGGCAGGTTGCATGAAAAGCTTGGGCTGTAGGTACATTGAAATGTGGTGTAAAGGTTATGTCGCAGAAGGGCGAGACAAATGGAAACTACATGCAAAGTGGTGTAGAGGTTAAGTGAGGGACGGATGTTAAGGTGGTGTAGGGGTTTATTATACAACAGCTGGTCCTAATGTAATTATGGTAGTGACGAAAAGTGGAGAAAAGCCGTGAGGCGGTGGTTGGACGGTGGTTGAGTGGAAGCACGGCAGTGGGTACAAATAATATTCTGGTGGGCTTAGTTTGTGGTGGGGTTTTTTCGTTCAGGGTGGTTGTCTCTGTAACTTGGTCAGATGGTGGAGCTTTGAATCATTAACAGTTGAGAGGAGCCTGTTTCTATGGGACGACTGTTGCTGTAGTAGTAGCAATTGTAGTATCTAGGAGTCCAGTTGGTGGTTCGATTATTTTTTTCAAGAGCGTCCAGCGTGTTACTTTGATTGGTAGTAGTTGCAGACGAAGTCATACATGTTGGATACCAATGGTTCGTTCTTGGTTAAATGAATAGGCCCAACTTGCAGCTGCCATCTTATTCAACAATAGCTTGTTGACTGGGGTACTTCGGAAAGGCGCCTTGTTGAATGTGGAGTAGTCATTGTTTGTAAGCCATAGTTCGGGTTCAAGTTCTACTAGATCGACTAAATTCACGAAAGATCTACGAATGAACTACGGGCAAATTATGAGTGATTAATCTACGATTTGTTTCGGAGTAGTACCTGAGTGAGTTCCGGGGTAGGATTAATTAGCATGACCCAATATGAATGTTCCCCAGCAGATGAAAGTGCCGATTACTGCAAACTTGAGCTGCTTGTTCTTGCACAGTTCCCGAACGGTTCCTGACCTATTCCCGATTAGCTAGCTGCTTCCTGGTCACTTGGAGTGTTCTTTTGGTCACACTCTGACGCGTTATTATCCACTCGGGTACTCAGTCGGGGATCGCGACTGGCGTTCTACAAACGACTAGTTGCAAGCGGTCGCCGACTGCGCAGATCCAAAGGATGCTCGATTGAAAAGGAAGCAGGCAAGACACCTAAACTTTGAGCCAGGAAGATGGATCCCAGAGGCCTGGGCTTTACTGGCAGGGAATAGAGTCTGTGGAAATGGTTCTACGAGGACAATAGAGCCGCAACGAACTGCCTGGGCAAGGATAAGCGAATTTGACAGGGGTGGCCCAGCCATTGAGAGGCGCCGGGGCCGCTTGCAAACAATAGGCAGCAAAACAACACAAACCCCACGAAACAATCCACAATAGAATCGCAATACCGGAGGCCAGTGAACTCGATCGCACCCCACATGAGACTACCACCAAACGGAATTTTAGCTCGCCAACCGAAATCGTACATGCGCACAAAAGTTATGCAATGCCGGGCGCAGGCAGGACCGGCGAAGCTTACCCACTAGAACCGTGCAGTCAGCGGTTGGGGCTGGGGAACTGGAAGGCTGCAGCTTACCCGGGGGTGGGCTGGGGCTCTCCTCTTTGGCTATATCTATTGTTCCTGTCCTGATATTTTATATCGCCTAAATCATACCCAGAGATGGCGGACAGTGGATTTGACATAGACATCGAGTCGAACAAGAAGCACTACCACACCAGCAGAGTCCGGGGCCAGGTGCGGCGGGTGTTGATGAGCATCTGTGGGCTTTTGTTGGTGGTAGCTGGGCTCTACTACTTTGATGTGATTGTGCCTAACTTGAACGGATTGACAGGTGGTGAGATAGACATCCAGGTGTCGCCAGGCAGTAGGAAACCGCTTGACAACGAGGGGCTCTACAGTGCAAAAGACATAGACGTGACTGACCTGAGTCCTGTCAAGGCCAAGTTGATCACCTCTGACAGCTCGATTAAATTGAACGTGCCTAATAACAATATTGATCCTGACAAGAAACTCTTAGAAGACTACTCCAAGAACAAGAAGCAGCCTCCGCCAGAACATATTATCAACAACTACTATCATGAGTACGGCGCCAGCACCAAGTTTGACCCTAGCTCTGAGTTCAAAGCCATCGTGACACTCAGCCCGGTCATCGTGTTCACTTGGGACTCAAAGGTATCGATCGATGGCAGCACCACCGACTTCCAGCAGCAGAGCAAGGACCTCTTGAAGACGTTGGGCCAGAACTACCAGATCACCCCAGTGCCCTCGTATGTGTCGCTTGACAGACACCCGCACTACAAGGAGTTGGCCAAGTACATCAACGAGTTGTACCTTCGCGTAGACAAAGGCAGCACTGCCGCAAAGACAATCAACGGACGGAGCACCTCGACCAACGCTTTCAACTTGCCTATTCTCGAGGCTGAAGAGAACATTCTACCGGGAATTGTGATTGCGGGCAAGCCGATTGGCAATGCACGACAGCTAAAACATGCACACGAGTCTGGCCTGCTCCTAGGGATCCTTAAAGAGTTGGGACAAGGAATCATCAATGTCGAGCGAGTGGGTTAATCCATAAAACTGTGACATACTTGACATGCACTTGTGCTTGACATTGTCCTTGACATTAAGTCTATTTCTTTAAGACCAGAGATCTGTGGTTTGACCTCCAATGGGCTTGGCTCCAGGTGAGCCGTGGAGACAAAACTGAGGCGTAATACAGTGCCTTGATAATTTAGACGTTTACGAATAATGATGGTTGATTTAAATTGCATGTAGACTAGGGTTTGTGGAGTTGGATAGTCGTACCGAACCGAGCCCAGACGACTATTGTTCATCAAGCCAATGACAATAGGGTTGTCCAAAACAATATAAAAAAGTCCTCGGGAGTATTCAGCAACGCAAGGCCGGAGCTCAGGAGGGTTTTTCTTGAGTTCCGATGTCATGGCACGGCGTAGGGTGTGGCTAGTTGAAGGTCCACTAGTGAGATATTTTCACAGTGACTCGATCGGGGAATAGCAAACTGCAGTGGAGGACTAAGTTTGCTGGCATGGTTTGATCGACTGGGTTTTGGCTGACACGGTTTGATCGACTTGGCTTCTGCTGTGACCCAGTTGGGCTGGCCGGTGACTGACTGGTTTTTTGCTTTCTTAATTTCGCGGGCCAAGATTCGCGGGTTTAGGTGTTTGGTCAAGGTACGCACTACGCCCTGTTCTGTGCTCAGCGACTTGGTTGGGATGGCTGAGTCGATTCCCACTACGGTTATCAATTTGCAATGTCTCGGGGGATTCAGTCGGACGAGCTGGTTTGGGAAACATTGATGCAATTGACTGTTTCTGCGAAACCG
The DNA here is from genome assembly GCA_030578595.1 of Saccharomycopsis guyanensis. Taxonomy (NCBI): domain Eukaryota; kingdom Fungi; phylum Ascomycota; class Saccharomycetes; order Ascoideales; family Saccharomycopsidaceae; genus Saccharomycopsis; species Saccharomycopsis guyanensis. The sequence goes on from JAJMSQ010000001.1 coordinate 1,219,315, forward strand.
ATTGGTGGAACCCAATACTGTCGCCTGGGGGGTGCTTATTTTGCGGTGCCAAGACCTTGCTCGGTTGGGGTGTGGGTTGGCCGGAGGGACGTGTGTGGAGAAGACTACGGGCGGATTTTCAACGGAGGTGGGCGGACTTCAAGTAGAGCTAGGCGGGTTGGTTGGAGGTTTACGACGATCATGGGCGGGTTTTTACCAGTGAGAAGCCGTCCGGATGATACCCCGGACCGGAACTAATTGTGAACTGCTTTCAAGTGGGATTCTGACATAGAGCAAAGATTCGTGAATTGGAATAGCTACTTCAAATTTGACACTGGCTAAGAGCTGTTAGTTTGGCTTTACATTGAATTGTGTAGAAAGTGGAGGCTTATGTCGCAGTGTTACTTTGGAATCGTGGTTTGCGGAAGACTTTTTGAGACTCAAGATGTAGACCGCAGTAAGAAGTAGAATAGGATTTCGGATGTCGGATGAAATTGGTCAATTGGTTCTTGCTTAAAAGATATCCCTCACCACTCTAGAAGATCGTATGAGCATGTTCCTGTAGGACATGCAAGCTGCTGCTGTATAATTGTAATGAAGCGAAGAATTGGAAGTCAATTGCAACCATAATTTAACTGGAAAAAGAAATGGATATGAACACCAAAACGGATAAGTAATCGGAAGGTACGTGGTAGAGACATACTGAGACTGACTTTGTCAGTATTGGCGCGTTTCTGTTTAAATGTTTGTTTTAAATTATGCTGCAACTACTCTGAATCACTTCGCTCATTCAACATCCTTTGATACTGTACTGCCACAATATCCAAGTGCTATTTCATATTCCTTTCACTTTATTGCCCAGACACGCGTTTTCTATACATATGTACCTACGTTCACAGTCCGCTGTCAATATCTGATTGTGAGGTTTGATCCCTATACATTTTCTGTTTTGGGCATGACGGAAGGTTTGCAACTTATCGTGATGAAATTCGTTCAACTACGAGGAACACCTGCTAGGTAATATATGTGGTCCAAGGTTTTGGCGATGATCCTTTAGCGAAGATTGCTGATATAACCCTTTGTTAACTCTAGCTTATCAAAGTTTCTTTTAGTAGATCGTATCTTAGTTTTTGCAAGAATTCGATTAGGTTACCCAAGCTAGTGTATGGGCCACACGACCAGTTGCCTAGTCCACCGTAGTGTCAATTGACAGGCCTAATTGACAGCTTGTGTGTTGGAGGGTATACCAAGTGATTGTAGAAGAGATCATTGGATTGTGAGGATGTGAGGATGTGAATTTATTAGTCTAGATTGGAGTCGAACTTGAGTGTTACAATGAAAGACGCATAGAAAGCTAAGAGGTAAGAAGCTGAGGAGAGACGGCCACCCTAAAGAATAAATAGGAAGAGTGACATTCGAAGCACAAGAGAATATAGTAGACGGCAGTTGTGTTGTATTCGTAAATCAAGTAATAGGTTGCTGAATGTCGCGGGTGCAATAAATTGACAGGCGTGGGTAAATGAGACCTCTGCGATTTGTACAGTGCAGAATTATGTCTATTAATGACGTGAGTCTATCATCGAGGTACGTCAACGAGGTAAGTCTATCATTAGCGATATCTGGAAATTAATTGAGAGGCCAAGTACGAGTTTCCTTTCGTAGATTTTCTCTAGTACCGTCGGTGGATCAATTCTCTACACTGTTGATCTCCAAACCGCCCCAGTGCTTTGCCAGAGGGCGGCTTCAAGACTTCCGCCCATAGGCAGCCGTCTCCGCCCTGGCCATCGCTAGGCGGCCACACCACACTATTGAAGCCCAACCGTTCGTGCTTGGCAGACTACACTAGCCTAAATTCTCTTTACGTTTGCCCTTGCAAAAACCTAGCGTGGTACTTGTGTGTGTGAACTAACAACCACTAGTAAAAACCACTGGGCTAAACGGTACCTAGCATTGCTTGGCAATTGGGTCGGTGATTGGGGATTGTGTTAACACCGTTTACCATAGAAAGGTGGTGGTAGACGCATGCAAATTGCACCCATTTTCTTGGAATGCGCCAGATCTCACAGGCAAGCTACTTGATGTCTGGATGGTTCTGCGTGAACTCTGAGTCTACCTTGGAAATGGTCTGACAGATACAACGGAATACATTGAAAAAGCATTGAACAGTTAATAATAAAAGTCACGGATCAAAAAATTTGTAACACAATCATCAAACGTAGAACATTTCTTGTAGCATTCATTCACTGAACGCACTCCCCAATTTTCCTCTCCACAGTGTAGTTGCAGCACGCATGGTTCCAACCCCAAGTCACCAACCAGTCGCCAATCACCAGTGAGCTACAGCCTCACCTATACCACGTCACACTAGTTCATTCACCGAAATCCTCAATTAAAACTTTTCTTTTTCTCTGCCATGGCACATTTTGCACCATTGACAAAATGATGGCTAGTTCCCATTATTAAGTCCTGTGCAATTTTGTGCGTCAAGCTTGGAGCCGTTTGGATTTGCTTTTGCTGATTAGACCGAATGGAAACATACTGGAACAGGCTAGTGTGGGAAGATGGAATAGATTGGGTTTAGATGGTACTATGGTTAGAAGGATTGGTTGTAGTGGGACTTAACAGAGAACCGTGTTCAGTAGTTAATGTAGCCTTTACTATGTAATGTGGAGAAAGGTCTTGGGCAACACAATAGACAAAATAATTTCCACAACTGAAAAAATTCAGGATTGAGGAGACGCAATGTCATAGGGCCAAACTTGGAGCCATCAAGGCACCAGCACTCGACCACAAAGAAGCAGTTGATCAACCCCAAACGAAACTGTTGCTAGCCAAGAAAATGTGAACATGTGCTACTACCAAACTGATCAACGAGCCCCTCCACTAGCATTTCTAACAACCAACGATTATTGGTAAAGTCTGTCCGACCACTTGTAGATCAGTCCTCACTGGCTACCATCAAACGTATAATCACAGACCCACGTTGAGTAAATGTTTGCAAGTGCTGCCATCTAAAAATAGATCTATAAGCCCACATTGCCAAAAACCCATCTCAATCCACAACCAATAAATTTTGTTTCTGCCTCAATAATCCATCTCACTACTGATCTAAGGCTCCATTACCGTAGCACAGTCGGCAAGGCATGCATGCCAGGGAAGGCCGCTCATGCAGCGTCGTCCTCATTGGCACACACCACTAGCTTCCATTCTCATGAACCCGAATGCCTTACTGGACAATCGGCGTGCCTTAGCTAGAGCCCAAGGGTCCATTGTGGGAGGACTCACAAACTATATAATGATAATGAATTCTTGGTATGTCCAGAGATTCCTCACCACTTCAGTCCTTCACTTCACTCTTTTGCACTCCAGTCGTTCGCTTTGGTACTTCTACCTAACACTCATTAACACCCACCTCATTCGCAATGCAATTCTCCTCTGTCTTTGTTGCTGCAGTTCTTGCTTCCTACGCCTCTGCCCTTGAGCGCAGAGACAACACCAACACCTCTCCAGTCACCGTGATCACTCACGATGGTACTTCCGAGACTATCTGGTGGGTTCCATCCACCACCAACTCTTGGTGGACTCCAGAATGGTGGAGTGACTACACTGCCCAAGGTGGTAAGGTTGCTTCTGTCACCGAGGCCACCACCACCACTGGTCACGTCACCACCACCACCTCCGATGGACACACCATCACCTTCACTCCAACTTACAGAATCTACACTACTCTGGAAGACGGTGAGGACAAGACCGTGACTGACACCTTGAACAACATTGAGGATGAGGAAACCTCGATTGAAGGCGGTTCTACCACCACCGGTAAGACCTACACCACCGAGATCAACGGCGAGAAGACCACCGTGACTCCAACCATTGTTGTCTACAGTACCACCGAGGACGACAAGACCACCAAGACCTCGACCACTCTCAGCGTGGATACTACCTCTTACTCCACCACTTCTGGTCTGGCTATCACCACCTCCAGTGACGGACACTCGACCACCATCACCCCAACTGTTGCGCTTATTGTCACCACCGACGACAACGGTGACTCGACCACCTCGTCGTCGACCATGACTGCCGAGGAGTCGTCCAACGGTGCAGCACCAGGGCTTAGAAAAGACACCAAAGCCGTGATGATGGCTGGTGGGTTGGCCGCCTTCGGCTTGAGCGTGTTGGCTCTCTAAACGCTGTGATTTCGACCTCTGCAGCCCCGGCGGCGGCAGGCCCTCCTGTCTGTGTACACTAAACTCTTCTCATCTCTAATTCATTGCTTCATTTCGTCCTTCTTTGTTAGATAATTTTATTCCTACGATTCGATTTTTCACCTGTGTGTAGACGCATATGCCAAAACCTTAACCCGGGGTGGCTGAGGGGAACTTATCCTGGCAGGTAAGGCAAGGCATGCGACAGCATACTGCGGAAGAGCAGGGGCAGGGCATCGGGGCTTGCATGGATATATATAGGCCAGGGCAAGCCGGTGGTTTCTTTTGGGTTTCCAACTCATTCTCTCGCTATCCACCATGCCACTCCGAAGAAAGTCCACCAAAGCCAGACGGGACCTGATCCCCAACGAGAACGACGTGCGCAAGTCGATCAAGATCTCCAAGCTGGACCAAGACAAGTTGAAGGTGCGCACCATCAACGTCCATGATCCGATCCTCAATGCGGTGAACGAGCAGCAGCCTTTTGAAGAGGCCAACATGGGCCACCAACGAGGCAAGTCGTTGCTGGCGGTGGTCGCCAACACCAAGAACTTCAAGGACGTTTTTGGCAACCCGATCACCAAGCCTGACATCTCCAACCCAACCCGATCAAGGGATGAACGTCCTATGGATACTATCCGTTCGTTCGAGTACCAGATCACTGGCGACAGCTACTTCCCTCAGAACTTGGAGACTCCTATCTACGGATGGCAGACTCGTCCGACGTTCCCATTGAACAATCCAAACTACTCCCAGAACGACGGCTACTCACACCAGAGTGCGCCTCGCAGAATGGAGCAACCGGTGTACCAAAAGCCTGCCCCTGCTCCTCAGCAACGTAAGAAGACAGGCTTCTTCAGACGGAAGAACAAGGCTTGAGCATCGAAAGCCACTCTACGCTGAATATTTTTTCAGTAGGTTTGCAGACGGTTGAAGTTCTAGGGGATAGGTGTTTGTGTTTGGTGGTTGCTGTGTTGGTTGGACCGTTTTCTACAACAGTTTTTGCGTGGTTGAAGTTGGTGCTTCACAAGAAGCTTTTCAGTACATTGTCACGGATTGAGCACTGTCATCCGACAGGAGTTGTTGATGACTCCAGGCTTTGATGGATCCGGGGCTTATTGTTGGGCTTTTACTGGCATGGTTTCCTTGCTGGTGCAGCCACTCCTTCACCTTGCAAGCTGTGCCTTTGAGGTATTTTCCTCGAGGTTTTTTTGACTTTCTCTTGTTTCCTTCCACTCAGCACCGCCTCGTGTTATGATATTTATGATGTATAGGATTGTATGTACGTACTCTGATTATACCGTCAGTAGATCGGTTATGCATTGTTAGCGAGCACTCTGCATATTGATAGGTATCCAAAGACTCGGGATGTCAGGATGTCTTGACTGCAAACCACTTACTGGAGGCCCAGTGAAAGTTCCAGCGACATTTTTCACTGCTACGTGTTGTTTAGTGCTGGGGGAGAGTCCGGCTCCAACAGCGTAAACTCTGAGTGATTTCTTTTTCAGCCCGGGACCAGGGCTGTGTTTCTTGTCGCCTGCCGCAGAAACCAACGGGCGGATGCAGCCGCCTAGAGACACCTGAATTACAGTTTAAGGCTTTGAGATTTCAAGAACCAGCTAGGAAACTCGGTTTCTGGCCGTGGCGTGGTGGAATAGACGATTCATACTTGGTTGCTCGTAGGCTTGGACAAACTGGCGAAGTCTGTAGAGGGCTGGTTGGACTGGCTCGGTATGGCGTGGGTAAGTCGTACCCCACGTTAGGCTCAAAATAGATGGCTAATAATGGATACGGTTATGACGTGCAACTGGAATGTTGTCAAAAACAGGAATGCAATGAGGCACCATGGCAGGGTTGAACAATCGGCAAGGATAACAGTGGAGATAGAGTGTGATCAAGAATGCTGGTCTATGCCTGTAGCTAGACTGTGGAGATTGTGTGGAAAACCAGCTGTCCGCGAACGGCTGGGAGACTACGAAATGAATTTTGGTGCCTGAATGGTTCGGCGTCAAGATACTGATACTAGACGTCATTGTGCTGATTATTATTATGACCTCAGGCCTATAGTGACGGCATGATGTCTGTGCTAATCTGTGTAGTTGACTATGAAGACACGGTGTAGTTGCGAATGTATTTGTTTGAAGGGGGTTCTTTCCAATCAGACGTAGCCTATGTATTGTCTATGATTCACTGTTCCAGTTCAATGGCTGTGTATTTTGCTGGTGTGCATTGGATCCTAACAATGTGTCTAAGGTACGGTTCTTGAATCTCCTCCAGATGCAGATACACTCGCGATTGTTCACCACCTGGTCTAAACTAAAGTCATTCAAGGAGATCCCCATTTCTCACAGCCTTGAATTGCAGACGATATCAAAATGATGTTGCCAAGATATGCACCGGGTGTTGTCATTAGTAGGAACAAAGGGTTTGGCAGTAACTTCATTGCTGCGTGTTGACCATGAGAGTTTACTCGGAGAGTTATGCTTTCAAAGTGGCTGAGAGCTATGCTTTAGATAATAGCTCCAATTTTTAATCTTGTATCATAAATCTACACCTCTCCTTTCTTAGTATATTATTTTTATTGTTTGCTATCATACGCGTCCAGAACATTAGCACTTGCCACAGATGTCGCAGGTTCAACTCGTCATACAACAGCAATATCGCACATGGGCAAATAAAATAGCCCCTTTTGGTCGACGAGTGGGTCCTGGTGTTCCGGCCTTATTTTTGAGTTGTTAGGTGATGTCTTACTATACGAAGACGTCAGTGTTTCTCATTAACAATAGCAGTCCTGCACAGTGCCTGTGGAGACGAACCACAGTGAACACTGTCATCAGTGTGAACACAGATGTCAATCAAGCTCTCAGTCAAACTGTGCCAATACTTACGACATTCTGTAAAAACTGGCTATTTAACAGTGACGATTTAATCTATCTTTAAACGGTTATTCGTATTTGCCTTGTTTTGAACTGCAATTACTTATGTTCAACTGAGAAATCAATAGTTGTAGGACCTCGTATCTTATCGTCCCTTCGTTTGCAGATTATTACCAAAGATTTCGACCAAACCATAACTTTATCTCCAGCATCCAATCTCTTAACTGACTACAGTTCATAATCATTACTATGATTGTGTGTATATACTTTTAAGCACTACCACGAAATTAGTTGGACAAACAAAAACATCGACAGCACAATCAATGGGATGGGCAACTGCCCACTTCCTCGCTTCCAGCTGGCACCAGCAAACCACTCATGGCCACTCAGATTGATGGTTCTTAGCCTTGTCCCAGAAATCAAGCGAGGCAACAACATCGTAGCCATTCTCATCGACATACGCATACAAAATCTCCTGAGACGACGCGTGCAAAAGTCGTATACCTTCACCGGTGATGATCCGGAGCAACTCACTAGTGTTGCAGTCTCTGATCTCGATGAAGTTATTGTCAAACGACAACAAGTATGGGTACCAAAGTGCAAACGATTGAGGCAATCCTTCCCAGTGGATGATCCAAGTCGGTCTGGATCTCCATCCGTTGACGTCGACAAAAAACGAGAACTCAGAGTACGACAACAAGTAGTCCGAGTTGAGCTTGTAGATCGCAATTGGTTTGAGCCCTTCTCTTCTGGTGGCAAAGTCCAACGAGGTGTCTGCAGGATCCAATAACTGTTCCATGGAGCCACGCTCGATACTAACCACCTGGAATCCTCGGGTACAACCAACAATACAGAGCTTCGATTTGAGGAACGAAATCAGCACAATTTCACTGTTGAACGGCATTTCCTTCGACTCACTCTTGAACTTCTTCTTGGCGATCTTCTTCCGAGGGTCGATTGGTTCAAAGATCTTGATAGAATGCGACGATCCGTTTTTAGCAGCGCACACTAATCGCTTACCATCGCAGACTCCGACCTTGAAGAACGAGACATGAGTCAATAACTCCTTACCCTTCTTCGAGTTCTCTTTGACATTGAACGACTCCAACACATCCAACGGCCAGCAGTAAAGCTTCTTGTCACAAATGGCAAGCAAGGTCTGGTAGTCGTCAAGAACCTCGATCTGAGTGACGTTCGGTTTGTCAATGACATTGATCGGGTTAGAAACCACTCTCATCTGCTTGTTGCCGTCAGTGACACACATCCGGATCGTCGACACAAACACTCCGGAGTCGGTACCACACACCAAACGTCTTCCGCCATAGAAAGGAATGGCACAGTTGATTCTGTTTGTTTGGTGGTTGAAGAACCGCTCGGTGAGAGGCGTGAGGGTGAAAATATCGTTCTGGCGTTTCAACTTGAGCTGTTGCTTCTCCACCTTCTCGTACAACGCACGCTGTGCTTGCATGTTTGGCGCATACAATGTCATGTCGTAACCTCTGCGGCCCGTATAAACAAACGAGAGGGGGTGTTTCAAACCAGAATTGTTTGACGACGACAAGTTGAGGGTGTTGGTCCGCCCGCCAATGATCAGCGCAGACGAGGCAGCCCTGTTTGACTCAGAAAATGTGTTGATGGCAGTGGTCGACAGCGTGACCACGGTGGAAGGTCCGGTGGTGTTGTCTGAGAGTGCAGAGGTGGTCTGGATTCTACTGAGTCCATTCACTGGCCGAGGCTCAATAAGCCCGCCGTTCTTCTCTCTCAAGACAATCTCTCTGAATGTAAGAGGCTCTTCGGTCAACGATATATGCAATAATTGGATCGGAATAGGACGCTGGAACACCTTGTGCTGCTCTCTCTTGTTGACAAGCTTGATCTTCACAAAAAGTAACGTATTGTCCAAAAGGTAGACCCGGATATCGTCGTTGTTTCTCCGACTCAAATGTCCTTCGTAGAGAATGCGTCGCTGGTCGTCGGTAAGCTTCAAATCCACAAACTCACCAGGCTTGAACACCAACTGCTGCTTCAAGAGCGCAAGGTCGTACCGGTCTCTAGCGTAACCGGTCTCCTTGTTGATCTTCGCCAACAACTTCTCAAGCATATCTATGGCCTTCTGGATGTTCTTCTTGTCCGGGTTGTCCTCCTTGGTCTTCTTCAACACCTGTCCCAAAAGAAGTGGATAACGGGCCGGTCTCGAGGTAGGTTTGGACAAAAACGACGAGAGATCCAACTTCCGCGACTCCTTCAAACGCTCTGTCTCTTGGACAAACTTGGCAAACGCAGGGTTGGTCTGTTTTTGACGCTCAAACTCGTACTTTCCAAAAATGTGGTTGGCAGCATACTTGACAAACGGATGGAACCGAGGAATGAAATTAATAAAAATGTCGCCGATCTGGTACACCACGGGCTGCTGTTTCTGACGGGAGGTCAACTCCTCGGCCATCTTGGAGTTGATCATCAAGATCTCGTTGATTCCTCCAAACACCTTTCTAATAAACAACTCGCGCTCGCGCTCGGGAATGATGTTTCTGGTCCGCAAGGGAATGATCCAGAAATCCTTGATGTACTCCAAGTCCTTGACAAAGTCTCTTTCTGTGTAAATGGTCTCGAAAATGATCTCCTGTCTCTTCTTCTCGTTGTCGTCGACGCTGTCAAGCACCTCTTTTGGCACGCTGAACGACCACAACAATTTCAGACCTTCGTCTCCATGGACCGAGCTCTTGCTTTCAATCCGCTGGAGTCCGCCTTGCGGTTTCATGTTGAGTCTTGCTTGCTGCTCAAACCGTCGCGGACAAGCAATCGAATAACAGAGTCTGTCACGCGAACAGGTAGGAGAATAGCAGTCGCTGAGTAACGTGAACACTCCGTTGACTTCTACTGGGGCCTGGATCATCTGCTGGTTAGGCTGTGTGTTGTGTGGAAGCCCTTGGTGTGGAAGCTCAGGAGCTTCTTCATAGTCCAAACCATTGTGTCCTACAAGAGTAGCTTGAGACACAGAGGTGAACGAATCGGTACGGGAACCCTCAATACCTTCAAGGACCTCGTTGAATTGATACACCTCCTGCTTGGAGTCGCGCAACCGGTGCTCGTAGGTGACGTCGTGGAAAAACTTCTGGGCGTCCAACGCTCTTCCAAGAAGCAACGCCAACCCACGGTCGTTGTTACGAATGATGGCACAGATCACGTTGATGGCTTCTTGGCCCGTGAACGCTTCTCTGTAAGCCAACCCGTTCTTATCTTTCTCGCCTAGCACCACCAGTTCGCGGAACTTCTCAGCAACCTTAGATAAGTACGCAGGGTACACGACCAGGCGTTTTGGAGCACGCGTGGTCGTCGACATCGAGGTCTGGGACCGCGACAACGTGCGGTTCGACATCGTCGACATCGTCAGTGTTGTCCGGAGCGGACGGCCAGTCATGGTTTTCGTCTTGGACACCAACTGGGTCTCGGAGCCGTTTCTGTTAGCGTCGAACTGCGGCATGGAGTTGCCCCTTGGGTTGCGTCCATAGAGGTCCTGCCGTTGGTTGTTGTAAGCAGAAGTGAGCGATTTGGTGCGAGGCTGGTTATCTATCTGCTGCATCTGGCCCATGCCAGACATGCTTCTGGACTGATAGCTGGCATGGCCGCCGCTGTTGTATCTACGACCGTTGTTGAAATTAAGAGGCGCGATCTCGTCGTTGTCCTCGTAGAAAGGCACCTGGCCCCGCCCCTGGTTGAGACTAGGAGAGCCTGCAGGAGACGATATCTGAGGCGATTCGGGATACGGAAGCTGGTGCTGCTGCTGCGGAGCCCCGTTGCCATTGAAGAACGTCTGCTGGTACGTGTACCCCGTGTTCTGCCGTGGCGAGAGCTTGTTGGCCCGCAGGTTCGGGTCGAGGCTCTGGTGGCCCGTGTACGAGTCGAGGAGCTGTCTGGAGTCGTCGGGAAGATTGCTGGCAAGAAGCTGCTCCGGCACGTTCTCGTAGAGGATCTGGTTGTCGGGAAGATGCAGGTAGTTTATATGCTGGGACGGTTGGGGGATGTTCTGCGAGGGCTGGGGCTGTTGCTGGTGGCCCTGGTACCGTAGCTGGGGAGACTCGGTGCGGATGCCGCCAAAGATATCATTGAACGTCTGTTGCCTCTGGTCGTAGGACGGATCGGACATCTGGCAGTCGGGGGAGCCGGCGGGCGGCAGTAAACTGAAAGGACGACTTTGTGGCCGGATGATCCACCGGTGGTTGGTTGCCAGAGGGTGTTAAAAAGGAACGGTAAGGGGGCACTGAAGTCTGAGAAAACGGCGGTGGAGAGTCCAGATCAAGCGCTGGGGCTCAGTACCTAGGGAGGCAGACTAGGGTGCGGCGGAGAAATACAAGCTAAACAACCGACTGTTTTCGCTCACGAATGCAATCCTTAGGGCACTGGAGGATCTTAAAATTGCCAGCCGCAACAAGAAAACTGGAAATTGAAACGGGCCACCTCGGCGCGGTTACCCGGGGGTGTCAGCGACGGATGTGGCGCCTGTGGCGCAGGCAAGACCACTTTGTGGCACGTGATCACTAACCTACCCCTAATTGATCGAGCTGAATATTCCAGACACATCAACACAATGCCGGTGAGTGTGGTGATGTGGTGGGATGATATTGAAAGGGTTGACATTGGTTTATGGAGACATTGTTGAAGACTTGTTTCATTCTCATCACTTTTTTAAGAGTCCGCTCCAGATCATACTAACAACTAGGTATCACATTCGAGATTCATTGACGAGGAAGACGATGTTCGCACAGCAGGTGAGTATTATTGATGGGTGGTAGTTGTGGATGCTAGATGTTTGTTGGATTGTTTTGTTAGACGTCTGTTGGATTGTTTTAAGATGACTGTTGGATGTCTATTGATACTATGTCTATGGGATGTCTATGGTCAAATGACATTCGGTAATTTGGAGATTGGATACTTAGGCCATTGATGGATGTTTATTGGATAGCTTTTAGATGTCTGATGAATGACTGTTGGATAATGGATAGATATTAATTGATATCTATTGGATCATTGAAACCTGTTGGATCACAGTTGAATGTCCGTTGAATTCGGTTCCAGTCCCGGGCTCCATTTCAATTGGTTGAGTATCTAATATCCATTGCCTGTCCTTTGCTTGCCCATTTGAAATCCATCTGAAATCCATTCAAGTCTACATGATGTCCCTTACTTATGGTATCTTTGATACCTGGAATTTCACTATCCAACACATACATTGAGCACCACACAGTTCCAACTGAATATTTATCCAATACAACCCACCCCACCACTCCCAGACCCATACTAACAGCCAGGAAACTTCCCGTTGTTCTCCATAAGAACTAAATACAAGGGCCCTTCGTACCCAACCGACTCGGAATTCGACGTGGTTGACGAAGTGCTTGATCTCTTCCGTCCAAACTCGTTCTTCAAGAACTTTGAGATCAAAGGCAATGCCGACAGAGCTTTGATCTACGGAATTCTTTTCACTTCGCAAGCTTTGAACCAGTTGAACAAGACCACCAGCTTGTCGTCTGCCACCCGTGTATTGAATAACTTGGCTTTGGACAGTTTCAGCTTGCCAGGCGAGCCTTCTTTTCCTTTGAACAACGTTTTCCAAGCTCCAAAGGACAGAAACGAGTACGATCTTTTGAAAAGTTACTTGAGTCAGTTCCGTCAGGAGCTCAGTGCTCGTCTTTTGGGAATACTATACGCCCACGACCAGCTGTCTCCAGACAAGTTCTGGTTGGCCTTGTCGAAGCGGAAGTTTATGAACAAGAGTTTGTAGGTGGTTGTTGATGAATGGAATGAGATTTGGCTAGGAATGGCAGTGGTTATAAGAAGGCTGTTATAGATGAATGAAGGAGAGTAGAGGAGGGTGCTTTGGAGAGCTATTGGAGAGCTATTGGAGGGCTGTTGGAGGGCTGATTTTTTGAGATGAACTTTTTGGAGATGTTGAATTCAGTGGATGCTAAGTTTACTCTCAAGTAGGCACACTCTCAAGTAAACTTAGTAGAGAGTTGGACTTGCTGAAGTATCTGTTGCACTCGAATCAACATGAAGCTACAAGAAAAAGTTACACAACTCCAAACTTCCAACCAATAAATTAAAATATGTGAATGTACGTTAAAGTAAACTAGTAATTATTTGACCGGCGATTGAATTGTTGTCAACTTGTCACTGAACAATGCTTACCATCTCTTACCACAGTGCAGCCACAATGTATTTTTCACGTGACCAGAACCATCATCAAATTTTCATGCGGTTATTAGAAGCTTCCTATACAAATACAAATGGCTGGAGCTTATCCTTGGTATGTCCGGTTAACGGATGTGGCTCACAGATTGACAGTGTTGACGTTGGTTGGTGGTTCCATGTATATGTTGGGCGGATCTTTTTACACTATTGTGATCAACAGCAGACGGAATCAAGAGAAGTTGGACAAGTTCATTGAGGAGAGAAAGCAAGAAAAGGCCAAAGAAGAAGGTGCTTAAATGGTTCTGGCAGTTGCCACGTGTGAGTTTCTTAGAGTTTGTGGTTGGGTGTTGTGTGTAAAAGCGTTTAGATTTTATTATTTGTCTAAGTTAATGATGGCATGGGTTGTTAGGTGGACACTTTGATCAGTATGTCAAAGGTTGAAGAAGTTTGATCTATTTGGATGACTGTCGTCTTGTCTAGGTCAAGTGAGGTTGAGATCTAAATTTTTTTAATCTTAGCTGGTCAAGTGGATCATATAGCTGAGTTGAATGCTGAGGAAGAAGGAAAACCATGGACCAGTCATCGCGAAATGAAAAGGCACATCGATCACAAACTTAAGGAACAGGTTTTTGCTTGTAATATAGAGGAATAACAATGTAAATATGTGATGAATTGTAGAGTTGGTGCTGTTGAATGAGGTTTCAAGGAGTTGTGATTTTGATGATCAGTTATTGCAGGAGAGAATTAACGTCTGTATTGATCTGATTCTTACATGAGCACTCTAACTGAGAATCAAGTCAGTCAGACGTTGACCTAACCGAGGAGCTTGAAAATTTCCCAGAAAATTAGAATGAATCGTTTAAGTTGATTGTTAGGATTGATAGATTACAGAGAATGATAAGTAGTTAGCGGTTGGTCTACAGATTATGCGAAGCATGACGATACTGAACAGTAATGCAAAATACAATCATACAAGATTTCTTTCAAGAATATGAGTTCATCCCTTGGGCGAATGATTTACACCAGTTATATATTTTGAATTTATTCAATTGAAAAGCCGAGTTCTTGAAATACATTTCTCTTCCAATCTTGAAGATGTATATTACCACTTTATTCGAACTGCACTGTACATGCAAGAATCCATCACTTCTAATGTCATAGTTACTCACTATTCAGTTCTTGAAAAATGCCAAATCCCATCCAAGAAATATAAAATAAAAAAAGAGAAAATGCCATATATCTCCCTCAGCTGATTTATTCCGAAAAACCTGTGTAGCACTAGCAAATATTCAGACTAATATATCCAGTCAAAACGGCCCCACCAAGAAACTCACACAGGCGGGATTCCAGGCAGGACCCCAGGCAAGATTCTAGGCGGGTGCTCGAGAAAAATCCCTCTAAGACCGATCTGCAGGTGGATCTTCGGCTGCTGAGCGGCCTAAATTTTGCCCGTGATTTGAGAATACAGTTTGTCCCAGACTCGGCGAGACTTTAGTTCAAGGATTTGAGAGTTTCAACTGAGACTTTACTTGGAGTTGACTAGTGGTGCTAGGAAACTCTATTCAGATACTGCCAGGGGGTGTGTTTCAATCCTGGAATTGTTGTTATTCTTTAAGTGAACCAGTTGGTTTCTGTTGGTGGCAGTTGAGGTAGTTACTTGAAGGTAACGTTTGTTGAAATTACACAAACAAGAAAGGAGAAGAGAGTAGACGAAAACAAAAAGTTAGAGGTTTCAAGACTAGAGCAAAGGGACCAAGGCAAGTACGGGAGTTGAAGGAAAGAGTAACGGAGAACAATACATACACTCAAAGTCAAGAGACTTAAAGAGTGGACAAGAGAACAAGAGAGAACAAGGACAAGGACATAAAAGAGAAGAGTCTAGGAGTGTGTTCGTAATCGAGAAACAAGAAACAAGGAATCAAAAACCTCAACAAAACATCAATAATATCAACAAACACCAAGTAAACCATGGGAAACGACGGCGGAACTAAACTCCGAAGAACGGATCTCGTTAAACCTACAAGTACAAAAGTATCAGAAAACTCTGTGGTTCAAAAGACCGCAGCTTTGTCAGTTCAGTTTGAGCAATGTCACCTAACTGGAGATCCATTACTGCCTCCTCTTGTTAGTGACAGTATGGGCAACTTGTACAACAAAATATCAGTAGTCAAGTATTTGCTTAACACCAAGAAGAGTGATCAGCCGTTCAGCTCGTTACGTGATTTTGTCGAGCTCAAGACAGATGGATTGAAGTCGATGGTTAGTGGAAGAGAACTAGGAAGTGGAAAGTACAAGTTTTTCTATTTTGCAGAATGTGGATGTTTGCTTAGTGATGATTTGCTTGATATCCTTGGCATAAGTGACAAACTGAGCAGCAAAAGTCAGACGGTGACATGTGTCAATTCCGGCACAAAATGCCAGCTAGAGAACTTGATCTATTTGTATCCTAAACCGGGATCGGTTGATTATATTCGACAGCAGAAGAGAACGTTACAATTGAAGAAGGAAAGGAAGTATCACAATTTGACAGTGAGGAAGATAAAGAAGCAGGTACAGAATGGGAAAGTTACGAAGGTCTCAAAGAGGGAGGGAAACAGCAAAGGAAAGTAGAAACATGGAGAATTCAGAGAGGGAAACTAAACGGGAAAATACAAAGGGAAATGAGAGGCATAAGGGACTGAAAAAGAAGGACGGAAGCTAGGAAGAAGGACATTGAGAGAGGGCATATTGGAAAGGGGTTCTATTGCAAGTATGGAGTCTTGCGTTGGGAGATTGTTGTTAGCATTGGAATGGTAAATCGAAAGAGAGAAGTGGGTATATCACTTAAAAGAGTGGAGTGATAGAACTGGAGATTGCCGGAGGGTATTGATTCTGAATGGTTGGAATGATTGTCTATGTGGATGAATTGTCTGAGTAAATGAGTACCAGAGTGAATGTGCAGGAGTGAACGAATTTTCAGAGTAAACTGACTGACAAAGCCAATGGAATACTTAAGCCAATTGAATACTTGAGTCAATGGAATAGATTTGGAGAATGCCCATGCACCAACAGATCATTTAACCTACAGAGGAACAGCGTCTTCCTCATCTCTCCGCAGTTCGATCATCGGCCTCACAGTCTTGACTAACTCACTGCAAAAGCAAAACTTCAGCCAAAAGAAAGCAAAAGCTGCTCTTAAAAACTACATTCTCATCAATAACCATCAGAAATCATCAACCAGTCCCATCAAAGCCAGTCCACCACTGCCAGTCTCCATCACCGCATGCATCCTCCTGCCCCCCCCACGCACAGTTATGTGGGCCACTCCCATCCAACCACAACCTGTCCCAGCCGCCTCCCACGTGACCCTTCAGGGGATTGTTGTCGCCCAATTTTGGGACACCGCCAGAATCTTAACACCCACTTGTGTCAACGCCAAAGCGTATTTGCAGATCAGGCGAGGTTCCCATATCTCCTCCGTTGTCCAAGGACACCCAATCTCTTCCCCCGTTCCGCTTCGTGACGCTGCCCGACCCTCGTCTTCTCTCCCGATCCTGGTGCTTGCACCCAAGCACTCCACCTTTGCTCTCCATCTCCAACACCGTCCATCGATGTCCAGGATCCCGTTGGAGACCGGCAACACCTTCCACCACAACCAGACGTTCGAGTACCATTTGGGCAACAATGGCGGCGACCACCGCAACCTCCAGCCGCAGGACCCGTCCTTGAATCTTGGCTTGGACGACGAGTTAGCCCAGCTCAAACACGCCATCGGCGATCTTTACAAGAAGCTCGACTCGGTGTCGTTCCAGTTGAAACAGCAGCAGTCCCAGAACGAGAAGTTGGGCCAGCTGTTGGACTACCACCGCAAGGCCTTGGAGTACCAGAACAGTCTTCTCAGTGACTACTTCAAGCTCGAGTTTGAGACCAACGGGAAAGTGTACCCGAAGATGAAGTACCCACCAGTGAACCCCGACACCACCGCGAACCCACAGCTCATGCAGCAGGGGTATATTGCTAACCAGACCCATCCACAAACACAGGAAAATATAGCCATGGGCCAACTTGCGGGCAACTTCTCGAACATCAATAATGCACAAGCTGCAGCAGCTGCAGCTGCGGCAGCAGCAGCTCTCCAGCGACAGCAGCCTCCGGTTCCTTCGATATACCGGCTGCATGGGTACCCGCCGATGGTCGAGCCGATGGCCGGAACTGGAAGCAGCAGCAGCAGTGCCAGCAGCAATGCTCAACCTGGTGGTGGTAACGGTGCTGCAAACACCACATCGTCACATACAAATGCTACTCAAACCACCATCACCGACACTAACACTACAGAATCACCGCAGACACGACGGTTCAGTACAGGCAGCGACAACTCGAACTCTCTGGCACACCTGCGGCCTGCTAATGCGAAGAAACATAAACTCGAGCCGATCTACACTCTCATGAAAAACTCCGACTCGGTGGAACATGTAGTGAAAGAGTACTTGTATGGGATCCAAGGAGGACCTTCGATTCGTGCGTTGGAGCAGGAACACGGTGCTAAGTGGCGTGGAGGTGCTCATCATCCAGTGAGCAAGAAGTACGGCCGCATGAAACCGATCTACGACGCAGCAGAGAAAGGGTTGCACTTGAAATACACCGTGGACGAGATCATTTCGAAGTTGGAGAATGCAAGAATGTACCGACGCGACGGGATCCTAGCCAGAAAGTCGCTTACTTGGTTGCAGGACCATATTCCTCAAGAGCTTAAATGAACTCTGCCAAGCGAAGATCTGAAAGGGGAGCATAGTACACATTGCCAAGCAGGCGGGCACGTACGTCGAAACAGTTTTATTGAGATATTTATTGAGATGTTTATGGAAAGTCTATGCTTAATTCTTTACTGATTACCGAACTGGCTTTAAATTACAATGGCTATGAATTGCAGTGAAGGAATCACAGAGTTACCTATTTCTGATAACTCGTGACCTCCAATATGGGTGGCTACTCAATCCTTGATTAACCGACAACATTCCAAATTAGTTTGGACCCAATGACAAGTTTCATTGGTCAACGCCACCTGTGACTATGCATTTCCTGATCTCTCACTGATTCTCTGACGTAACAGATCATATCTTTACGCCCGCCGCATTCCCGACCTCCACAGATCAATGATGTTACTCTCACCATCCTTACACCAACCGGTTATTTCCACACTAATCCAATAATCCTGCTTTCCCTTCCCGCTCTATCTATCCCTGCCTATCTAATATCTAATTTTATACTATATTTTGCGTGTTTTACTGCAACTAGTCTTAGCTGCTAATCCCCGGTCCGACCTCGGGACTCGCCCCGGCTAAAGACACAGTCACGTGACACCGTCATCACATCTGTCAACGGCCTCGCCCACATCCTTACACTGCACCGCCCCCAGTCATGACATCCCTACCCCATGTACATCCGAACACCACGCTAAACCCTATTGAGCACTTGCGCATCTTGGCAGTCTCTGAAATTTACATAAATTCAGGGTCTAGTCCATTGAAACTTTTCTTGTAGAATTTTCCTAGTTTCTCCAAAAACAAAACCCTTGTATCTTTAATCCTCACCTCTTCTCCATTCGATGAATACACCTGAAAATGACAGTGCCGAGAATCTAGCTCCCCAGTTATCTACCCTTACACGGTCCCCATCCACTCTGACATCGGGGTCGTCACACTTGACTGCGGTGTCTCAAGACGAGATTTCCAAATTGGTCTCGATCCATGTGCACCAAGAGTTGCGGGCCAAGTATCCAAGTCTTTACGAGGACGAGGACTATGTCACCAGCCACAAGATCTGGTCCCGACTCAAGGACGCAACCAGCACCAAGTTCTACAAGAAGTTTGGCAGGTACCCTCCGGTGTCGACGGTGATCAAGTTCCAGAATTGGTATGCCCCATTGGCCAAGCGGTCGAAGATCTTAGAGATTCTTGGCCTGGCCGGTTACTTTTCGATTCTTTATCCATTTGTCATTATTGGTATTGTTCTTGGTAAAATTGCTCACGACAAGGTCATTGCGGTGTTTGTGTGCAACATCCTTGCTATTGTTCCGCTCTCGGTGATCATCAGTTACCTCACCGAGTCGTTGGCCGAGCTCACCAACCCGACTATTGGTGGACTTATCAACATCACGTTTGGTAATGCTATTGAGTTGATCTTTTCGATCTTGGCGTTGTTCAAAGGTCAGTTGGCCACGGTCCAAGGTTCGATGGTTGGAAGTTGGCTTGCCACTTTGCTTTTGATCTTGGGATGTGCGTTCTACTTTGGCTCGTTCAAGAAGAAACAATTGAGTTTCATGAAATTGACCTCGTACTTCAACGTCATGTTCATCATCTTCTCTGGTTTGGTGGTCAAGTTGGTGTATGCTTTGAACCACAACTCAAACTACACCGACTTGTACGACGACAGTACCTCGCTGGATCCTTCGAATGCCATCAAGAAAGTTTCTCATGGTCTTGCAGTTATCCATTTGTTGCTCTATGGAGTGTACCTTATCATTCCATACCAGTACAAGAAACTTCTTACTAAGGCAGTCGACAATGAGAAACAGCTTGAACATGTTGATTCGTCGCCTTCGTTGGTCAGATTCTCGTCCGCAAACCGGTTTGAAACTGGGTCTCAGTTCTCTGATACCAACACCTATTTGACCGAAACTGTTCCTGTTTCGTTGAATAAACGTGTGGAAACTGCTGACACCGAGGTCGAAATCGTTGAGAACACCATCGACACCACCGTAGGCACTTCCTCAGGAACAATTCCTCTCCACGACTTGCTTGCTCAAGACAGCCAAGAGGAGCCAAGCAGCAATGAACCCTCGTCGTACTCGAGGTTCAAGGATGTGCTTATTTACACCTTTGCATTGCTCTGCGTTGCGGTGATTGCGTCGTTCAACTCAGATTACTTGCTTGATTCTCTTGAGTCGTTCAGTGAAGAGACTCACATCCCAAGAACGTTCATCACGGTGATCTTGATTCCGATCTTCAGTAACGCTGCCGAGCACGTCACCTCCATTGTGGTGGCGTACAAAGGTCACATGGAGTTGGCTATGAACATTGCTGTTGGGTCTGCCATCCAGATCAACTACTTTATTGTTCCGTTCTTGATCTTGTTGGCTACTGCTACAAAGTCGCCGTACACGTTCTTGTATGAGAACTCGTACGTTGAGTCGATGTTCTTCTCTGCTCTTATTGCTTCGTTTGCTATCTTCAACGGTAAAGCTTACTTTGTCACTGGTGCTATGTTGCTTTTGAGTTACATTACTCTTGCCATGGTGACCTACTTTACTCAGTAGCCAAACCATGATGACATTCTAGACTTACGATAGAGCTTGGAAGTCCAAAACAGACTTATTGGATCTACTAGTCCTAACTATTACATAAGAATATACTAATCTGTTTGATGTTTTTATTTTTGGATGTAAGACAGCAACTGATCCAAACCAGTGTGGCAAACCAAATGTTGGGAAAGTGGTCAGGACTGCATGCAGGGTGACGCATGCTGCCACATAAGCGCTTACGTAAACACACAGGTCCTCATCGAAATATTTTTGAGAGCACAGATCGAATTAGAAGATTCTCTATTACAAATTATTGAACTCCATTAGTTTCAAGAGATTTTGTTCTACAAAGTACAAACAAGTACAAAAATAAAGAAAGGACCGACTAGAAATTCAAGAGAATTTACTTCCTACAACAAACCAGTGGAATAACAACAAATAAATTGACAATGTCGTCTTGTACTTTCTATTACAAAATTGGAGCTTGCCGTCATGGTGACAAATGTTCCAGAAAACATAACAAGCCAAGACACTCGAAGACAATAATGTTTGCCAATTTCTATCAGAATCCGAAATTAGATCCAGCCAATAAACTCAGTCAGCAAGAAGTTGACCAGCAGTTTGATGAGTTCTACAGAGACATATTCATTGAGTGCAGTTTGTTAGGAGCTCAAGTGGAAGATATAGTTGTTTGTGAGAACTCCAACGACCATTTGAACGGCAATGTATATATCAAGTTTGCTACCGACGCAATGGCTGAGAAAGTGCTAGACAATTTCAGTAACCGGTGGTACAATAAGAGACCAATCTACTGTGAGTTGAGTCCAGTGCAGAATTTCAAAGACAGTTGTTGTCGCCAGCATTACACCAGTACCTGTGAAAGAGGAGGAATGTGTAATTTCATGCATTCAAAACGGCCAGCCAACAACGGATTGTTCAAAGAATTGTATGTTAGTCAAGCTAAGTATCTCACAGAGAAAGGACTACTTCGAGCTCCAAGCACAGGACCTCAAGGAAATAACAATAGAGCACCACCATCTGGAAGAGGGTATGCGAGAGAGCGCAGTGAAGTTGAGACATTGAGTTATTAATGAGCATTGCCTGAGGGGAATGACTGGGTAATGCTGTGGTCTGTGACAAGTCTGAGGCAAGTCTTGGCTACAGGTGAGTGAGATCAAGGTCTGGCCAAGGTCTAGCTGAGAGTTTCTAAGAACAGGTGAGGGAATTTTGACTGATTCTTGGCTGTCCAGGCTGGTTTTTTCTTAGAGAATGCTTAAATTTTGAACTTTGGCGAAGGGCCAAGTATTGATTATTGGCTAGGCTTGAGTCCAAGATATTGGTATTGTTCTAAGACAGTTCTGGGCGAGGGCTAAGATATGTTTGCTGAACATACAACGTGGCTGCTGTTAGCCAGATCATTCTCAAGGCTGAATCTAATAGAGTAAGAAATCGACTGAGATCTATGCGGAGTAACCGCAATAAGAAACTACTGTGTGGGGCTTAATTGTGGAGTGTGGTAAGGTTTGGTTTGCCAAGCATGGTCATTAGCAGGTAATTGTGGTTCTTGTAAGTCTTTCATTGGTTCATGATAAGATGGAATGGAGTGAGAAATTTTGGTGTTGACTGTCGACCGTTGGTGTGAAAGGTTCTTAACTGGTTGTTCCGATGCGTGTCGGTATTGGACGTTCAGTTGAGATCTCAATACATTATGCTGCGCCTACTACTGCTGACCTCAAATCTGAGCCAGTAACCGACATGTTTCCTACAACTTCTTTCACTATAAAACCATTCATAGAATAATACAGCTTTTACAAATAAGAAGGAGAACGTAAATATAATCATAAATCTGATAATAAGTAGTCTCTATTGGTTCTCGCTGCCCTTCTCTCAAATATTCTGACATATGCTGCGGATTCTATGTGTCACGTGACATATTGGATGTTCCGTAGAATTGTCTACCCCAATAATTAAGCTTCAATGTCTACTAATTAACTAACTATCAGAACCTACACTAGGTTCTTCTAAATCAACACATTCCTTGAACAGATTTTCAGTTTGGCCGACAACGGTTCCAAAACATGTCTGATTTTGATATTGAACCGGCGGGCACTGTTAGATCAGACTCGTTCAACTCTATTGATCAGTCCAGATCATTGCCTCTAGCCAGATCCAGTTCGCTATTCTCTACAACGCTTGGCCGTTCAGGCACACCTTTGGATGGGTCAGAACTACATCCCAGCAATCCTTTTGAACATTTAGAACTTAATTATAAACCGTTATGCAAAGAAACATGGCATCCTGCTCCGATCTGTTTAAACAGAGCCGATCTCGAAGCTTACATCAACGACAACTCCACTGTGGAGATGGAATCTGATACTGAAGACGAGTCTGAAGACACTGAATCAGAAGCCTCTTTCCAAGAAGATGAACAGGATGAGCCTATCCAGGTCAACGATATTGACACAGATGCACAGTTGGCTCGGATGTTGAGTAAGCAGTACCATGAAGCACTAGCTGAGCCTCGTCTCTCCAAAGAGAATATCATCTTCCAGTACCTTAAAGAGCAACCGGCCACAGACATCACGTTTGAAGGAGTGACGTTGAGCTCACGATACTTGCTTGAATGCAATGAGCTCTGGTCGTTGTCGCTGTTGTTCAAATGGGTGTTGATGTTGCCAGAACTCGTAGGAAAGTCGTTGTTGAGTGAGATCGAGATCCGCAAGTACATTTCTCTTTTAATCACATTTTATTTCTCAAACTTCTCTGATGCCCAGTTGAACGATATTGTGAACCATATTATCCAGGCGTTCAAGATCAACGGATGTTTTGAAGAGGCGTTCAACTACCAGATCTTCATCAACAACGAATCGTCAATCTCCGGAGTGATTCCTCAGCTTTCAACGTGTTACTCTACTTATGTAAACCACATGGAAGTGAGTTTCGACGACCGGTTACTGTCGAAACATACCTGTTACGATATAAGCTGTCATTTCAGTAAACCTAAAGTGTGGGATGTTCCTAAAGACTCGTTGAACCAGCCGTGGCATATATACTGGGGTATATCTCTGGAAGACCTCCGTGACATTGATCAGAAACTTGCAGAGAAAAACATGGCGATCTTTGAACTTATTTCTACTGCTTATCGAGACGTGAAGAATCACAGAGACTTTGTGGCTCAAGTAGGTAAAGACTTCAAAAACCAGCCCGAGAACTTGACGAGTCCAATGAAGAAACAGGTGTTCCACGACCTTGCATTCACGACGATAGAGCAGATAGCTGACTTGAAAGACACATACCTTTTACAGCCGTTGAAAGAGTTGGTGTCGCAACAAGGAAAGTTCATAGAAAGAGACTACTGTCTTCCGTACTTGAACTGGCTCGCCAACATCAAACAGACATACAAAATACAGGTGAAGAACAAGTGTCTGTTGTCGGTGTTCATCAATTTCGAGCGTAACAAACCAAACTCGCAGTTCTTCTCTTGGTTCAGATCTCAGAGCTCATTTGTCGCACAGAAACATTTCAGTAACGCGTTTGTGGACGACGCCATTATCTTGTTACCTACCTTCAAGAAGATTCGTAAGTATGTGACTGGAGTCTCTGCAGAAGCTCATCAATTAGATAAAGTGATGAATGGCTTGAAGACGTTTGCTGAAGAGTTGAACGACTGGAAAGCCACTTACGACACTGCGCTGCTTATCACCAAGATCTGGGTTCCTCCTATTTACAAGATGATCCAGTTTGACAGTGACTCTCTTATCATGTGCGAAAACACAGGTAAATTGAAACTGGCCAGTGCTCCTGAAGTGTACTTGCTTCTCTTCTCCAATGTGTTTCTTGTGTGCGAAATGGATTTCCAGAAACACATATACAGAGTGGTGTCGACACCTATTCCAGCGCAGTACTTGTTTGCAGTGACCAAGAAGAAACAACGACCAACACAGAACCGGTACTCGTTTGTACCACTCAGTGAAACTCTGGCTTACATGGCTCAAGTGAAAGTCTACAATGTGGTGACCAACCATCTGATTCTGATCTTGGTCCATCCTGGACAAGAAAACGAATGGATCAGTCAAATCACATCTACTCAGGAAAAGATGATTTCCAGTTTAAGCAGAGCCTCGTCGTTGAAATTGAAATACGTTGCTGAAGGGTCTACTTCGTATGATCCTTTAGGAAACACCGATTTCCAGACCGACGTCAGCAAGATCGTCGGGTCTGCCAACCGGATCCCTAACTCGGTGCTTACCAGTGCTATATTCAGTTCTGTTACAGTGCCTTTAAATGACAAAGAGATTATTATTGTTGGGTGCAACGGCTCGGTATGTGTGGGACAAGTCGGTACCCGCGGCCAGTACTGGAGAAAACTATTTAGTTATGATAATGTGCGGCTGATGGGATACTTGAAACACAGCCATATTCTTGTGTTCTTGACGTCAAAGAAGCTCCTTGGAGTGTTGGTTAATGACATCAATGAATTCTTCACCAACAACAAGAAACCTCCACATCCTAGCGAAATCTCCAAAGACTGTGTTGATTTCTGTATCCAAGGAGAAGGCAGAACAGAGGCATTGTTATACGTGAAGAGTTCTGGAGGAGTGACTTCGCTTCGCACCACCAGATTGTCTTATCGAAACAAGAGTCTTCAAGAATCCAATGTGGCTACGCTTTTGCAGACAAAAGAGTTACAGGTGACACGATGCAGTGCAGTTCATGAAATGGTATTTTTGCATGCTGGCGAGCACCATTTCACTCGGTACCTCAAAACTGAGCAGCGATTAAGACATTTCCCTAAGCCGTTCCAGATTCCTGCGGGAGCCACGATGAACTCGGCTTACTCTGACATGGTGGCTTTGAAAGAGTCGCTTCCAGTTGCAATCTTCCCGTTGCCTAGCGGAGAGATTCTTGCAGTGCTCGACAAAATGGCGGTGTTCTGCAACAGTTTTGCAGGGTCGTTGTCTCGGGCTCGGTTTATAGATTTCAATTTTGTGTGTAAAGGTGCAGCTTACAAAGACGGTTATCTTGTGGCAGTGTCGAAGAAAAGTGTCGAGGTATTTGAGGTGTTTCCTACAGGACCACACACCGCGAAACTCGTGCAAGTGTTCACGGGATCCAACATGCGACTTGTCGACACAGGGGTCCATGGCCCAGTGCGGGTGGTGTCAGGATTTGCAGCTCAGAAACAGACGTTACTTGAGATCCTGCGATCGGCCGACGTACCAGGGGTACGGGACACGGCACCTCCACTGGCGTAGGAGCTGAGCCCATGGAATATTTTTTGTCAGCCAACGGTGCAAACTTTGTATTGTGAAACATCTGCCCGCCAATGACCACTCACTGCCAGTTCAAGTATCATTGTTGCGTGTGTGATGAGACTCACTTGCAATCGATGACGTTGCCTCGCAACTTCGATTTGAGAGACCCAGTGCTGGCGGAGCAGTTGTACTCACTGGTGCGCTGTATTGTCACAGGCCACAAGATCTGTGAACGGTGTATTCAGGACCATGGGTTCTCGATACTTGAATCATAGTTTCTGGATTCTCACTGGAGGCAGAGAGTTCAACAAGTGGTCGAGAACATGACGAGGAAGATGGTTGATTAGAATATGGACATGACTAAGAGCAGGCACGCTCTGCAACCCGGACCAGTTCCGGAACCACACAATGTTGTCGCTTGGGATGTTCAACTTTTCAATAAACGCTTGCTGGATGTAAGCATCGATATAACTGCGTGTAGCTGGCGACATGTCGCCTAAGGCACTGCTTGGATCTGAGGGTATCGGCACCTTAGTCCAGAGCAATAAATGTGTAACTGAAGAAGCGAAATTGTAAGGGAACTCGTTCAAAGTGAACTTCATGTCGTTTGGATCGCCAAACAACTGGTCTGACTTTGGTGGGAACTTGAGATCACTGTCTTTAATCCCAGGCTCTGTCATGTATGACATTGGAGCCCACCGTAACAGTTCACACACAAGCCGTTTCAAGGTCGACACGTTTCTTGCTTTCAAATCTTCACGAGCTTTCTTGTACTTAAACGCCTGTTCTGGAGCCCTAGCAAATCGTTCCAATTGATTGGTTTTCACAAGAGTTTTTATACTTTCCCATGGCAAAGTATTCATTAGGCATTTACTGCCATTGATGATTTGGATTTGAGTAGTCACCATTTCTCGGTTGTTGTTTAGACTAGTTGCTGCTGGTTGATTTATAATAAAATGAAATAGAAAAGTAAAAGAAAATGCAGGGTTCTATAAATATATAAGCGAAATGTGGCACTGATAACTTGATTAGAAATATGTTTTTCCGTAGGGTTCGCTGTGATATTTTCTTTTTTGTGAGACACGTTAATCGCAAACCTTAATTTCGACCGGAGTTTCCATGAAAATGAGTGGAGCTTTCTAAAGGGAAGGCTAATGCTCAGCTGACTTTGGACGTTGGTAGCCGCAAAACTCGGTGGTAGAAAATGGATACTACAGAAACCAATCAATAGGAGTCAATTACTAATATTATGAAAGAGTCGGTGGTAGATCGGAGGTGATTGCAGAAGCAGTATCATTAACAGTAGAAGCAGTAATACTGACAGAAGAGGCAGTGCCATTGAGCAGAAGAACTACTATTGACAGCAGAAGAACTCCCATTAACAACAGAAGCAGTACTATTCACAACAAAAACACCACCATTGACAACCCAATTAAACATCGTTACAGTCCAAGACGTAACGACCAGCGATTTTACCTTGAGCCATGAGATCGTAGACGTTGGCCAACTCCTTCAATGGAACAACCTTGATTGGAGATCTCACCTTGCCGTCAACAAAGAAGTTGATGGCTTCTCTGGTGTCGGCTCTGTTTCCAACGTAAGAACCCTTGATAGCAAACGACTTGACAACGTGAGTGAACACCTCGGACTTAATCACAGCACCGGCTGGCAATCCAACAAGAACAACAGTACCTGCAGGTCTGACGTACTCACAAGATTGGCTCATGGCTTTCTCGGAAACAGACACGTTGATAACTCCGTGAGGTCCACCTTGAGTGACGGCCTGGATGTCGGCAACAACGTCCTTGGATTTGGTGAAATCGACAAAAGCGTCGGCTCCCAACTCGGTACAGACTGCAGCCTTGTCAGCTCCACCGTCAATGGCCAACACCTTGTAACCCATGGCCTTACCGTATTGGATGGCAAGAGTTCCCAATCCTCCTCCGGCACCAGAGATAGCGAGCCAGTCACCAGCTTTCAAGTCGGCGGTCTTAATGGCTTTGTATACAGTGACACCGGCACACAAGATAGGGGCGATCTCGGCGAGGTCGGCACCTTTTGGAATCTTAGCAGCCTGCACAGCGTCGGCAGTAGCATACTGCTGGAACGATCCGTCATGGGTGTAACCGGACAAATCGGCTTTAGCACAATTGGACTCGTTACCTTGCTCACAGAACTCACAAGATTGACACGAACCGTTCAACCATTTGATACCGGCCAAGTCACCGATCTCAAAGTTGGTCACCGAAGACCCTTTACCAACAACGACACCGGCACCCTCGTGGCCTCCGACCAATGGGAGTTTAGTAGCCAATGGCCAGTCACCTTTCCAGGCGTGCAAATCGGTGTGGCAGACACCAGAGTACTTGACATGAATCAAGATTTCATTAGGTTTTGGAGTAGGCACCGGGATGTCCTTGTAGAGCAACTCACCGCCGTTCTTCTCAAAGATCACTGCTTTCTGAGTGGTTGGGACGGCAAGTCTGCGGAAAGCAGAGGCCGAGAAGTGACGGTACTGGTTGTGTTGGACAGCTCTGGTGAAAGTTCTAAGCATTATGAAGAGTGGAGGACCAAAACATAGTTTGGAGCTGGGTCCCACGCTTTATAAGCATATCGGTAGGCTTGCCCCACTTTTGAGCTGCAGCAGCATGCCCGGCAGTTTGTCAATGATAAACCCAGGGAGCTAGCCGTGTGGATCTGGTGGCTACAGACGATCTGGGTCTGAGATCTGGCGGAGCTGGAGGCTAACTTGATTTCGGAGTGTAGGGGCCAGGTGCTTGGCGGGGCGTGGTGAAACGGCGGGAAGCGTTTACATACATACACTTGCGCCATTACGCAGGAGAGTGGGGTAATTACGGACCTCGTGGCGGCGCTGGAGGGGTTCAGTCTGCCCCTCCGAGTGCGTGCAATTCTGGGGTGCACTATACCTCACTGATAGAATAAGGAGCACTGATCATTGGTACAAATAAGTTCGGGAAACCCACGGTGTCTTAGGTTCCGGAGTGTCTGGTGGTCCGAATCGGCAATTGTAGACCCCCCTGGTTGGTGCAATAAATGTCAGGTGGTGTGGCAGACATTGGGATGCCTGTAAGAGCATCTGTCCACTCACTGCCGAGAATCACACCGAGGCAGCTACGAGCTCGGTTCCTTGGAGTTGCAAGTGTCAACAGAAGCCGTCAGGTTGTCGATGGTGTCGGACTCCTTAGAAGGTATCGAGATCAGAGGACCCCCAGAGAGAGTTTGCTTCTAAGTTGAACCCCCGCAGGGCCATGCGTTTGCTGGGTATATAATTGAGGAGGTTGCTCGCGGATTGAAATATTTTCTTGTTCCAAGCTGCACCCAACAATTATGAGCGACATCCCTAAAACACAGAAAGCTGTTATCTTCGAGACCAACGGCGGTCCTTTGGTCTACAAGGACATCCCAGTGCCTACTCCTAAGCCAACCGAGATCTTGATCCACGTCAAGTACTCCGGAGTGTGTCACACTGACTTGCACGCCTGGAAAGGTGACTGGCCATTGGCTACCAAGCTTCCATTGGTCGGAGGGCACGAGGGCGCGGGCGTTGTTGTTGCCAAAGGTGCATTGGTCACCAACTTTGAGATCGGGGACTATGCTGGAATCAAGTGGTTGAACGGTTCCTGTTTGAACTGTGAGTACTGCCAGAACTCCAACGAGCCTAACTGTCCAGAGGCAGACTTATCTGGTTACACCCACGACGGGTCTTTCCAACAGTACGCCACTGCTGATGCCATCCAGGCTGCTAAGATCCCTAAGGACGCTGATCTTGCTGAGATCGCTCCTATCTTGTGTGCTGGTGTCACTGTGTACAAGGCTATCAAGACTGCGGGGATCCGTGCTGGTCAATGGATTGCTATCTCGGGAGCTGGAGGAGGATTGGGATCTCTTGCTGTCCAGTACGCCAAGGCCATGGGTTACCGTGTCTTGGGTATTGACGGAGGCGAAGGAAAAGGTGAATTGGTCAAGTCTTTGGGAGCCGAGGTTTTCGTCGACTTCACCCAATCTAAGGACATTGTTGCCGAGATCCAAAAGGCCACCAACGGAGGTCCACACGCAGTGATCAACGTCTCGGTGTCCGAGTTTGCCATTGCCCAATCTTGTGACTACGTCAGACCATGTGGTACCGTTGTCCTTGTGGGATTGCCAGCAGGTGCTGTTGCCAAGGCCCAGGTGTTCTCTGCCGTGGTCAAGTCCATCTCTATCAAGGGATCTTACGTCGGTAACAGAGCTGACACTGCTGAGGCCATTGAGTTCTTCACCAGAGGATTCGTCAAGTCTCCAATTAAGATTGTTGGGTTGTCTGAATTGCCTCACGTCTACGAGTTGATGGAACAAGGTAAGATCTTGGGTCGTTACGTCTTGGACACCGACAAATAAGTACACTGATTGGGGTCGATCCACCGAGCCATTGGCATGCCATTGGCTACTGTCCAGTATCTAGTCTCTCAGTAATAGACATTATTTGTGCTGTGTTGTGCCTTGTTGTAGTTTATCGCCGTGCAATTAAAGTTTGATAAGTGTTAAAGTTTTGTGTAGATCTGGATCTCGGAGCATCTAAGGAGATCACCCAACTCCGAGCTGTTCCGAAGAAATGCTTTAATGAGTATCGGATAATCGACGGGATCACTAATTAGTTGGTAAACGCATCATTAATTGGTCAACTAATAACTTTGCGAGCTATGATTTCAGCCTATGTCCTTAAACATTGATTGATTTCTGTTATGTTTTCGTCCGCTCAATTAGTCTTCCACAATACTTTAAATCACGCAGTTTATAGTAATGTCCACACCAATCAATACCGACACCAATTTCTCAACCACACAGTTCCCTATTCAATTCCTACATCACCAACTCATTAATCAAAGCTCAATTTTTTATTGGCTTTCACGTTTTATTATTAAGTCGCACTATAACTAACTTGCTACTTCAGCTTGCTAATCTCATTTTTCGCCGATCGTGATCTTTTCACGACCAACCATTGCGGGTGCAAGGGGCTGGTAATTTCACAAACCGCTAAAAAATGTAAACCACTGTACACTCCTAAGACATTGTTTAATACCACGCCTGGCACTCAACATATTCGGGTGCCCCTTTCCTTCCCCTTTCACCCTCACTATTATTTGACAATACTTGACGGTACACAACGAAGTACCGTCAAAATTGCACCCGCTTCTATCTCCATTGCTTGCTTACTTCACTTTGTTGCAAACAACTCCATACTATACAATCTGTTCTCTTGTAAACCTTCCACGCCAGAACTAGCTTCTCACTTTTCTTCTTATTCTCTCAATTCAGACTCAGGGTTTTCTTATTCAAAACTCTAAACAAAACCACACGGCTGAAATATGTCAAACCATGACGCATCAGTCAAGGTGTCTCACACATCACACATCACACCGTAACTTCTTCTTAAATCAAACGCAATATCAAACCACAACATTATCAAAACACACCATTATCACATCACATATTCTCACATCACACCACACCACACCACAACATTATCAAAGTCACACCTCGTTACTGCTCAACACTTATGTTTGTGATAATCGTACTTGCTGAAATAACTCTTCTGACAATCATCACACTTGAACGGTCTCTTTTGCAAATGAATCCGATCACGATGTGCCTCCATATTTTGTTTTGACACAAACCCTTTTTCACAGTAGTTGCACACAAAAGGTTTCTTGTTCAAATGGTTACCGTTGATATGGTTAGTGATAAGCTGCTTGGTTGTGCATGTCTTTGGACAGAAATCACACTGGTACATCTTGATATTGGTATGGACTGCAGCCACATGGTTATTCAACAACGACTTGGACTCGAATTTCTGATCACATCGTTTACACTGGAACTGCTTCTCAAGTCGCTGTCGTTTGCTAGGCTGCTCACCAGCCACTCGTGGCGCGGTCCGCCTCGTTGGAGCAGCAACACCACTGTTCACAGGGTGCACCGCCTCATTCTGTGGCGCGTCGGGACTCACGCTGTTGGTAAATAACAGAGGGTTGGTCTGTTGTGCTGGGGCCATTGAAAAATTGGCTGGGTTTTGCACATGAGTATTTGGAGCATGGGAACCTGGATGGTTGGATGGATGGATCCCTGGATGGTTTGGATGATGTCCTGTTTGGATATTGACGTTGTTTGACGGACCGTTATTGTTTCCACCGATACCAGAACCATCAGCCTGACCAGTAGCTCTAGGATCAGGGTGTCCGTTCCCAAGACCGTTGGCAAGATTATTACCCATGTTATTGCCAAGCCCGTTCAAGAGCCCGTTGTTTTGTGCACCAGCACTTCCATTCGACACGGTCTCAAGTCCATGTCCATTTCCATGGCCGTTACCATGACCGTTGCCATGACCGTTTCCGTTACTGAGACCCTGTCCATGAGTCTGACTAGCACCACGAGACAACCCTAGCTTGCCCTGGAGTCTCGCGATCTCCTGTTTCTGTGCCTCGATCGTCGCCTGACACTGTTTTATTCTCTCGCTCATCGAGTGCACCAGGTTTCTCAAGCTCTGGTTCTCGTTACGATAGTATATCAACACCTGATCCATCCTGCTGTTCTGGCGGGTGCCTTGCTCGACCATGGTCGGTTGCCCGCTGTTGTTACTGGCACCATTCCCGTTTCTATACCGATAATCTAGGGACATTCAGTCAGTGAGGTGAGCCGTGATTCGAATCCCTAGGATGAATGTTGGGAGTCAAAAAAAAAAAATTTTACTTTTTTCGAGTGATGTTACTTTTCTTCAGCCTTTGCATCATGACACTGCAGCCGGCCGCGTCATGCTGCAGAGAAGATTCCTGGCTGAAATCCTTAACCACGCGCGGGGGTTGCAAGCCAAGGATCTGCTGCTGGGATTCATTTGTAAGGTTGAAATTTCAGGAATATTTTCCAACGGTTTCGGTTGCTTGTCTTGTGAACTGGTCTCGTATCAATTGCTGATTGTTTGACATTGCGCACGTGACCCGCGAGAAATAACTTGGAATTGGGGTGTGAATTTGAGGATACAGAAACTTCGGGGTGTCCTACTCCAATGTACCAGAAACCATAGAGTAATTCTCTAACAACTACTAGAATCAATGGTAGAATCCAATTTTTTATACAAATCATAACAATACTTTTTCATGTCGAGTTTTTTCAGTTTTCGTGTGGCCCAGACTGGTTGTATGGTTGCAATTGGCAAGATGCAAACAGAGGCCAAAGCAGTTTCAGAACCAGCAACAAAAGAGTATGAATGACTTCGCCATTTGCACTCTTCTGCTGCCAAAATCCTCATTTTCTACTCACCTAAAGTGTAAGCACCTTCTTGCTTTCTTCTCCTCTTGGTTTGAACAAGAACACATAGCTCTCATCTTCCAACTTCTCATGTGCTGGGGATATCGAAACATCACATACAACTGGTCGATGGTCACTCATATAAACATCATTAAACTCGGAATGCAACACCGCAAAGTCCTCCACCTTCAACACATAGTTCTTTTTCTTTTGGGTCTCAGGTTTCTCGACCCAAGTGTAGTCGATGATTTTCGCTCTCTCAACAATTCCTCCGTCAAATCCCGTGTAAGTGAATCCATTGTAATGGCCATACTTGTCTACGGGGTTGCTGACCTGTTTACGAGCATCCAAAAGGTGCTTGCTTGCAATCTGGTAAGGTTCGTCAACTGGCTCAGTGTTGAAGTCTCCACCAAAGAAACTAGGATCCTCATTGATCAGCTGAGTCTTGGAGATAATAAGTTTCGTCGACTCCTTACGTGCAACCACTCCCTGATGATCGAAGTGGGTACTGAATACGTTGATTTTGTTTCCAGTTGCCTTATGTTTCAAATGGACCCAGGTCACAATCCGTTCCATTGCAGCATCCCAACCTCGTGAAGGTTTGTCCGGGGTTTCACTTAACCAAAACGTCTTTGTCTCAATAAGGTCCCATTCGGTATTCTTGAAAAAAATAGGACTGTACTCTCCTTTGGTCTTCCCGTCTTCTCTTCCTACTCCTGCATGGCTCCAGTCCTCTCCTAACAAATACTGAAGATCTTCTAACTGGTTGTGGAGCACCTCCTGAAGCGTGACCACAGTATTGACGTTTCTGGAATTGAATCTGATACTCGAGGCAACATACGCTTTTCTGTCAGACCATGGTTTTTCTCCTACCCACAATCCTCCGTTTTCATATCGAACATTATGGGTGTAAAGTCTGACACTGAACGGTTTGATACTCGAGGTAGCCTGAGGGGTTGCTTGCCCTGTTGTTCCATATACTGAATTGAACATTCTTGAGAACATATTCTTACCGACCAACCAAAACTCTGAATCTAATAATTCAATTGTACTAGCCAGCACTTAAAGCCTTACCAGCAAAGGTCATCGCCCCTGTTCACGTGGGGTAAGCCTATATGTCATGTGCAAGTCACGTTACTCTATTGTGAACGACTATTCGCACGTGCCCCGGGTAACTCCAGCCGTAGTTTACACCCCCTAATGGCATCATCACCCCCTATATTTACCGCAATTCTGATTTCATGTCAACCTATCCATTAAAGCCAAATATCCTATATAAAACATATCATATCTAAAAAGGGTAAACTAAGTAGCACAAACACGAAATCATGCAGTGCCTGTTAAGAGCAGGGGTATCGTCTAGATAACAAAAAGGCCTTCACAATTCATCTTTGTCTTGCTTCTCTTTGCCTTTGTCTTCACCGTCCAAATCGTTCTTAATATTAAAAGTCTGCTTCTGAAGGTTCGAGCCTGTATCGTTCTGAAGTCTATTGAACTCGTCTTGTAATCTCACCTCGTTGGAAAATGCATTGGCTTGCGACTCGTTTTGTTGGTCTTGCTCGTTGCTGTTGCTATCTTTCTTGAAGAACACTTCGAAATCACCGGACTTCTCGTCTGGAATAACCACAAAGCTGTCAGCAACAGTCTCGTGCGAGTTCTCACCGGCTTTCTTAGGCTCGTATTTATAGTCGCTGAGCTTTGGTTTTGGCTTTACACCTTGGTACTCTGGAGTGAAGTCGAAAGTGTCGTCCAAAATGTTGCGGATATCGTCTTCGGAGAAATACGATGGCAAATCATTGAGGAGCTCTCTATTTATAGTTGGAGGAACCAAATAGGCCGTGCAAATAGAGAGTAAAGCGAGGAACAAAATAGGTTGTTGCATGTTCTGGAAAAATGTGTGGTAAAGAAAGAACAAGAGCAACTTCACATGAATATATAACGCCATTAATTGCCGTCATGCAAGGTTGCCCGCAGCAAATGCGGTGGTGCGCATAGCAATGATTTGATTGTGTGTTGCGGTTGCAGTTGCGGTCAAGATGCAATCCGTGTTCTGGGGGTGGAAACACCCCCGTGCTACAGGCAGGTATTAAAGGTGAGCTTCTATTAAAAGGTCGTCAAGTCATAAACCGTCTAGTTGGATCTTTATCTATTCTATGCTTAGTTGTATCATCTAGGTCTCAGTGATATTGTGTTTCAATTATTCATGAGAGAATTTTTGGCGTTTTGGAACTGGTTCATCACTTGCAGAGAACTGGTGTTGGTCGTTTTGTTCACGAAGCAATGAGCGAGGCACAGAGTCCGAAGTCAAAGAGGAGGAGGTGTGGAATCCATGTGCTTTTCTTGCGGCAGTGATCTCGTCACTTGTGGGAGAAAGTGGCGATGCAAGAGGCGAGTCGAATGTAGATAGCGTTGGCGAGCAGGCCACAGTAGTAGTCATGAACCCAGCACTAGATTCAGTTCCTTCCACTTGTTGCTCTTGGACAGCAGCTTTAGGGCTTGATTCTTTATCGTCGTCGCTCAAGTCGCATTGGAATACGTCTTCGATGAACGGCTGCTCGTGTTGACGTTGATACACTCTGGAGTTGTGAAGCTGGTGACGCATTCTCAAGAGAGCTTGTGGGTGAATGTAGCCACCGGTAAACTGGTAGGCCATTGGCTGAGGTACAAAGTATACAGGAGGCTGGAATTGAGCCAAGACCAACGGCGAGAACCGTTGAGCTGAATGTATTCTGGCCTTTGGGTACTTGATGTTTCTCACTCTGAGAGGTTCCTGCATCAGAGCAGGAGGCAGGTCGTTGTGAAACTCCTGAACTGTAATGAATCTATTGAAAGAGACGTGAGGCATGGTGGAAATGGAAGGGGGTCGAAATGGAGAAGAAATGAGATTGGGCAGCAGCTAGACAATGCTGGGGAGTTGGACATTATATATAGACCAGACCCACATGCATGTGTGATCAATTGATCTCTACGGGTACCATATGAAACACCAAGAACATGGTTCCCAAGAAGGAATCCAATGAAGTTCCCAGCGTAACCCTGGTTTTAGATTGTCAGGCTCTATGAATCCAACGACTTTAGCGAGGAGAGTTGTCAATGATTAGTGCGAAACACCAGGCTGAAAATATCACTGGACGCTGGGTCGTCTGCAGAACTGGGACGGAAAGAACAAATACGGTGAGAAACGTGATATGCACGTGTACAACGACGAATTTTGTATAGAGGAAATTCAATGCAGCCCTTTCCAACCGGGACGCCCTTGCATGGGCAAGGGTTTGATCGTTTCTGTGGGAGGTGAGATCCATCCAAGTGGATGTTTTGTATTATGCATATTCAGGCCAGGGATACTAGGACATGGGTCGACCATACATAACCGTTGGGGAGGATCTATGATAAGCTGCCAGCAAGGGATAGAATCAACGGCAGCTGCGGCATTGTGATGATGCCGATGATCCCAACCAGGGTCGAACCAGTGTGGTGGTGAGTGATGATGCGATCAGTGACCAATGTGGATCATGGATGAGTAAACATAAACTGCGTAGAGATTATTTTACAGGATAACGAGATGGGGGATTGTAGAGATGTTACCCGTTACTGGGTGGTAGAATCAGGTTTAGTAAGTAGGCGTCGGAGTGGTGGGACAAACGTCGTGTGTGGGTCGTGTTGGTCGTGTGCGTTAGTTGTCTCAACAGTAATACTTTGATGTGTGAGGTGGTCACTGTAATCCGGTAGTTAGGACAGGATTATTTCCGTTCTTCGAAGTATGATACTGCCGCGCCGGAGTTGTGGTCTTCTAGATGGTTTTACAGTAAATTGAGGATAGTTGTTTCAGTACTGTACCATGGGAAATGCGGTTTCAAGCCAACAACGCAATCAAGAAAAAGTATCTGGTAAATGAGTCGTTTGTAGCACAATAGGAAACTTGATATTGTGTTTGAGAATATAGATCTCAATTTATGTCTTATTCTGGTTGATTTCGGAGTGTTTATGTCCCATACCACGTTTCAACATCTGGAACCAGACTGTAGTCAGCCCAAATGAAGAACGGTAAAATATGAATCATAATCAGCAAAGAAACGTTGTAATTCTGAAACTGGTAGTAAAATACTGATCAAAATTGTGAAATCAATCAGGTCGACCTTCTGATCGTTTATGTCCAAGTGTCTCTCTAAACAACGTAACAAAATCTAGTCAGAACTCTGAGAACTGACAAGATCCAGAAGGATCTAGACTGCGACAGTTTTGAGGATACTTTTGTAGGAAAACACCCTGATATCAACACTCAAGCAGGTAGTTGTTCGAAGAGTTCTATGGCTCTAGTCAAGCCCAAGAACGAATCTTGTTCCCGAGAAGAATACGAGATAGGGCAGAAACTGAGTAGCCACAGCAGATTCGAGCCGCAGCCTATTTGAGAATACTAATGACCTATTGAATATCATAACAACGCCCAACCGAGGTTATTTCAGCTGGTTGCGGATTGTTCTAGATTGCGAAGCCTGAATAAGCTTTGCAGTGACAACCGAGTCATGCCGCACGGTGGCTGTTTACAGAAAGGGTTTTGCAACCAACTACGGTCCCAATTCATCCACCATTGTAGCCAATTCCAGAAGGGAAGTGTGAGTAGCTGGGTGAGTATCTGTGATTCGGTGCCTACAAGCAGCGCGTGGGTCTAGGTACCTGCGCAGGACTGGTATTATACCCGGCAAGCATCCCGAACTGAAATGCCAACATCGCCGATTCCAGAGGGGCTGCCACCTGGAATTGAAGCGAGCCCGACCGTTTAGAGCCACCAGCCCCGAACTCAGAACCCAGACTTGTTGAAACCTGCGCATTGATCATTTTCGTTAGGCTTGGGAGTCTGTACTCGGCCACCTTTGGCCCCGAGGAACGGGCCTCAAGTTGCGGCAACATCTGAAATTTCATAAACCCAGTGCCTCACCAGGAGGTTAGCTGAGTTTCCAACTGGTCAGATCCACTAGTTGGGATGGAATTCGCGGAGCAGCATCACACCTTGAGGCTAGTGGGATTTTGACTTTCGCCAGACCATGGAGGGGTAGTAGAATGACTACAGCTAGTGAAACTTTGACCAATGCCACTGAAACCCCAGGATTTCTGGAGCTGGGGGCCAATAAAAATAGTCTCCCCGAGGCTATTGCGTAATATAAGCAGGTTGTGCCACAACTAATTTAATAACAATTGAGAACCCTAAACTCCAACCCTAACCCTAAACGAAGGTCACCCCAGACTAGCGATCAACAATGGGAAAGAAACTTGCACTAAACTGGACAGGAGCAATTGAATCGAGACTGTCGAATCGAGGCTGTCGACCGAGGCTGTCGAATCGCAGCAGCTTTTTAGTCAACCAGTCAATCTGCAAGCCTCAATCTACACTTAGTGTTCTACAAAATTTAACACTCAGCCCAGAACAAAAAACTAGTCAACCCTCATTTGGCTACGGGGAAGATCAACTAATCGGTGCGCGGGCGGGTAACCGGCGGCGCATGAGGCTGCTTCTAGGCAGATGACGGTGAAGACTGAGTTAGGCACCAGATGTTTGGGGGGTGAGATCCAGATCAAGGTTGAAAGGTTAGAGAGGTAGAGATCATCGAGTGTAGCAGTTGATAATATCGACGTAACGATATAGTGGATCGGCCCTTAAGTGAGCTGTCATTATAATAAGGCCATGGACTTGCCGGTTCCAGACTTTGCTAGTGTGTCGGGGATGGCCGGACACAATCCGGTGGGCCAGTAGAAAAGCTGCCTAGTTGGTCGCGGCTGCTGGTTGCTTCCTTAGTGCCTGGTAACAGGTTATGGTTGCTTCCTTAGTTGCGTTACTTAAGTGTGAGTCCTTAACATATGGCCACGGGAGGCTAGTGCCAAGGGCCAGGTTTCACAATCCAGACTCCTGCCCGGTCTCACCAGACTCTGGGCCATGTCTCAGTTGAATCCAGACTGTAGCAAGGGTATTGTCTTAGCCATTGGGTTGGTAACGGCTCGCTATAGCCTGGAGCCTTGGTGGGCCACCCCCCATTCCACACCGACACCACCCCCCGGCGCGATCCACCCCCTTCCATACCTGGAAACCTTTTCTATTTGTAAACATACATAAACATCGCTCCACTGTTTATGTTTTGCTACGCCTGGGCCTGTACAGGCATCTGCAGCTGCGCACAGGGGATTACCGCAGGTGTGTTTCATTTGCCAGTAGGTCCCAACTTGTCTAATAGTGGTTGCTCTCCTTTTTATATACATCTGTTTTCCTTTTGGGATCTCGGGGTGCTGTAATCTGGTCAATTGGTGTTCTTTCTACCTGAGTGCTCCACGATGTTTGACCAAGATACTATTGCTTCGTTCAACTTTGGCTCGGCCCTCACTAGAGCTGTCATGGACAAGTAAGTTTTTTTTTTCGCGACCGTACTCACTGGGCTCTCGTTTTCTCTGGCTCTGGAGACAGGACAGTGGGATCTTGATCCCCTGATCCAGATCTCCACTGGGGTGCTATACAATTACTAACTCTCAGATCACGATGCAGCGACGAAATCATTCATTCTAAGACTTCCCCTGCCAAACCTAAGGCATTGCAACACAAGCTGAGCCACACCTCACTTATATCGAAAACCCACCACAAAAGATCCAGTCTGTTCCACAAGAAGCATGGCCTCAGTCGAGCAAAGACCTCGTTCTCCAGTTTCACCGGCAGCAATGTGTTGAACTTCAAATATGATCTGAACGGGTCCAATCCTTTTGGTTCGCGTCAGGACAGCTCCAGAGACCTTGACGATTTCTTTGTGCCGACTCCAACCAAGGCTTGTGACGAGTCCAAACGTGAGTTGAGTCTGCCGTTGCAGCGACGCCCGTTGAAGAACAAGGTCCGCCGGTTCAGACTGATGTACTACAACCCAAGCGAGCTCAACACCGCCGGCGCTGGCACCACCGGCAGCAAGTCCACCACCACCACTCCGATCGACGACGAGTTTGTGGTGGAGGACTCGTACTTGAAGAAGTCCGGGGTCGAGACGTTCTACGTTAAAGACGACACCATTCCACGGATCAACGTCCAGGGACTTGTCAAGTTGCTTGACGGTGAACACGGTGGATTCTTCGACAAGATCCAGATCATTGATTGTCGGTTCGAATACGAGTACCAAGGTGGACACATCAACAACGCCGTCAACATCAACTCGCAACAACAGCTCGAAGCCACGTTTTTGCAGCAGCTCTGCCAGTCCCAGGTGCAATCTAATGCTAACTCCAAGACTCTTATGGTGTTCCACTGCGAGTTCAGTTCCTACCGTGGCCCATTCATGGCCCTCCATTTACGTAAATGTGACCGTATCATCAACAAGGAGAACTACCCTAGCCTCAGCTATCCAAACATCGTGGTGCTTGAAGGCGGCTACAAAAGCTTCTTCAACCTCCATTCTTCCAGATGTTTCCCACAATGTTACGTGGAAATGAACGACGACAAGCACAAACTTGCCTGCGAAAGAGAGCTCAACCGGTTCAGAGAAGACAGAAAGAAGATTCTCACCAAAGCTTCGTCGTTCCATTTCGGTAGCGTCGGGTCCTTGACTACAGTCACAACAAACACCGCAACCATTCCTGTTGGAGCTCAAAGCTCTCCAGCACTCACCGAATCATGCTTCACGCAAACATCTCTCACCTCCCAACCATCTACAACTAATACCTCTTACAACTCCATTGGTGCACTCACCTCTGCACTTTCGACCACCAACTCATTCACCAAGCCTCGTCCGCTCCTCTCGCGCCACAGAAGACACAACACTCTTGTGACCAGCAACGTGTTTTCGTCGTTCGAGACCACCATCTCCGAAAACACCTTCTTGCAAGAGGAGACCGACCTGTCCAACGCCACGCTGCTGGCCTCGCTGACGTTCTCGCTGCAGAGCCTCAGACGAAGACTCTCGGAATGCATGAATCCTGAGCCGTTACTCCAGAAGTCTTTTGCTGACATTCTTGACGAAAAGAAAAAGTCGCAATCGTCGGACGACGATGACTACGAGTACGACGACGATTCTAATAAGTTGTTCTCCAAGTACCTTGAACCTAGCGACAGCGAGAGCGATTCGGACGACTTGACTTTCAACTTGTTGAAGAGCAAGAACTCCCTCCTGAACATCGACTTGTGTTTCGAGTCGCCAACCATCCGCCGGAGGGGTTAAGCCTCAACAATACCTCGGTTGCACGCCGTGGATATTTGCTACTAATAGTCTGACTGCTGAGTATTGGCCAGGGGCCTGCCAGCAGCCAGTGATACCATGACAACCCATTGTGGGTGACGATACAATGATAGATGAATAAACGAATGTTACTAGGACACTGTAGACTTGCAATTGAGGTTAGCTGGTGGAATTTAGTCTTACGATTGAGGTTGACCGATGGAATGAGGATAACTACCGGAATACGAATCGGGAGCCAAGCGTGGGTGAGATAACACGCACAACGGAAACCAGGGCTAGGCACTAGATAGGTGAAAAGGTTAGCGGTGTGTCTTAGGTTAGGTGGTAGTTGGGGTTCCTTGGAATTGTTTCAGTTAATGACAGTTGAACCAGTTGACATTGTTGGGGAGCTGAGACCGATGTCTTAGGTTAGAAGTGAACCGTTGATGCCAGGAACCACACTAGTTTCCTGTTGGAGCATTGCCTTTTGATACCCCCTTCACAGTGAAACGCCTGAAGAAATCAGTGATTTCTCAGTGGGGTGGCTCAATTTCAACCGTGATTGATGGTGTCAGGTTGGGGAGGGCTGTTGGCCGGCAGTTGATTCAGTACATCCTTGCAATCAGCACAGTGTAGACCATGTACAGAGGTTGGGAGAGTCAAGACGCAGGAGAAGATCAATTTAGGAACCAAGTG
The DNA here is from genome assembly GCA_030578595.1 of Saccharomycopsis guyanensis. Taxonomy (NCBI): domain Eukaryota; kingdom Fungi; phylum Ascomycota; class Saccharomycetes; order Ascoideales; family Saccharomycopsidaceae; genus Saccharomycopsis; species Saccharomycopsis guyanensis. Next base: position 1,261,270 of record JAJMSQ010000001.1, read on the forward strand.
GTTGATGCAGAGTATTCAAATATCCCGGCGACAACCCCACCAGATAAAACACGAGCTGGTAACAATAAATCAAATACGCGAGAGCGAGCATGGGAGCATGGATACAGAAGCAGAAAGATAAGTACCGCGATGAGTGCATGGATTAGAGATCAGCGAGGCAGCTGCCGAGGTTAGGCGAAGCTAGGCGAGCATTGGCCAGTGGCAGTGTGGATGAGTTAAAGATTTGCGAGCTGCGAGAGACGTTGGGGCTGTTAGGAAGGATAATTGTAATAGAGTTGCGAGCAAATAGAAAGAGGCAGTAGAGTATAAACGAGCACTCATGCACCAGAGTGTGACAATCACGCCTTGGACTCAAACCAAAGGGTGTAGGAGAAGGGAGTATAGGAGCCAACCCGGTGGATGTCTCGTTCAAGGCGAGCGATGCATAGAATCTTGAGCTGACTGGTAAGCGGAAACCTTAAACCTGGATTGAGAGCCGGTGCCGATCTGGGAGAAGGTGGGTCGTAAGTCTGAGAGGGAAATGAAGACTGGAGTTACTTAAATGAGACTGGCAAAGCTGGGGAGTTACCAATTAGTATAAAGGGTTAGGGATTCAGAATAGGTAAGACAGTTTTAGAAAATTAGCCTTAGTGCTAAAGTTTGAAATCGGAAATAGTCGTAGAGTAAGCCCGCAGGAAGGTTGGCATTTGACATATGCACCTGGGCGATAAACAATGGAGCTCGAGGGCTTAAATGTGCAACTTGTCGAATATCCCGACCGTTTTTGGTATGGGAGTTGAGGCTGGGCGATCATCCCTGGCCCGTTTGGGAAGGTTTTTTTTCTGCTGCAGCGAAAAATGTTCGAATAATCTTTTTGGGCGCGTCTGCGACGATCGTCCCGTGATGGTTGCCAGGGTGGGAGGGGGTGCCAATCGCGATATGGGGTGACGGGAGACTCGAGCCGGAGATCGTTGATCGAGCAGCGTTGACAAGATATGGTTGGGATGTTCACTGCTTGCGGTGTCGTAATTGAAGGGGGTCGGTCAGCAAGATAACAGAAGCAACGGTATTGCTGGGTTGTCTATTGTTGCGATAACAGTCGAGGAATTCGGTTGCCCGAAGAAGTGGTGAGGTGATGGGGCTCGGCAACACTCTTGCCATTGAGTGCGTAGACTAGCGCTAAAAAATTATGAGAACTTTGGCAGTGCTTAGCACCAGTAGCCACTAGTACTTGTGACCATCAGTGGCACCACTTAGTTACGTCTCTGCCTCAAACTGTTAGGGCATGTTTGCGGCGAGATTCGTTTGTGCGTAAGGATCAAAGGTGTGCATTGATAAGATCCGGAGTTTTCAAGTACCGAGAGGTGAATGGAGAGTGGTGGGGTGATTGGTTTTGGACGATGGATTGAATTGAGAATGGGTGCTGGACTGGTTGGCAATTGCAACCGTTTAATTGAGCGTAGTGTATTGATTGTAAGGTTGTATTGGCATAGCTTCTCCAGAATGTGCCGTGAAGTGCTCTTCGATGCCACATGGTTGCAGAATCGAGCTACAAGAGTGTACTAACTTGGTACTCTATTGAATTGCACAATTGATCAATACCTGTGAAGTTTACTTATGAATTGGGCCTGTGAATAGAGCCTCTGAGCTGTGCCTTTGGATTTTCCTTTCGAAGATTCTTGCATAGCTCATGGTGGTACTCCACTGCTATCTCTCTATTCCCTACAATTCATGTTCAGTATTCACCACTGTTCATGCACTATTGTTCAGCAACCCCCCATTTAAGATCTTCTATTATCTGAAATCACGCTCTCCGCCTGTATTCTTTGTTAATGCTGGTACCCCTACTATTCCTTGCAACTGGTTATCAGCCATAGCACTGTACTCTCCGCTCCCGAGCACTACTCAGTCGGCTACTCAGTGCCGCCTAGTTCCACTTAGCGCTTCACACATACGGTTTCACATAACGTCCTCACCACGACCTCTCTCATTTCTCAATCTAGTATCGATAATCCTCACTTTCACCTCTTTTGGCCGGTATCTAAGTTTTATGTTTCTCCGACCCTGTTGACCCTAACCTCCCGAGACATACATTGTTAGCCACCGTGCTTCAACCACGCGCTACCTGTGACATCAGAGGTTTTCTTAGGCCTTGGCCATGGAGTTTCACTGGGACTGAGACAATTAGCGAGCAGTTTCCTCCACGCAGCAATTAGACAATGGCCCAGACCCAATTGGTGCCGTACGCAGTCCGAGTAGCTTGGTGCTGACAGTGCCTGGAGCTGCTTATCAGTGGTACCTTGCTGTTGCGCTAGCCTGGTTGGGCTCGCGATTGTTTCACGTTCATCAGTGAGTATTCTAGGCGGAGGTGACGCTTGCCCAAGTAACTTTGCCACTAGCACCCTGGAATCACCCAACCCCAGCTTTCAGCCAAATCTAAACTCTCGCATGAAACTCGTAAATTGCAGGCTGGGTCTTCACTCAGGTATTCGCATGAGTTCCTTTCTGATTCGGGTTTTCCTCTGCCCTCTCGCCCTCGCTTACCTGACCGTTGCCTACCCTGTTGATGTCATACAGTCTGACACCCTCATTCTCTGCTCATAACTTCCCCAAACACGTCTAGTCTCGAGTCTATTTACCGGCTCGCTAATCTGACTTTACCACAATAGCCATGCATCGGTACCTTTGGGAGCTCCCAATTCAGCTTCTTTGAGATACCTAATTGCTGCTTTGAGATTCCTGTTTAGTGGTTCCTGCTTACGAGTTTTCACCTCGGTACTCCTAAGCCTTCCGAGGAATTGGCCGGGCCAAAGATCACCAGGCTACAGTACAACGTGAGTCGTAGCCCACAACCTAAACCCAACTTCTGAGAATTGAAGTCTTCTCACTCATTGTCACATTTTCGGTAGAATCTCTCAGTTACTTTTGCGCTACTTGTAGATTGTACCATTAGCCAATCCATTTGATATCTACACAACAAAAAGACCACTGTCTGAGTCAGAACACTCATTGAATACGGCCCAGCCATTGAGTAGTAGCGTTCACTTGTGCTTGGCCCGAGCCACTCACTAGCGTATGCTAAGCAATTCGAAACCAATACCCACCTTCGGCTAAACAATTGGGAACACTCGCAAACCTTCCACACCACTATTGCACAGCAAATCCTTCCCGATCCAGATTTATCGTTTCCAGGCCACCGCCAATCTCTTGTTAACATGCCACCGGTGCTGCCAATTTTCTGTTCACAGAGTGCGCTAGTTTCCGCTGTTGCCTAGCACAGCCATGCACTCTCACCGAGCCATCCACGCTACAGCAGAATTGTCTACCACAAATAGCCACTAACCACCAAACTGCCAACGATTTGCAACGGCGATCACACAGAGGCAGATCCGTGCTCAGCCATGCCTGACAACTTGACGTTTCTTACAAATATATCTCCAAGAAAAGAGGGGTCTGGAAACCCTGGTAACTGTCGCGATCCCACTCCACGGATACCGTCGATCAATGGGGAAAGTTAGGTAACCACTTCCACATTGGTTAATTGGTGGTAATTCGGTGGGTTGCTCCTCGATAACTCGGGATCATAATCAAAAATGAGGATCCTGTTAATCTCGGTAGCTGACTACTCGGTAGCCTATTGCAGAATCTCTTGGTTTACGATAATTTCTACTATGGCACAACAACTACTGCCGTATTCGCCCGAGCATTGTACGGAGAGGCACTCGTGTACCTGACTGAGAAGTCACTTAGTTAACCATTTGGAAAAGGCATGACCGATACGCCCGGTCAATCCTCAGTGAACTCCATGAAAAGTTTCCCAAATGTCCGTGAAATCCTTGAAGTGAGGTACCGCAGATTTTCTTCAGCATCCAGCTGCAGATTTCGGGAAGGTACCCACTGAGATATTGATGGTAGCTAGTTACCAAGCAGTTCGTGGGTGGTCGGCTTGAGGTTACCGGGTATAAAAGGTCTCAGCGCATCTCAGGTGAGTCCTTGAGGTTTGAGAATGTGGAGACATAAGTTAAATTCTGGTTAATGTCCCAGACACAATTTTCAACAATGTGCGCCTGAAAAATTCATGCATAGCAGAGAAAAAATTTCACGCATTGTGAAAAAAATGTGCAATTGAGGAGAAAAAAGACGCTTGTATAGACAAGTGCTAGGTTCGAGCAATATAATGCTAAGTGAGGGTCGGTCGGTGCTAAGCTTCGGCTGAACTTACTTAGAGGTATCTGGGGAGTTGAAACCTATTGATGTAGGGATGTGAGCGTGCTTGATGTAAGGATGAACTTCGCATACACCCAGAAACCACCTCGCAGAATTGGAACCTATTGATGTATGGGTGAGCATATGTACGGATGTGGGTGATGTGTGGGTGAGGATGATGTACGGGTGAGGTTGATGTGTGGGTGAGGTTGATGTATGGATGAAACTTTGCATACACCCGAAAACCACACAACAGCATGGAAGTCACTAGTAAACCAACACACTTTAAGGCTTGGTCGCTAGTATTCGGCAGACTCACGAGTATAGTATTTTAGCACAATCTGTGCAACAGTTAGATTGTAGAATCTAGATTAGCTTTTTTCTGTCGACTATTGGTTATCGGCCATTTTGCGTTATAACTCTATCTTCGAACTGCAAGTTTCCCAATTTGATTCCCTGATTCACGGTGCGCTTTTACCACAGTGCTGCTCTTCTCATCACCAACTACTCAACGCCCTCGAGAGCAGCATCTTGGTCAGTCTCTCTGGACATACGAAATTATTCCAGTGGACCACTGTATGCCGTTGTCCTGCTTCTCCTCTCTGAAAAATTCAAGCCGACCAGTATTAACTTCCCTAATTGTCCCGAAGGGTAAGTGACTACGATTCACCTACGCATTTTCTCTCTCAGAGCTTCCCTTCACGATCTTCACCATGCCCACCTTTCCAACATCGCCTTCCCAACATTCATCCCAAACAGAAAAATTTTCACCATCAGTCCTTAGTCAATTTACCAGGATATCACTTTTCTCTGAGCTCTTCCTCTCACTTTCATTCATATCCTTATCAGTAACGATCCACTTTTTCCTAGTCTACCAAGATTTTCCACGCGCCTTTTTTCTCGCTTACGCCGCTACACTCAAATACGTTTCTTTCACTCTCATCTTTCACTGCACCCCCCACGCACTTCCAAAAAAATCCTTGATCACTCCTAAACCCTTAATCTCCTCTCAAGTCAGTCTCCTGAAACGGAAATCTAAGCCATTGTAACCCTGTGCCATGTGACTCCGCCTAACTCTCTTGACATGTTACATTTTTTCTTACGGTTTCCGATGCATAGATCATCGGAAGAAAAAAAATTCGCGTCAGGTACATTTCAAGACTCATCATCCATCCACCTCTCCGCTTAGCACAAGGTACATAGCCAATCCCCACCAGACTGATTACAGACAAGTCGAATTCACAGAGAAAAAGCTTCCCGACGAATAATTTTACTGATCTCGAAGCGTCCAGATCTTTTCTCCAGCCAAGCCTTGTGATTATAAGTACCTTTACCTGTGCTCAACTACATCTAGGCTCATATATCGTGCACTCTCAGATATACATAGCTGAACAGTTTCCTGCTACCAGAAAATGCGATTCCATTACTTGTTAGCTGCGGTGTTCTTAGCCATCACCCAGCCAGTCAATGCTGGTTGGACAGACGTCCAGTCTTATCTCTCATCTACCGTGCAGCAATTATTATTACTCAGCGACATCGGAGACCTCCATTACAAAGTCGAGCCTGATGAAGAGACTGCCTCGGTGTTGATCAATGATGATTTGCGGTTCCCATCCATCAAAATTTTTGCAACTGGTGGAACTATAGCCTCCAGTGGGGACTCGTCCACTTCCAATGCTGGTTACAGTGTCAACTTGACCATCACCGACTTGATCAATAATATCCCAGAGTTATCCAACGTCGCCACCTTGACCTACCAACAGATCTACAACTTGGGTTCCAATGAGTTGACTTCTTTACACATCTTGAGACTCCGTAATGAGATTCTCGAGAGTCTTAGTGGAAACCATGGAGTGGTCATAACTCACGGTACCGACACTTTGGAAGAAACAGCTTTCTTCCTTGAGCTCACGCTCGCAACAAAAAAACCCATTGTTCTCACAGGAAGTATGCGTCCTCGTACTAGTATCTCCTATGATGGACTCATGAACTTATACACTGCAGTCAGTGTTGCTAGTGACCGTTCCAGTTTGAACAGAGGAGTGCTTGTGGTTCTCAACGACAGAATTATCTCCGGGGTTTATGCCACTAAATCTAACTCTAACTCCTTGGACACTTTCAAAAACGACGAACAAGGTACGCTCGGTATGTTTGTCGACGATGGTGTCAACTGGTTCATCCATCAATCTTTCAAGCACTCGATCTCAGGGTTGTTTGCTGACTCTTCTAAGCTCCTCAAGATTGAGCACCCACACCAGCTTCCTGAGGTTCTTATCTTGTACGGTTACCAATCTTTGAATGTCGAGCTCATTGAGCTTGCAGTCAACCATCTCAATATTAAAGGTATAGTTGTCGCAGGTTCAGGCTCCGGTTCGTGGACCGACCACGGAAACCTTGTTTTGGCCAAGCTCTCACAGACCTTTGGTATCCCTGTGGTTTACAGTACCAGAAATGCGAACGGAATTGTTCCTATTGGTAACTTGCCAAAGGGTAAATACTCGTACTCTCAGGCAATTGCAGCCGGGTACTTGAATCCTCAGAAGGCTCGTATCTTGTTGCAATTATGTTTGATTGAGGGATACAGCATTGATAAGATTGGCGAGACTTTCAAATTGGTCTATGGCGGTAGACGCAGTGACTGATTGTAGACAGTGGCAGATGATTAGACGTTCCAGCTCTCAAAGGCTAGGTATAGTTAGCTCACCTTCGGACCTGAGGCTGGCCTCACAATAGAATATGTATTTGCTAGTTTTAATTCAGCTTGGATTTTGGTATTTTTCAAAACAGTAGTATGCTATTCATTGAACAGTTGATGAAAGCGACCCACAGAATTGAAACTCGTCAGCTTTGACTCCCCTGTAACAGGCCAATAAACGTAGACTTTATTTATTTAAATAAATACAACTAAATTAATTTAACAAATGAACAATTGAAGCTATCAAAGTTGAAATCGGACGTTTTGTAAACATTTACTGCTACTGATGTGTGATTCTTGTAAGATGTTTTGTAATTGCCAAGGGTCTATCGAAGTAACGAGACCCACGAGCCACCCTGATCTGTCACTTTTTTTAGTAGGTATTTTTTTTAAAATATTCTTTATTTTAATTCAAACAATTTTTTCATCAGACATATATTACAGTGACGTCTCCTCCAAAGGAGTTCGTTGACTTCATGTTAACTGACCGCTGCACACCCCCGAAATTTGAAGCCCACCCCATCCACGGGTATAGATCACAGTGATTTCAACTATGATTTGGTTCTTGTTTACACTCATCTGATCTACAGAATAATGGAAATTTCAAATGAGTGGCAGGAAATTCGGAAGGAGGAAGAAAAGAAGTAGAGGGTTAGCGTCAGGGCGAACCGGTTCTACAAAACGGCAGCGTTCGTACAACAGACAACATCGAAAAACGAGGGCATCAATCAAACAGTCAGCCGAATCTTCGAGATACCCCAGCCAATTAGACCATCGGATCGGACACTCACAATACGTCGACCGGGAATTGGGTGCGACGGGAACGAGAGAATGGGCGAGCAGCACCAGGGGCAAATATGCGCCGCCCAAATATACGAGGGTGCCTAGTTTGAAACGGCTCGCAGTGGAGCAATTGGTGAAATCCCTGGATAGCTTAAGCTTTGTACACATTAATCCCAAGCGACAGTGGAGTTGTATATGGAAACCAGTGTGGGAACGGGTGTTGAAACTTGGCTTAGACAGTTTCAATTTGTTCCAGCTCTTCTACACCTACTTTGGCAGTGAACCGGACTTCAAATGCCACAGACTGCCGGCCACTGGAGCCATCGCAACAATCAAGCATCGTATGCAAGTGATAGATGTGAATCCGGGCCGGATCCTTGATTGGACCTATTTGCTAGCTACATGTCAGCAAATGTCAACCGGTCACGAGGTGTATGTCTTAGACAACAGAAGCAAACATCTGCTCAAACGGTTGGGGTGTTACATCAGCTTGGAACTTAATTCATTAGGTACTGACTCGATCGGGCCTGGACTATTACAAGGACTCGCCAACGTTGCCCAGTTAATTTCGCTCACCTTGCAAGGCGAGAAACTCTATTTGATAGTCGAATATTTGGCAACGGCTGCGAAGCTCGGTAAATTACAAAAGTTGCTCTATTTGAGGGTGGGCCGTGGGGGGTTTCACGGTAACAATAGCCCTGAAGTTCGGCCCAGTTTGTTCGGATTTTTTCAAGTGAACCCGGATGACACTCCCAAGCAGACTCCTGCCCAAGACAGTGTTCAAGACACAGCGAAATTGAAGGAGTCACTCCGAAGCCTTCTAATCCACCTGAATATTCACTACATCGAAACTGATTTCAACTTGAAATTCGACAACCATGGTGTACTACCCAGTGAGCAACCGATTCTCAAGCGGAGTGACCAGTGTCTATCAGGCCCCGAGCCAAGGCTCGTTGAAACCACAAGCACCAGTGTCTTGGGGACTCTACGACCGTCCAAGGAAACTAGGGTACGCCCACCTGATTTTGCTACTGATATTAGGAATCAATTAGCTGCCGATAAATGCATGCTACTTGAGTTTGTTATCAGACAAGCCAGTGGTGCTGCCGAGAAGAACAAAACCTCTGGGAAATACGAGAGCCGAGCCAAACCTTATTCTCGACAAGCCTACTTTGTTGAGAGAAACCGCTGTGGGCCTCAGCACCAGGACAAGGATTCAAATCCTCATGGTTTCGGCTCGGTCTCGGGTCCCCACAAGCAATCTAGACCATCGAGAAAGCCCCCCTCGGTGCAATTCGACAGCCAGAAGTTCTTCCAGTTGGCCCCCAGACCACCTCCCCGCAGCTGACCATCAGTTGGGCGACCCAGGTCCGGACGGCAGCAGACCTGCCAAACTCCAACACCTCCCGTTCACACCCCCATCGCCCTGCTGTTGCCCGACGCGTCTGTGGCGACCGTGCGCCCGCCCGCATATGGCACAACCCTGGCCACAACCAATTGTCTGCTCTGTGTTCAGATACCGTTGTTTAAGCTTTGGATTGTTTGTGTGTTATCCCAGCTCCAGCCAATGGTGACTCCATTGGCACTTGGGCTGGCGTCCATGCTCGGCTCGTAAGTATGTGGAGCCAGGTTGCCCCAGCTCCAGAGCTTTTGTACTGCTAAACGTGGTGTTCAGGGGTTCTAATTCCAACGGTTCCCGGTCGTTTTTTTTCTCTGATCCTTTCCTCATCGGATTAGTCCACACAAATCCCACTCTGGACCACAATCCTCCATCAATAGAACCCGTGATTCAGTGCCCCAACTATCAAAAAATAAACTAAGAACGCCTAAGAAACCCATAGTATCGTTACATTATAGACTAACCTCAGATTCCTTGATCTTGCTTCTTTCGATGTCGATGCTTACCAGAGATTGAAAGCTGCAGTACAGCGCCGAACTGATGGTACCTGGTCTGCAAGAAACATCACAATTGTCTCGTCACTGGCCGCCCAAGGCATGTCTACAATGCTGCTGCTCAAATCCGGCGTTGTCTTGGTTTCCTTGGCGGCAACAGCCGCAGTTGTAGCTGCTATCGTCTAGAAGATACAAAGATACGACATCCTCGCTGTAGATCCGACCACTCACCAGCCCAAATTACTTGCTCGAACCTCACCACCACAGGCGAACCACCCACACCGGCGCAGGTCACCCGGCCGCGCCGCGGTGCGCCGCCCCGCGTTAAACGGTTTTTCTGTCTATATCCAGGTCTCTCACTCTCCTTCTGTAACAGTTTCTCCTCCCAACATCCACAGTCTTCTCTTTAGCCATGACCGCTCCCGGTGCCGGCAACGGTGCGCCCTGCTATTTGCAAGAGCACTTCACCATCATCGACTCGGTGGTGTTGAGGGTGCAGGCACTTGTCAACGACATTGCAACCGACCCCACCACCAACGCCTCGTTGATCGAGCTGAATCCGTTCTTTGTGGCCTCCCATCGGGTGCTTCTCGACCTCTCGTCGCTGGCCCAGGTGATTGGCTATACCATCGAGCAGTTCACCAATCTTCTCGACGACCAGAACAAGCGCGACAACTATGCCTACATCAAGAAGCGGCTGCACATTGCCCTCAACCAGATATACGCACTCACCCTCCTCCTCCTGGACTTCACCGAGGCCAACTGGGCGCTCAAGGAGCGCCTGGAGCTGACCTCGCTCTCTCTGCGCTCCACTGAGGACTCCGACAAAGACTACCCTCACCGTGTGCGCCCAGACCCATTGGACCCTGCCATGGTGGTTCGAGCGTTGCAGGTGCTTGTCAAGTTCAAAAGCAACAAACGGGCCCGCCTGAAGATCAGGCAGCTTGAAGGCGGCACCGCTTACTTTGAGTTGAGCTCTCTGAACCAGATGGTTGCTGACATCGACTACCACGTAGACGCAGTTGCTCGTTACTTGTCTCTGGCATGCCCAGCTGGATTCAGTAAGGCCACTGAGGCTGCGGTGTCCCACAACGCTGACATCAGCAACTACGACATTCTCGGCTACCTCGAGTACCTCTCGCTCTTGAACTTCACTCCGGAGTCGGCTGAGCGTGAGATCCAGCTCCTCATCCACTTCTCCGATTACATCAAGAGCCCCTTCATTCTCCACACCCACAGCTCGTTTTTCATCGACTCGTTTCTCAGCTACTGCACATGCTACACCTCTGAGTTTCTTGCCTCGGTGGGCCTGCCTTCCATGGTAAAGTTGGGTGAATCCTACTTCGAGAAAGTGTATCTGAAATACAAGTTTGGACTGGACTCTGAGAAGAAGTTCAATTTCAGAGCAATGGCTTTTGCACTTGTCTTGCAGCCTAAACAACTCGAGACCTTCCTTCACTCCGTCGACAGTTTGCCTCTGGGCCGGCCAAAACTCTTGAAACTGCCCAACAACAAACGCCAGAAGTTCCTCCAGTTGTTGACGAAGAACATATTTGACGGCACCGACAAAGTGCCGACTTTATCGTGCTTCATGGTGTTTCTCCAGGTCGCTTCTGTGATCGTGCATTACGAGCCTCTGCACCCAACCGTGGTGTTTGCTAAGGCATATATCTCACACATCCATACAATGCTCAGCCCAGCAAACAACAAGAATATCATTCCTGATGCAGACATGTCCAAGGTCGACAAGATCAGAATCGAGTTCTACTCGGCAGCAATCATTCTTGCTCCAGAGTTCATCAAACCCAAGATCTTCGGGTTCATTGCCAACCCGGAGAAGTCACTCCATTTCTACTACATCGTCATCAGCTCCTTGAAAGATCTCGTGAAAAAACCGTTCCACAAACAGTTTGCCTACAAGTTCTTGGACACCTTGGCCATCACCTTGAGAGACCATTGCGCCAAGTTGGCTAAGATGGTCCATGACACCACCAGCGAGTACGATAATCTTGTCAGTGAGAACTCCAGCTCCAGATCCTTGAAGCACAGCTCCATGCTTTCCGATAACAGAACCGTGTTGTCCTCAAAATATTCATCGACAACCTTGTCGGTCAACCATGGCAGCATGCCTGTTGCCGATTCGTCCTCCGACAAAAAGCTGATTCCACAGGGCATCTCGCTCACGAACAATCAAACCACAGAGCTTGAAATGGAGTCGCTGATGGAGTTGACGGGCGACAAGAAACAAAAGAAAGAGAAAGTTAAGTCCAAGAAAGAAGCAGCGGTGTCTTTCTTTTCCTCTTTCGGAAGAGACAAACGTACCTCATCGTCCTCCAAAGTACAAACTCTTCCCCTGCAACTGCTGGCAACTGCAGTTCCTTCACTGCTGGCCTATGCCAACAGCGACCGCACTAGCTTGCATTCTGTAACTGCCACCCAGACCTCAACCACTAAGTCTATCCAAGTGCTCAACATGGAGTACATGAAACGTGTGGAGAACGATGCGTTCTTGTCCAGAGAGACTCTTAAGATCATCTTCCAGATCTTCAAAAGCTACCCGCTGTTATTCTTCAAGCTTCCATCTCTTTATGGCAATGGAATTGCTGAGAAAACTTCCAAGCTTGAAGCGGTGCGTGAGACAAAGACTATATTGTTTGAGCTCCGTCGGATCTTGGACCCTCTTTTGATTTCCTTGGCTGACAACGATAATAAGCTTGCAGAGACTGCTCGTCGTTTAGTGATAAAGATTCTCGACACCGAGGAAAGCTCATTGGCAGATTCGTACATTGCCTATTTTACTTCGTGCTACCTCCAGTCAGGGTTCATTGAAATCAGTTTAAATTATCCTCTTTACGAGAGCAAGTTTCACGATCTCGTTTCGTTCACCACTCTTTTCTGGTCTATTCGAAGTAACTTTGCTGGGCGAATCGAGATGGACGATCTTCTTGAGAACATCGGTCCTGAGGGTCTTGAGATTGTTCTGAGATGTTTTTCTGATTCCGAGAAGTTGATTTTCATCATCATGACGACACCGGGAATCGATTTCTACAGACATTTGCGCCGTAACTGTCGGTTCTTTGTGAAAGAAGCAGATGTCGAGTCCCACTATTTCAGTCAGTTCAAGAGCAGCGTCAACTATAAAGTCATCAAGTCGATAGCAGACGAGTCTTACATTGTCAGCAGTCAGGTTGCTTTGCAGAAAAGAACCCGTAAGAAGATATACCAGTACCTTGAGAACTTCTCAGAGGGACTTCTCCTGGCACTTGAGATCATCTACGAGCGGTGGAAGGATTTCTTCCTGACAGGAAACGCCACGCCTATTCAAGAAATAGAACATCGAAACTACGCGGGCTGGCTTGCAGTTGTGCTTGGTAGTGTCATGAATCCTCGGTATCCTGTTTCTGTGGAGATCCGCAAACAGTTGGAGATTTTCATTGCCAAGCAGGCAGAGAAGTTGACCTCGGAAGACGTCCATGAGAGAGAAGGAGTGAAAGACTTGTTCTCGAACGATTTGCATCCACAAGCTCACAAGTTAATCATTAAAAGAGTGCAGAAAGATTTGGATGCGATGTTGCTGAGAAAGGACAAGGTGTTGAAACAGCAGCTCCGAGGTGTGAAAGTGGACACCACAGGGTCTTATCTTAGTAAGAAAGAAATCAAGTTGCTTGACTCTTACATTGGGATTTTGATCGGGTTCCTTAATTTTGGCGAGATAGATGTCAATTTCTCCAACTCCGGTAATCTCAGAGTCATTGCTTTGAAACTTACTCGACTTCTTGAAGTGTCTCGTCTTGATTCTGACAAAGCCTATATCCAATTGAAGGTGCGGGCATGTAAATATTTGCAGAAACTCGCTGACAACGCCGAGATTCTTGTTCTTAGAGGGTCTTCACTCAAATGGAAGAACACCCTCATCCAGTCAGTTGTCACCTGGCTTGAAGCTGCCTGTTTTGGTTCTCAGATCACCAACCTGGACCATAATTTGTTTGCAATCACCGATGGCGAACGATGTGGAACCTCGAAACAGAACGACAGTTTTGTGTTTTACGAGCTTGCCCTTGAGTGCTTGAAAGCTATCTCCTTGCTTTTCAAGAAGACTCCAATATATCCGTTTGGAGCTCAGTTTGAATACGAGGTGAAGGTCGGTCGTGCGGTGATCTTCATCAACTATTTCACCATCTTCTCTCGGATCCTCGAGTACTCATTGGCCAATTCGTCAGACGAAATAGGTGCCTCTGCAATCCAGAGAAAGATTGAACGCATCAACGAGGAAGTTATTGTCGCCATCAGTAACTTGCTTGAGTATAATTATGAGGTAGGCTTGGAGTACGCTTTACCATTGGCATTGCATCCTAATCTTCAGGTCAAACATGCATTCTTGAGAGTGTTCAACAACATTATCGAGACAGTGCAGCAGTCCAAGCACAAACAGACTCCTGAATTCAAACTCAGTGTGTTCAAAAAGTTTGCGGTGGCTCTTACTTCCAACACTGATATTGTTATTGCCCTTACTCGAGCAGTGGCTATTCCAGATTACGACACTTATTCATACAACTTGTTACAAGCGTGCCTTGCTACCAACCAAATTCTTCCAAGAATCTCGGACTTGATCGAGTACGAGCTTGAAATTGACCCAAAGTCGGTTGATATTCTCCGGAAGAACTCTGTTGCCGCCAAGCTTCTCTCGTTGTACTCGAAACATATTGGAACTGAGTATTTGATGTCGATTCTCGAGCCAGTGTTCAAGGAAATGAGCAAGAAACATGATTCTTTTGAGGTTGAGAAACTAACTGGCGAGAATGAGTTGATTGTGGAAGAAAATGTTAGCAAGTTCTTTTACTACCTCACTCAGATTGTTGACAGGGTGTGTGAATCGATTGAGGTGATTCCTATAGAGTTCAAGATCTTGTGTGCCAGCATCAGACAGTTGGTCTACAAGAAGACCAACGATGATTCTGTGTCGTTGCTTGTGATCAGTTCGTTCTTGATTTTGAGATTCATATGTCCAGCTATTGTCGGTCCAGAAACAGAGAGTATCTTCCCTGGAGAACAGATCAGCAAAACTGAGAAACGGTCGTGTATCCAGCTTGCCAAAGTGTTCCAAAATCTTGCCAATGATGCTATTGCGTCAATCCGTTGGCCACTTGTCACCGCAAAGAAACAAGAATTGGAAGTCCTTAAAGATAAGCTTTTCAACTTCCTTGATCAAGTGTCCAAAGACAACACAATTCCTATCCCTGAGAAACCGGTGACCACTACTTCTGCAAAAGTGTTCTCGGCTCTCTATTCGAGTTTGATCCATCGCAACATTGAGTTCTCCATGAACGCCTTGCATCCTATCACAGAACTGAAAGTCGAGCTTGACAGATTGATTGCCGATATTTATGCTATTGAGGAAGTTGCAGTTGATATGGGACACAATTTCCTTGAGTTCTCGTACCTGATTCCTGAGTTTGTCACCACTAATAGAGAAGCATATCCGGAGCTCTATGATCTTTTTGTGAAGTATAGAAACTTCAAGAATGAGGAATTGATCGAGACTCCGTTTGTGCTGCAGGGTTACGCCAGAGACGGTTCGCTCTCACTTTCTATGACTGTTGGTTTGTTTTCAAAGTTGTTGCATTTTGACACCGAGGTGTTGGTGTACAGAACGGCACACATTTGTCACAGAGCATGGACCGACCGATTCTCGTTGTTTGTCGACTGCTCGTTCTACGATGAGAAAGTTGCTGAGAAGTTCCGAGAATACACCGAGATGTTTTTGGCAGTGGCTCGTAACTTCTGGGCAAACTGTGCACATATCTCCTACTATAATGTCAATCCGTTATACTATTCGATATTGAAGAACAGGGAGATTTTCAAAGAAACCTTAGAGGTTGCTCCTGATGTCGAGCGGTACTATTTCTCTCCGTTTGACAGCATCCAGACCCTTGAGAACGTCGGGCTTTCAAAGTTTTCGTTGGACCTTGTACGAGACACCCAGCTTACCATCGACTGTCTTATTTATTCAGAAGAGCAGAAGAAGTACGTGCCAGTGGTGATCAAGATCGGCACATACTATGTGTTCTGGAGTAGTGACATTGAAACCACAAAGTCACAGGACCACACCCTTCGGATCACCAACACATCGAAGGTGAGCGACTGGATGGATGTTACCGATTGCAATTTCTTGACTACCGACGGCAACGAGTTCCAGGTTACTGTGAAAGGTATAGGCAAACTTCACTTGGCTTCTCTGCGAAAGTCCGAGATCATGAGAAGTTTGTTCCTTGCTCGTTTGGCACATCGAACCGAGTACGTCGAGGGGTACAAAACGTTGCTCTATGGACTACAGGAATTCACAGATTCTTTCTTGGGTAGTATTCTTGGAGCTGTGTTGGTGAACATGATTTCTAGATCAGACGAGGTGCGAAACACCGCGTTCAAATCATTGGTGTTGCTTGTGGATTTCTTCCAGTTGCAAGTGGGTAAAAAGATCATTGCGAAAGGCACGACCTTCCCGAAGGACTTCATTGCTTATGTTCTTGATGTCGGATTGGCGTTGGCCACGAATCACCCAGAACTCACAGCAGATTTCATCAATGCTATCAGTACTGGGTACCCACATACTGAGGATAGGTACGGCTCACTCATGTTGCTCTCTCTTTGGATCGGAAACATTTACACTCAGTACCATAAATCGGAGGACATTACCAGCACAGAAAAGGTGGAGCAGATTGTCCACCAATTCATTGTCAAGATTCCTGACATTGATGATAGTCTTCTTCTCACGTATAAGACGTTCATATGGAAATCCATCATGAGCGACAGCAATCTTGTGGAGTTTGCTATCTTGGATGTGGTCAGAGAGGCACTCCGAAAAGAAATTGAGGGCAAAAACTGGGACAATATCATCTCTGTGATTGCGTATTATCCTACAATAGATGTTTGTGGGTTGGTGATTAAGCAGTTGCGACAGATTGTGGACATACCAAACTTCAAAACCGACAGACAAATTTCCGAGAATATCAGTTGGATCAAAGCCAAGATTCTTGTGATGATATGCGAGGCATTGACGTTTGACGCCTTGTTCTTGGTTGAGACGTATTTTGCCGAGTTCTGTTTCGCGGTGTCGATGCTCATAAACACCGGGCCTTACTCGTTGAAGCTGGCGCTCCGGAATCTTATTATCAATGTGTTGCATTCGTTTCTCAGCAAGCCAGACTTGTCTGAAAAAGCCAAACAGCAGATCATTACTACCATTGAAGATTTCTCTGGCCCAACGTCTAAAGTCATGTTTGGCCTCTTCAAGGCTAAAGCTGAGACGTATGATGTGTTGCCACGGCGTGCCGACCAGATCTTTGGTGCAGTGACATTGTTAGAAAACTTCTGCTCGTCCTTGTTGGCATTCATCGACCTTCAACCAGTCGATGTCCGTAATATTTGGAAAGGAAGATGGTCGAGTTATGCTCTCAGTGCAGCATTCCGAAGATATGGACCTTTGCAAGGTCGTGGCGTGCTTGTTGCTGGTATTATTTGTCGACTGGGTATTGCCGATTCTGTGATTATTGAGTTCATGAGAAAATACATCGAGTGGTGTACGGGTGACTTGCTCAGCTTTGATTTCATGGTGTGTCTCTGTTTCTTCTTCACGTTTGCCAATATTGCTGAGGGAATCACCAAGATCTCCCAGTACTCTGGGTTCTTGTTCTGGACTGGAATTTCTCACTGTGCTATTGACAACAGTGCGTTCTTTCAAACCTCGCTCAAAATTTTGTTTTGTTCTATCAGAGGAATGGCCAATAATGGTGTTATTGGAAAGGACAACGACCTTATTGCTACTGTGATTGCCCTGAGAGAGGAATTTGAAGAGTTTATGGACTTTGTGGATGCTGGGTTCAAAATCTCGCTTCTCACAGGAGTTCCTGATCAAGTGTTGCTTTACTACGGGATCAAAGCTTTGCAATTGCCTTACATCAGAAAACATGGCTTGGAGTACTTGACGTTCTTGTTCAAGATCCGTATGGAGTACGAGATGCACAACCACAAAAAGAAGTTGCCAGAAGGCACAACCTTCATTGAATCGCTGTTGAAGACAGATGCTATCGCATATCTTGTGATCATATACATGTGTGGACCGGAAAAAGAGGATTACAAAAAAGTTATGGAGGAAGTGGGACTTGATCCTACTCGGGTTTTGCTTGTGGGACAACTGGAAGTGGAAGTTCCTGAAATCATTCTCGAATATTTTGCTCTGGGATCAGACAGTGCGGCGTTCACAATGTTCCAAGCCGCCACGTTTTTCTGCCATTCAACCACTGACAGCGGTGCTCGGTTGAGGTTTATCTTGTTGCTTGACAGGCTCTGGGGCTGTGCTCCAGATCTTATGTTCTATGGTTACTTGACTTTTTACAGCACCTTTGTTCAAGAAATGGAGAAAGCTGTCACTTTGGACATGTTGGAGGCTACGTTTGCTTTGGTTGGCAAAGCAACAAAGCACCCATCGTTCAACTCCACCGAACAGTTCTTGACCAAGTACGATGAATTATTTGACACCTACGAGATCAGTGGTATCAGGCAAACGACGTTTACAAGTGAGGATCCAATTTCCATGAGCGAGGTTTACAAATTGGCTAATCATCCTGCCAACCCTAAGATCTTGCAGTTCTTCTATGAGA
The DNA here is from genome assembly GCA_030578595.1 of Saccharomycopsis guyanensis. Lineage (NCBI taxonomy): Eukaryota > Fungi > Ascomycota > Saccharomycetes > Ascoideales > Saccharomycopsidaceae > Saccharomycopsis > Saccharomycopsis guyanensis. The sequence continues at coordinate 1,279,483 of JAJMSQ010000001.1, forward strand.
AAGCCAACAAATATATACGGGTTGATTAGGCGCCCTGATAACAGGACGTCCCTGACAATGGTGACCTACGTTATGTACTTTAGAATTTAACCCTTTGTCGGTTGATTAATGAGACGATGAGTTGTTGATTGCGCGTAAGAGATGCATCTGAGGTACTATTGATTTCTTGCCACCCACGATTTTTTTAATCTGGACCCATGTTTCTGAATATATTTTTGATCAGTGGTGAACAGAATTTTATATTCATTTGTTTACGGGGTCGCTTTTTTTGGTCATTGCGTTGAGCAAGCAAAGAATTGAAACATTGTGTTTCGGTTTGTAAACAGCCTGAGTTCTGCATACAACGGAACCGAACATTCAAGCCACAAGATGGAAACAGAAAGTTACGATGCTTAGAAGCATTACAATGAGACATAAAACAAGACATTATATTATGGAAGTCATTACTAGGAGTTAGATATATCGTTGAAGTTATAAGCTTGGGAGAAGGGCGTTAATGTGTGGATAGTAGCAACAAATAGTACTTCTGGCGAGACCACCAACATTGTAATTGTTGATAATAGCAACCAAGAAAAGTTGCTAAACACTACCTCCAATCAGCCACACTATATTAAATCACCAGTGCCGGTCAAATATGTTATCGCAACTAACCCCTTCCTGAAAGTCCGCCAAGACTCTTGAGAATGTCTAAGGGATAATCAAGCAACTCTCTATTAGTGGCCGTCATATTGTTCGCTAAGGCCTGAGCATTAAAGGCATTGATGAGTCCTTTTTTCTGGACATTATCATCGCTGAACTCGTTCGAACTACAGGATATATTGTTGAGGATAGCAAAGTACAGCGCAGCATCCACGTTGTTGGCACTGTCATAGAGCGTCACTGTGTGCAACACTTGCCTATCCTTCAATAGGTGAGTCAAGTTTTGATCCATGTACAAGTTCTGGTCAAAATTCTTGCCATAGTCCCTGTTGGCGATGTAAGACGAGGTTCTTGGGTTGAAGTCATGCTCAAGCAAACCATTCTTGGTCACCGAGAGACGGTCAAACGGGATTGGGATCAAATTTAGCGACAGCTCACTGTGGATAATCGAGGCTATTCTCGTATTGATCGGTGGATTGTTCTCGCGGAACAAGATCTGGAACTGATCAAATAGCTGGTTCTTGCGAGTATCGGTAGATGAGTCGTACGACAAGGAAGGGAAATGGTCCCGAGTGAAATAAACAGTCTTGAAACTTGTGATGTGCTTCTCCTTGACACAAGAGAGCACTCTGGATTTGAATCGGTTGTAGCCTTCTTCAAGAAACGAAGGATATGGCTGTTTGAAATGGATGTTCTCAAAATAGATGTTGAACCGCATGGTGAAGAACGAGATAAGTCTCATCAAATACACCGAATGACCCCTAAGTTCACACAATACCTGATCGGTTTCGCGGTTCAAATCCTCAAACACCAGTGATTCAAAAGGATACTGGACATTGGCAAATCCCATGAATCCAGTACCACAGACGTAACCACACGAATTGAAAGTAGCACTAAGGGCCACGGCAAAAGTGATCCAGTACAAATAAAACACCTTATGGACCACCGAAAACCCCTGATGGGTTCCAAGGAACGTTGCTTCCGGAGGCAATATTCTAAACCAGTAATTCTGGACTTGGAAGAGTACGTCAGCTGGGAACTTGATGACATAGCTGTCGTTCTTCAACGGCAAGATCTCTTTCTGGAGAAACCCAAAGAAACGGACCAAGTTCTCATACTGACACAAGAGAACAGGGTCATAAGCTATAAACTTGCGGAACCTGACAAACTCACCAAACAACTCGACAAAGAACAGTGGGTCGTAGCTAGGGATGAACACTTCTTTGGAATCACCGTAAGCAAGCTGTTTGTAGAAAGCAAACCCATCTGCGCCAGCGTCTCTGGGAGCCTTGATTTCAAACCGTTGAGAAATATTACGGAACATGTGCATTGTCTCTGTGTAGTGGTAGAAGCAATTGATTGCCACTCTGTAGTTGAAGCTGCGGTAATAGCAAGCTCCGAAATGAAGCATCAGACTGGTGGATATCTCGTAGGCGGTCTCAGCAAGCTTGTTGAAGTCTATCTCGGGATGCTCCTGCTTCTTGGACAACTCCAGGATCTTGTTGAATTCGGAGTTGATATGCTTAATGCTGGTCAGATAGTACTGGTTGAGGATCGGAGTAAGACGGTGGTACGTTTCTGGCTGGTTCGGATTCAAAGTGTCGTTGCGGCGGATCACAGACATCAGATACACTTGCAACGACATGAAGAGCACGAAGTGCGAAGTGGCATAGGCATACTGAGGCACAAAGCAAGACAAGAGATTGTGCAAGCGGATTCTATGTTGTTCGGACCCGTCAAAGACCGAGGATGTCAGAGGAGAGTTGGCAAAACCAAGGGGATTGGTGTTGTAAGTGACTTGGTCAGTGACGACCTTATGTCGCATGAGGGTGATTGTTGCATTAGCCACAGCACCACCATTAAGAGCTCGGGACGACACCGTCTGTATATGGGTCGGTTGCGGAGGTATTTGGACCTGCTGCTTGGGGGGCTGTGGATTTGGGGGCTGGTATTGTTTTATAGGAAGGAGAAACAGAGTATGTTTAGGAAGTTGAATCTGATGGTTGGGCTGGATCTGCAGGATAATGATTTCGTTGTGCCTGGCCAATTTCGGGTTCTCAGAGACTCCAATTTTGAACTTGCCAAAACTAGCTGATGGCGGAGGTTTCTGAGCCTTATGGTCTGCAACGATTGCGTGAGCCCATTTGATACGGTCGAGGAACTCTTGCGGAGCGTCGAGGTAACTGCATCGGGTCTAAAAGTTAGTAAGAGCGGAAAGCGTAGATAACAGCCGAGATGTGAGAAGAGGCAATAAATGGGTCCAGAAGATATATGGCATATGGTTTAGAATACAAAGAGTGTCGTTGGCGAGACGAGTGAAGGTTGAAGGCTGGTGTTACGTCATGGGTGGACGGAGTTGACCAAGAATATGGTAACCGGATAAGCGAGGAGACTTAAAGTGGGAGAGTGACAAGCAATCGATATTGACGGTGGAATGAACCCGTTGAATATCCAGCAATCGATAATTGAGTGCCAGGACATCGCCTGAGTCACTGCCGTAGTCAATTCGCAATACCCCATGAGCAACATGGCAAGCATGTGCACTAGCACTCCCCCACTTTTGAGCCTCATCTCCAGTGGACCATCTTAGACTCGAGCCGTGGAGCCTGAGTGGGAGCAGGATCTTTTGGTCCGACAATAATGACTGGTACAATATAATCACTGGGTGGCGGTTTTACGTCACGGCCGGGGACTTGGAGCCGGCACTCACATCACAGCATCAAAGAATACTCACGTTACGTTTGCGGCAGGCGCCACATTCGGGAAGCTGTTCGTCGCATTTGCGTCTGGACTGTTTCTTGCAATAGTCACAGCCGAGCCTCAGGGCGGTGAAGGACTTTTTTCTGCGTTTGGCAACCTTGGGGTCGTTCATGGTGTGGACTCTGGGTTGCAACTGCGGAAACAATACCGTAGAAATAATGTTAACGGTTCAGGTTGGGCTCAAACTAAAAACCGATGGATGTGGGGTTTTGAGACCTGCTTGGTGACCGGCAACCTTATGAGAGGGTGAGCCAGGATGTGGGATGTGGCCTGGTGGTTGGGGGGAGGGGTGCAGGCGGCAACCTGCCAAAAACAAAAGCGGCAGGCCCTGGAGCCGGTAGAGGAAGGTGGTGGACGGAGGTGCAGCTTGGAGGTGGTGGGCGGATGTACGTGGGTTCGGATGTGAGTGGAGTTGGATGTTCGAGGTTAGGATGCATGTTGCAGGAGACAATACTCTGAGGAACTAGTAGAGTGAGACTAAAGGGGAGGGAATGTGTGAGTTTTAGGAAGAGTTATTGGAGGGAGTAATGTGCGTAGGAATGAAGACAGCAAGTAGTGAGAATGGAGTTAAGCAGTGAGTGAATACATGAGCGAGAGAAGCGCCAATGAAGTTTATTGGAACTTAGCAGACGTTGGAATTGTAGAAATAGACTAAGACAGATACGAAACTGGAAGATCAAAGAACAAAGTTAGTTGTGACGGTGAAGATCGTAACACGATCGAACTTAGTCAGGGCGGAGATTAAGTATGGATTGATCTGGGACTAGAACGAATTACGAGTTTGTGGGGTGTGAGTGTTGGGTCTGAGATACGTGAGTTTAGGGGGTTTATGTTGGGTTGGTAAGGCAGGTCAGACTAAGACAGTATTAGAAAGACAAGATGAAGCACAAGGTGGTTAAACATAGTAGAGCCAAGACGATCAAGAATGAAAGAGCCGCTTAGCGACGACTAGTAAACACTAATAAATAGAGTGGAGACCGGCGCACGTTTGGTTTATCCAAGCGAATGGATGGGTTGTGTGCTCGTGCAATCAAGGTTGTCTTAGACACTTCTGTCTCTGGGTAAATGAATTCCAACACCTCCAAGGCACCAAGACTTCTTACGTCTCTTTTTACGAACATACCTGGCATTTACCAATAACTTAGTCTGCTTTGAATTATGCTCGTTTTTACCTAATATGTTAGACTTGTATCCTACGAGATTCTATAGTTTTCTGTAGCTGTCTCACGACTATCTTAAACTTCCTGTTTCTCATGACGGGTTCTCACATGCCACACCCTATCCTGTGAATAGTATCTCTAAGCCGAGTCTGCTATCTATTTACCAAACCTTGTCTAGACACAAGTGTGACATCCCTACGCCATTGTCTGTTGAATAAACATTGCTATCATCATGCTTGCTACTTATTCTTTCGGCTGCGCATGCAACCTATGGTCCACTTGATGTCTGTATGGAATCAAGATTCTCTCATACAGCAATCGCTTTGCATCCAAGTATCCTCAAATTTTACTTCTATCTATTACAGGTCTCACTCATCATTATCTCATTTGTCATTCCTGCCCCACCCTTACAATTACACACCCCCATTGCAATCCCATCATCTTAACATGTCCACCTCTGCATACTGGTATTCGCGATATTTCCACACTCTTACACAAGCCATTTTTTATCTCCCACAGATCAACCACATTCTTTCTCACTAGAACCTTACTCAATTCCTTTTCTACCAAGTTGCGGCTTCTGCTAACCTCTTCAACCCTCACCTACCATTCTCTGCAAGTCGTTCCGATGAACTTCATAGCCAATCCATTCCAAAACTCCATATCTCCGCCCCTTATCTCAGAACAAACTACGTTATCTCCACAACTATATTCCCTAAAACACTGCTACTTTTCATCTTCAATGTACTCACCATTGGCAAATTCTTCAATACTCTCTGGCTCCCTCCCTTCCGCTCCAGGCTCACTACTGCCGCCTCTGGAAACTCTACGCCATGCCCGTTAATTACTGCTAATTGAAATCAATTTATTTTCGGACGGACTAGCCCAGAAAAACTCAATCTGCCAATATGATTCGTTGCTCGACACTAGCATCCGGCTCGTCCACCCAAATGCTCGTTCACCCTCATTTCATGCGTCTTTGTTGCTGCATCACTGCCAAAACTCTGCTTATCTTCATTTGCTCCCAACAAACTTCGTGGACCCTCACCGCGGGCTTGGCTTTCCTCCCCACCTTATCGCCGCTGTCACTCTAATAATTAATTAGTGGTTGCTTGGTGTGTACCTGCTTCGTAATGTTTACTGGGCGACTCGTAGTTTGCTGATGACTGGTTGCCACACTAATTGATACTCTAGCTATTTGCTTGCTAGTTGCTAGTCCAAACTACAACACCTACAGAATGACAGGACTCACTAGCTTAAGAGCCCGTGACGGTTTGTTTACTTGCTAGAATGAGTTATCAATGCTATATTTTTCTCCACTTTTATGTGGTCTACACACTATATCTTCACACCAATGACAATCGTAGGCGAATGATGGTCACGCCCTTAGTGGGTTTGAAGACAATTGAAAGGCTAGCAGTAGATTGGAAAGAGTGACTAAAACACAGAGAGACTAACAATGAGGAACCGGAAGACACTTTACGTACTTCCAAAGACTACTGGTTCAAACCAGTAGTAGTTTTTGCACAAGAACACCACCATACTATTAGTCTGCTTTATGTTAGCCAGAATTAGACTAGCACCCACTATCTCATTAGGTATCAATCACCTCCGCCCATGCCACCTAAAACACAAACACTTCGGTAAATTTCTGGTCTCTCATAACTTCTTCAGCTTTCTGATTGAACTCTGGAGGACCACAAATCAACACCGAGGAGCTTTTGTCATACTTATCTCCAATGCTTTGTACAAGATTCTCTTCCGTCAACTCCCCGGCAATATAGTGCAAATCAAAGTTGTCCTTGAATTTGCACACCTCGTCCAACTCCTGCTTCAACAAAATGTCCTTCTCAGTCTTCAGATAGTACACCAATTGGAATCCCATGGCCATTGGCGACTCAATAAGAATCCGTAAGAACGGAGTGATTCCTGATCCTCCAGCTATCAACAAAACCTTCTTCGACGAGCTGTCGCAGTGGTCGAGGGTCAAAAACTGCTCAGCAGGGAACCGTCCAACTGGACCTTTGAATCTCACATTCTGATGCACCAGCAATCCGGCAAACTTCTTCGACACTTTCCCTGTAGGATACGATTTCACTAGCACGTCAAAGAAACCCTTATCGTGCTTACTGGAAATAGGAGTGTAGTACCGTACCACTTTCTTTGTGGAGGTCACACCCTCTTGTTCTTCTCCATCACTGTTGCTTCCATCCACCAATTGTCCCTCCTCAAACTCACAAGCCAAGTCATGTCCCAATGGGATGTCAAGTGACTCTTCCTCATTCGACAATTTGAACCGATATATAGCCGAGTCTCTAGTGATAATCGTCTGATCAATCAATTCAAATGGTCGGAACTCATCACTCACCAACTTCAGTTTGTCTTTGAAGAAGACCTGACTAATCACTCTGAACGCAATCAAAAGCCCAGCAAACCCAACTCCATACACCAATTTGTCAAGCCCAAAAAGGGCTGTTCCAAACAAAATGAAGAAGATCGGGATATAAATCCCATGGAGTGGGGTGTCGATGATGTTGGGTTTCTTCTCACTCATCGCTGACTTCTCAGTATCCTCCGGATCAGATTTTCAAATTTCGCGTGTCGCCATGCACCCTCATGCACAATTGTACCACGTGACTCTGATTTTTCGCAGCGATTGGCTCGTTGAGTCACATGACCACAGATTTTGCAAACGTAAACAAACAAAAAACCAGTGCTCAAAAATTTATACACACGGTTTTGTCTCTATTTAAACAGATTCAATGAGAGAAGTTATTAGCATTAACGGTGAGTAAACGGTGTATATTTGTGATCTGGTTCACTTAAATCTTTCTACCCCCCTCGATCTTTCAGAAATCAACTAACATTCAGTCGGTCAGGCAGGTTGTCAGATTGGTAACGCCTGTTGGGAACTCTACTCCTTAGAGCATGGGATCAGACCTGATGGATACCTTAGTGAAGGTTTGACCAAGCCTAAGGGAAGCGAGGCTGGGTTCTCTACCTTTTTCAGCGAGACTGGATCTGGAAAGTACGTGCCACGTACGTTGTACGTTGACTTGGAGCCTAATATCATTGATGAGATCAAGACTGGCCAATACAAGGATTTGTTCCATCCTGAGCAATTGATCAACGGTAAGGAGGACGCCGCCAACAACTACGCCAGAGGTCACTTCACCGTCGGCAAGGAGTTGTTGGAGCCAATCTTGGACCGTTTGAGAAAAATGGCCGATCAGTGTGACGGGTTGCAAGGATTCATCTTCAACCACTCGTTGGGTGGTGGTACTGGTTCTGGTTTGGGATCGTTGTTGTTGGAGCAATTGTCTGCCGACTACGGAAAGAAGGCCAAGTTGGAGTTTGCTGTCTACCCAGCTCCTCAGGTTTCCACCTCTGTTGTCGAGCCATACAACACCGTGTTGACTACTCACTCGACTTTGGAGCACTCCGACGTCACCTTCATGGTCGACAACGACGCCATCTACGACATGTGCCGCCGCAACTTGGACATTGTCCGCCCAGACTTCAACTCTTTGAACGCCTTGATTGCTCAAACCGTGTCTTCTGTCACTGCATCCTTGAGATTCGACGGTTCCTTGAACGTCGACTTGAACGAGTTCCAGACCAACTTGGTTCCTTACCCAAGAATCCACTTCCCATTGGTCTCGTACGGACCAATCAGCTCCAAGGCCAAGTCCTTGCACGAGGCCAACTCTGTCTCTGAGATCACCAACGCTTGTTTCGAGCCAGGGAACCAAATGGTGAAGTGCGACCCACGCTTAGGAAAGTACATGGCCACCTGCTTGTTGTACAGAGGTGACGTGGTCACCAAGGACGTTCAGAACGCGGTTGTCCAGGTCAAGTCCAAGAAAACCGTGCAAATAGTCGACTGGTGTCCAACCCCATTCAAGATCGGTATCTGCTACGAGCCACCTTCTGTTCCAAAGACTTCTGAGCTTGCCCCAGTGTCCAGAGCCGTGTGCATGTTGTCTAACACTACCGCTATCTCTGAGGCCTGGAACAGAATCGACAAGAAATTCGACTTGATGTACTCCAAGAGAGCTTTCGTCCACTGGTTTGTCGGTGAAGGTATGGAGGAAGGTGAGTTCAACGAGGCCAGAGAGGACTTGGCTGCTTTGGAGAGAGACTACATCGAGGTTGGTGCTGACAGTTTGGAAGAAGATGAATATTGAGCGGGCGATGTCGCATTGAGCTAGCCTCGACTCAAATACTAGTTGCTAAGTATATACTTTTTTGATTAATACCAGATTTTGTTGAGGCCTGTAGTGAAAGTAGTTGAGAGAGTAATTGAGGGAGAGTAATAGAGACAGAGTAATTGAGACAGAGTGACAGAAACAGATAAATGAGACAGAGTAATTGAGACAAAGCAAAAGCGATACAGCAATTGAGAGAGAAATTAGAGAGCACAAACTTCATGAGAAAGAATAGTATGGAGTTATCGGTAATTGTACGATAAAAGAAAATGCCCATCTCAGCACCTCCCTACACCCCAAAGCAATAGTATTAATATTAAATCTGCAAAGTCCATGCGTATCTACCAAACGTAGTAGTCCCAACTATTCTCCCATAAATCAAATTCCCAATCAATGACAATCTATGACTAAACAACGTCCCACAGCCACAACCCATCAAGCACCAGGTAACTCATCTTCACCGGTCGTCACCTCCGGGGTGTCCACTCGCTCCAACCGCTGCTTCTCATCACTAACCTCGTATATTCCATGCTTATCATCCACAGTCTCAGCCATTAACTTAGACTCAGCGATCTTGTCGAAATCAGGATGGTCGATTCTCCAGCCGAGTTTCTGACACAAGTACGTTGCCACTTGGTCACAATAGCCAAGTAAGTTGACATCAAACTCACAGTGGGTCACTGGGTCCTTGTTAATAAGAATCTGTGGCACATGCTCCGGCACCTTATTGACAATCTCACTAACCGGCGCCACTTTCAAAGAAGTACCAATGCATATAAGAAGATCACATTGTCTGATATCTTCTCTAATATGGTCATGGAATGTCGTAGGCAACGACTCACCAAAGAACGTGATCTCTGGTTTCATCACTCCGTACGCAGGAGTCTCATCCAACTTGTCCTGTCTTTCCAACATCTTACGTCTTCCAGCACATTTCGGACAGATCGGAAGCTCGTGCTTACGGATTTCTGGAAAGATGGCGGTACCTTTCACTCGGAACCCACAAGAAACACAACGGGCATGCGCAAAACTTCCATGACACTGGATCATTTTGTCAGCACGAATTCCAGCAACAGACTCGAGATTATCGATGTTCTGAGTGTAGTTTCTTAGAAGCTTCCCTTTATCTTGTAGCAACTTGATGAATCCATGCAACGGCGAAAACATGTCTTCTGGAGGAAGAATCATATCAGCAATCGAATAGAATATACTTGGGTCTTCTCTGAAGAACTCCAAGTCAAACACTTCTTGAGGATCACTTAATCCCAAATGCTCAAGTCTAGCGTAGAACCCTTTGGAAGATCTGAAATCCGGGATCCCTAACGAGGTCGAGATCCCTGCTCCAGTAAGCACCATGATATTCTTACTTCTCAAGATCCGTTCCACTACATGATCAACAGTGTGGAAACTGACCAACCGGTTGCGCATGAGCATCACCTTGTTCATGGCCTTCTGAAGAAACTTGACGATCTTCACGAAATTCTTCTCGTCCTCAATGTTCTCAACATCAACAGGATAATACCCAAGAAGCATTGTGAGTTTCACAATATCTTTATACGACGCCATCTCTGGCAAATACTTGTTCAAAAACGCCATGCTGCCCTCGACTTTCAAATACGTCCGCACCTTCCTCACGTCCTCGGCGCTGAACGGCAACGGTTTACCTTTAGATCCTCGGCCCTCATTACTTCCACTGCTGCTACCTCTACTGCTACTGTTATCACTGGAAGATCCAGATTCAGTGACACCAGTAACACCAGTAACACCCGAACTTCCGTTGGACGACTCAATAACTGCACTGACTCCATTGCTGAGTGCACTGCCTGCACCTGTACTGTTATTGTCTAACATATGCTGCTCGGGTTTTTGATCTCGGTCACCATTATCTAACGTATTAGTCTCTTCGAATTTCCGATCTCCATCAAATTTATTATCTCCATCAAGCTTGTGATCTCCATCTAATTTATGATCAAGCTTGGTCTCTTCCTCAAACGTAACGTTAGCTCTAATCTTCAGTTCCTCGTCATATTTATGTACTTCTTCAAACTTCTCTGCAACAGTACGTCCATCTAATATATCGTCCAAGGCAAGCTCCTGCACGCTCCCTTCGTCAGAGGAACTTCCAGAGCCTCTACTGTCCAGTCCATATTGTCCCATCTCTTCAGATTCATGCACAGGCTCGTGATTCACCTTTGAGTCTGGCGTGCCAGATGCTCCAGATGCAGCAGCCCATGCAGGTGGCGAGTCCTCCAGATCAACCGCGCCGTCAAAGATTTCCACCACCGAATTCTCCTGGCTGGCCAACGGGTCTAGCTTCCGTAATTTACTGGGCCGCTCGTCATCCTCAGTCGCTCCAAATCCCATCGCCATATTCTCAGCTCATATCTGGTTCACGTCTGGATTTTTTAGCCAGACGCGCGCGTTACCCGGTTATCTACCTAGTTGAAATCTTTGCGTCTTCAAAGAACCTCTAACCAACTATCCAACATGAGTAACAAACCTGTGAGATTGCCACCGCTTCCTAAATTGAAGGTGAAAAAGCCGGTGTTGCAGAAACAAACCAACACATGCGTGGTGCTTATGAGTAGTTTGTTGAACTGCTGGGCTTCTAACGGTGAAGGAAGTGCAACCTGTGCTCACTTGGAGAAAGAGTTGAAATCTTGTATGGATGTGACGAAACCTGCTAAGGAAGTGTTGTCGCCAATCAATTATCATGCTTCGAGATTATATCCTCGGATCTCTGGTAAGCCACACGATTAAGGGAGTATTTTAGTTAGGAGAGGTGAGCATAGAGAGGAGTGGGCATACGATGAGAAGAAGCGAGCATACGAAGAAGAGAGATCAATGAAGTGAGAAGGGCAGGCAAGCTGTAATTACCAGAAAACTTCTTACAAAGATCTGAATTAAGGGGACTTGCTTGAAATCTCTTGAAGAGAGTGGTTGACCAGTGGATGTGATCTTAAAGACCAAACGTTGTGATTAGGTGTATGGACCAAGCACGTTGTGGTACTTCACTTGTTTGAATGAACCATTTTATCTTGTGATGGCATATCCACCAAACATATCAACTCCTCATTATCTATTTTGTCATGTATATATCTTGAGAAAGTTAGGAGTTGGTTAATGTACATTAATGATTATGAGATCTGTAAGTGAGTAAAGCGACTGAAAAATTCAAGGAATTTGATATTGAAAAACTTTTACTGTACGGTAAATGAAATAACTAGAATAACGAGCACAGAAATTCCTTTGGATCTGGCTAAATCTCAAACGAAGACTTAGAATCGCTACAATTTTCAGTGTTCTTCACTCTTTCTGTTCACTCAGTAACTCAGTCTCACACTATAACGCTAGATTACGAGCCCCGTCCACTGAACCCCAGGCAGTTTTGGCTCTCTTGAAAATGAATAAAAATCGCTTAAATCATTCCAAAATTAAAAAAATTTAATTATTGGTGTACCGAAAAGCAATTATTGTGTTCAAAATCCATTAAAAGCTTCTACGCATAGATTTTTCAGAACTTATATTTCACATTGGTTTCCCGTAGTAAACCATTCAAATGCGTAAGACCGCAGAACTCAAGACACCATCAAGTAAACTAACTAGAACTGGACTAATCGTGATGACTAAATATAAAAAAAAAAACAACAAGTTCTAATGTAATAAATATAAACCAGCATATTTCCAACAGTTACAATCCACCCAAAATCTCCCCAATTGTCAATTATGTTATAGCCCACAGGTAAAATCTGCAGGCCATTGCTTCTGCATGAAAAAAAAGATCCTCTCTTCACATTCGGTATAGAAAACTATCACATTGATCAACCACTGCTTCATCCTTCGCCAATAGTCAGGATGCTTCGACGAATAGTCTTACCTGGAGTGCGACGGTTTGGCACTACTTATATAAGGAGAAATGAGATTGGTAACGAAGCAGTCGCTAACAGATTGAAATCGTTAGTAGATGGAGTATCAAAAGGTGAACTACACAATGACAGTCTAGACAAAGCCATTGCTTCATTTAATGAAAGTTTGAAAGGGGTTAATGGTTCAGAGAAAGGAGTGAGTTTGAAAGAAAGCATAAACAAGCTCATGAAAGAAAGCGAAGCTGGTGATTTACAAGATCCAGAAGCCTCTGGGGTGAAAGTTCAAGAGTTGTACGATAGAATAATGTCAGAGAAGTGTCAACAGGATAGTACCAGCAGCGAATCAGTGGAAGAACCAACGAATGAATCAGTGAAAGAGTCGGCTGACAGTAAGACTAATGATTTGAATCTTGAGAGGAGGTTAGAAGCTATACTTCAATCTGGATGGAGTCTGCATGAGGGAAGCGTCGAAGAGCACAAGTCACACAGTAAATCAAGTGAAGTCAAGAGCGAATCACCAGTTGAGAATCAAATATCTCATCAAAAAAAGTCACAAGTTGATCTGGAAGAGCCTGTATCTGACGAGTTTTCAGCAATGTTCAATTTAATGTCTGAGGCAATGGGGAATCCTCAAGTGGCTTGGAAATGGAAGAAAGAAGTTGAAGCAGAGTCAGAAGCAATGAAAGATTTTACCGCAGAAGAGCCTGAACCAACGCCCACAATCATTCAACGTGAAAGAGACACCATGACTGATATTTTCCAGAGCATCATTAGACGTAGGGAAGCCAATGACGAAGGAAACCCAATGCATAAAGTGGAGTTTGATTTCAGCCGTCTGACAGGGTTTGACGGATCAGGAACTCCCACTGCGACATTGACCAATATTCTGGATTTTGAGATAAAAGAGAAAGCCGCTGCTGAGGATGAGATTACTAGAAATGATTTGGAGACAGCACTAGACACCACGGTTAAGTATATCAATGATATAAACTCAGACTTGGAAGTTATCCGGTTCATCAATGACAGAATCATAAAGCGATTTGATGAAAAGAACTCTCCATTGTTGAGTCTGAAATCTGAAGAAGTTCCACCTGTTGATAAACTGAAAGTCAAGGAACAACAAATCAGTTCCATCAGAACTGGATCAGAGTCTGATCCATCGTCTCCACTTGTCAACAGTCAAACCTTATCAATTCTCATGCTTGAATCCTACAAAGCACTTTACAACAATTTCAACCCTCAGACCTCGATCAATGATATTCTTACAATCTTTGACTGTCTTAAAAGCGCCAAGCCGGTGGAATTAACTGTGTATGGTTGTGACATTAAAGTGTTCAATTTCTTGTTGCAGACAGTATGGGACCAGTTCCAAGATCTCACCAAAATCGAAAGCTTGATTGTTGAAATTAGAATGAATGGAATATACCCTGATTCTGAAACTATAGAGGTGTTGAGAGGGATCAGTAAAGATGCACACCGGTTGTTAACTAAAGGGTATCAGACAACAGAGTCGACGGATGAAAAGCCTTCCGATGACCTGTTCCTTGACGAGAATTTCTTCGGAGACAAACCAAGCAGCGATATTTGGAACGAGCAGGAGTTTCATCAATTACAGAACCTTGATAAATTGTTGGTTGGGTTATCACAGAAGAGGTAGGCGAGAGATCATGTACATATTTAGTTTGAGCTTGTAATAATGGAGGAAGAAGGAATAGAATAACGTAGTAGGAAGTTGAAAGACAGGGAGAGGAGTAATGAAGAACGACAACAAGATATACACGACTCTCAAAAGAACTTGTCAAAGAATTAAAAATAGTAGCAAGTAAGCCGTTTTAGTGAGCATTCAACCTCATTACCTTACCAACTTCCCCAAACTACACGCGATATACAAGTTTCTATTGAGAATTCAACATACTTAAATACATACTTGAACAAATGCAAAGTTTTTAATCTTTAAGACTGGACTAATCAGTACCACGAGATGATTAGAACGACAGAGTGGATACCAGGCACTATTTTCTGGGGTATTCTCCACTCTAAGCCAGCCACTGTCTGACAAATCAACCATAAATTCTATGGACCTCCTGTCCTCTTTCCATCACCTCTTCTCTTCATTCTAGTGTGATTCTTCCTATCACCACAATATTTCACAGCTAGTGGTAAAACCATCCCAAAATCAATACACACCAAACATTTACTTGTACTGATCCAACTCTGGCATACGCAAGATCACTTTCTCCTTGTTGACACTAAACTCCTGCAATCTCAACAAAATCTTACTGTTCTCCCATTCTGGTTTCATAGGAGTCACCGAAAAGTTCTTGGTGGCCCAGTAGTAGATATCCCAGTCTGGAAGATCCAACAACCGGTCATATTCAATCAATTCCTCTTCAGTCATCGACTTCAAATGCTTTGCTGCAAACCGCGACAAAAGCAAATCCGTTTCTAAAATACCTCTTTTCCGTGACTGGTACAACAAACGAGCTCTCTTGGTTTCCACTGGCTCGTTGATTCGAGGAATAGGTTTCACTGAGACTTCCAATTCGTCTTTGCTGTTAGACACAATGTTCAAATCGTTACGGGCACTGTTCAAGACCGCGCAACTTGTCATAAAACCCCGGCTGTATCCTGTCACACCCAACCGGCTGCCTAATGAAAAATTAGCCACTCTAGCTCTGATCATTCTGGAACTCATGATTACAAGTCTCCAATAGTAAGCACGATTCTCAGTGCAGCTTTGAAAATCTGCATCGGTTCCGACCACCCCCGATCACCTCGGTCCGCTGTGACCAAAAAATCCCTGCACGTATCACGCGATCCTTGCTGATCCGCGCAGGAGTCCCCCTCCTCCAGCCTGGTCTTTTAAACGTCAAAATTTCAAATACCCAGAATCACTCACCGTCTACACAATGTACGGGTTTCTTTCGTTTCTCTCCACGGTGTTTGGAGCCACATATGTTTGTTTCTGGGTAAGTACCGTTGCAGACCTTTTTTTTCTGATCCAGAAACCTGACGCTAACTTCAACAGAGCTTTGCATTCTACCCGACCTTGTTGATGAACTACAGGTTGAAGTCTTCGGACGCGATCAGTCTCGATTCGCTTCTCTTGAACATCGTGGGTTACTGGTCGTACTTCATCACGATCTGCCTTCAGCTCTTCAACGAGAAAGTCATCAACGACTATAAGAAAGTGTACAAGACCAAACCGATACTATCATTGATCGATTTCTGTTATGTCACTCACTGTTTGATCTGCGTCAACTTGACTCTAGTGCAAGTGATCTACTATCGGATCGTGAAACTCAAGCTGTACCACGAACCGTCCACCAGCAAATACCACGACAAGATCTCGTTTCCTCACGACTTGAAGTACGTCGCCACGATTCTTCATAAGACAAATACCAGTGTCAAGTACTTGGCGGCTTTCCTCATCATCATATGCACCACATGCTTGTATCAGGGCTTTGTGTCAGAGAATCTTCCGCTTCTTTCACTCACTAAGATCCTTACCATGATCAAATTATTTGTTAACGGAATCAAGTTCGTTCCTCAGTTGTTCCTTAATTATAAAAAGAAGTCGGTCAAGGGTTACCCATTCTTGTCAACGTACTTTGATCTCGCAGGAGGCTTTGCTTCGCTCTCTCAAATCGTCATCGACAATTATCTTATACTAGCCCAAGTGAGGCTGCAGAAACCTATCAACCGGCTTGGAATCGAGCTTGATCATAGCTTGAACTTCTCGCTCTTTGATTTCATCAAGAAGAATTTTGCCAAATGTGGTTTAGTCATCGTTGGGTTCTTCTTTGATATCTGTTTTCTTGCCCAGAAAAGAATGTATGAGAACGACGACAAGGCACCGGTAGTAATCGAAGAGAACGAGAAGACTGGTGTGTGATCTTACATTTAACGAGTTGTTGCTGCTATAAGAAGAAAGCACCATGCTAAAGGTCTAAGTAGAGCTGTCATGGATTGACAGTTAATGAAAGTGAAGACCGCAAAGAAGTTAACAGGAAATCACACAAAGTCGGTTTCATAGACCATTGATAGATTTGGTTTCAGCGAGTGTAAGATAGGTGTGGTCATGATTAATGAGATTCCAAGAGAGTAATCAGTACCAACCAGTACTACATGTGCACTTTGAGAACAGAAAGAAATGGCATTGAGACAGTAGCATTGAGAACAATAGAATAAGTTTCTGCTGATTCTCCATTACTGTTCAGCTGAGTCTCATTTTGGCATCCACCTAATCACTCATAGAAGAATTGTAGATAATATTCTTTAATGTCAACATCCCAATAATCCCACAACCCCGTAGACTCGTCACCCGTGTCTCTTATAATAGGTTTGTTAGGCACCTTGATACAAATGTTCTCGTACGGTTCTGCACTGATGATCAAGTACTGGTACTTGTGCACTTCCTCTGAATCTTGAATCACATCTACCTTCTGCTCAAAGTAACTCATGAACCGATGCAACGGTTTCACCCCAGGAGCAATCTTCAGCAATTTCACAGTCACAGACAACCCCAATTGGTCTGTCAACGGATGCCGGATCTTGGTGATTTGGTACCCAGGCAATCCTATTTTGACATATTGTTTCTTGGCTATGGAACTAATACCTTGGTAATTCTTGTTCTGCTCACCTTGATTCTGCTGTTCCAAACGATGCTGACGTCTCATTAAATTGGTCTGATGCTTCTTTCCTTGAATATGAATCATAAACGAAGATTCTGACAAATGGGTTGTCAAACACAACTTGCATTCTAACAATCCAAGATGGTTCTTAAACACATATGGATCATTGTCTATGAAACTCGAAGAACTAGAAAGTAAATCACGGACTCTAGCTCGTCGTGCTGCATTGGTTTCTGACGACGACGCAAGCCCACCGCCTCCTTGTTTATTTCCAACTCGATTCTGATAATCCATTACTAAGTATAATACATAGAGAAACTTGCACCAATTTTTCTTACTGTTGTGATGAGCTCCACATCCAAAGGACCACGTGACCCAGCCAATTTTGAAAATTGAGCTTCACATACCAACCCAGTGCTGTCTACATAATATCCATATACTTCAAAATGACAGAATCACAGCTGCCAGAAACTCCACAGCCTCCACTTGACTCAACACAGCAACCAGTGATAGGCGACCCGGACCTGTCTCCTAGTGACCCGAGCTCGTCTCACGTGTGTCTCTGGGCTGGTTGTGGAGTGAAGTTTCAGGACCTTGATTCCCTCGTCAGACACTTGATGTCTGAGCATATTAAATCGCGTCAGTCCCGATACAAATGTGAATGGGACAACTGCTCGCGTAATGGAATAGTCCAGCCCAGCCGGTTTGCACTTGTGTCACATGTGCGTTCACATACTGGTGAGAAACCGTACTATTGCATCATCCCAGAGTGTGGCCGCAAGTTCACCAGAAGTGACGCTTTGGCCAAACATATCCGTACGGTTCATGATGCTAACCCTTGGCATCAGCACGAGATCCATCCTTGGTGGTTCAAAATGAAGGCTGAGCTTCTTAGAGGTAAGCATGGTAAGGATACTAATGGCAAAGATACGAATGGCACTGGTACAAAAGATACTTCTAAACCAGACACAAAGGTTGAAACGTCAGAGACTACACCAGAACAGAGCTCGGAAGACAAGGGTACTGCTGAAGAAACTGCTCCGCAATCCAATTCGCTTACTGACAAGAGTATCGAGTATGCTCGGAACTCTAGAAAACGGTACCATGATTCGGTGGGACATTCAGATGATTTCAAGTATTTTTACGAATTATTGTTCTCAGACAACGAACCAGAAGAGTATGAGCGGGTTGCTAAACTTAATGAGAAACAAAAAGCCAAAAGAACTGTGTTGTTGACAGATATACTTAACCATGAAACTAAAGAACTGCCTGCTTCTGCTACAGATGGCAACCCAGAAGAAACCACCAATCTCAAATTCAAGTACGGCATGGTAGCTGATTTTGTGGACAGCTTGAAAGGGGCCACCGACAACAAATTGAACGGAGAAATCAGCACGCCGGAGCAGTACGAGAAATTGAAACGGTATTACCTTTGGAACTTGGAGCTTAACTCTGTGTTGAATGATCAGTTGCAAGAGTTGGTCGAACAGAAACAGACGTTGTTCAATGCTAAAGAGCATTTATTGAATGCTAATTTGCGGTTGGAATTGAGCGGAGCGAACTACGATAGTCTGGTATGAACCATGGGAAACTAAAACGAGAAACTGTAAATTATAATATATAACCATTATCTGTCATACGAATCGTAGTTTGGTAGCCGGTGGTTACCTTTAGGAAGTCTGTAGTAAGTCTGTAGGAAACCTGTCGAGGTAAACAGTCCCTTCTCAAAAATCATTAATTGAAAATCTCATCGTCATCAATGTCAGCATCAAGCGATACTCCTTGTTGACGACCAAAATACTTGTTGTACAAATTCTGAGCATAAAACCGCAACGACTTATTGTAGAACAAACTGTAATTGTCATCATAGGTGTTAAGGAGCGAGTTCTTGTTAGAAAGTTCTTGTTCAACAATTTTTTCTACTCTAGCAACAACCGCTCTTTGTCTTCTTTCAGCTTCGGAATTGTCAGAATTCAAAAGACGACCATTTTGGTTCTCTTCGTCACCAAACTCGTCGTCGTCTTGTCCTTCCCAAGACAAGATATCCAAGTCGTCAAGGTAGAAGTTTTTCTTTATAGCATTGACGATCTGGGTTTTTCTCTTGTTGCTCATAAGATGGAAGATGATCGGCACAAGAACAAAGTATGGTAAGATCCCGTTGATAGTGCGTCCAAAACTGATGAAGTTGATCGAATTACCAAGAAAGATAGCAAACTGAGATCTTTGGAACTTGGAGTCACCGTTTGCAGCACTGGCAGGATCGGACAAGATCTGTTTGTTGAGTAACGTGAGGAAGTTGTAGGAAAGTGGGATCGTCAAACGAATCGCATAAGAAGAGTACCAAAGACACGAGGAAGGGTTGCTGTTCTTGTTAATGAGTCTGTAGAACAAGAAGATTTTGGTTTTGGACAACGAGATGAGCGACACAAAACACATGTACCCTAAGAGCACAAGAATAAGCATGGTGGTGAAGAAGTTGTGGTTTGAAATGATGTGTAGAATTATGTAGTTGATCACCGAGAGTTTAGAGTTGTGGAACACTTCAGAGAGAATGATGAGTGCAGACAAAAGCGCCATGATCGAACCGGCGACCTTCAAGCCAAGCGGGTTCAAATAGTAGTAGTACCAATACTTGGACCGAGACGATTTGAAAAGAACGTTGTTGACAAGATAGTTGATCGACAATTTCTGGTGAGTTCTGTTAGGGGTTCTGAACACAAGCGAATGTGAGCTCTTGGAGTTCTTTATGTCCTGGATCTTGATGATCTTGTTCAAAAGAAAATAGTAATGGTTCTCAGATATAAGCATATTGTAGTACGAATCCTTGAAACTCTTGGTGATGTTCTCAAGCAGATTATCTGACAACTGGTTGTTTGCAATCACCAACTCCTGGTTGAATCTGTTGTTGTAATTGGTTAAGTTGCTGCCAAGACTTGAAGGGGCCATCAATGAATCGGTCTGGTACTGATCGGGAATCGAGTGGTACAAATGTTCTATCCACTGCTTATGAATCTCATTATTCTGTAACCCTACAATCGAATGTAAATTCTTGACCAACTGGACTATCTGCTTGAACTTGGTTTTACCGTCCAGCCATTCTTCTTTTGCCTCCACCAATCGGTAGTAGTAATGATCCACAAGGTACTTCTCATTCAACTGAACAAGCAACGAGTCCCAAAACATCAGCTTTGGTAACCGCACTAGACCGTATCCCATAAACCAAATAGCCAATATCAACGAGTAACAATGAGCCAACACCACCACCAAAGCCTTGATCGAGGCCAAGCTCAAGCCCACACTGAAATACACATAGACAAGTCCAATGACCCCCGCAGCAAAATAGATCAGATAGAACTTGAGGTTATACACTACCGAGTCCTTGAGTCTGTCCTTGAATTTAAAATGGTTTGATGAGTAGTAGCACTGGATCACGGGCAAAATGAACCAGGTCATGAGGAAACCCACCCAATAGTTGACTCGCCACAAGTTCAAGATCAACAGTTTAGATGACACATAGAAGAAGTTGTGAGAGTCTTGCTGTGCTGCACTTGACACCAAATCAATAGGAAGTAAAAAGATAATGGAGTACGGCACATACAACGCAAGCACCAAGATCAGAGATAGTCCTGGAGGATTGTTCCAAAGACTACTGAACTTGTTGACAGAATACACTGCAAGTGTCACACAAATAGCAAACGCAAGCACCAAGCATTGCCACATATTGCGTAAAAAGAGCTAGTATGAGTTCAGAGGTAGTAGCAACTGGGATTTGCAGACTTGTAGATGTCGACAATAAGCAGTGTAGTATATACAGTCAGATGGGCTATACAGTTCCTGGTTAGACATTTAACGATGAGATTGGTTGGTCACGTGCAACAATGAAGGAAGACGTGATGGCAAGTAAAGATTAATGGTGGCGACTGGTGGGAAAGAAGAGCTTTGAGAATCGGAATTTTAACATCAACGAACTCTTATTAATGAGAACCCAATACTTTTATTTACCAAATCACAGGTCTAGGTTCTTCGCTTGCCAGAAGAACCCACTTCTTATACCCCATCACGTGACCTAGACCACTCGCCAGCTGTTAGCTCGAACATGATCGAAGATATTACAGCTAGAAAGTTTGGAGATTATTAATTGAAAGTCACGGCAATACAAATGGCCGAGTGTTGTAAGTAATAATTTATTAGTTATTAGTGTTGGTAACTATTTGAGATATTTGTTTGAATCTGGGTTCTGTTTCAAAGTGGCAAACAAGTGGATTCTGCTTCATATCTTGCAATGGTGTTACTAATGAGCATGGCAGCAACTAACATACAGCCAACTATGATTTGGATAAATGCATTGAGATGCTATATCAGCGGCAGCTATTGCCAGAAGTGACGGTGCAGGCGTTGTGCAACAAATTGAAAGAATTGTTGATCAAAGAATCCAATGTGGTATATATCAATACTCCAGTCACTGTGATAGGCGACATCCATGGTCAGTTCCATGATTTGATAGAGATCTTCAAGATAGGCGGGTTTGCGCCAGACACAAACTATTTGTTCTTAGGAGACTATGTGGACCGAGGAATGTTTTCTGTGGAGACCATCACCTTGTTGATCTGCTTGAAACTCCGGTATCCGAACCGTATCAATTTAGTAAGAGGCAATCATGAGTCTCGACAGATTACCCAGAACTATGGATTTTACACTGAGTGCCAGCGGAAATACGACGGTCTGTCGAATGTGTGGACTTATTTCACAGATATGTTTGACTACTTGATTTTGAGTGTGGTGATAAATAATGAGATCTTCTGTGTCCATGGAGGGTTGTCGCCTAATGTCCATCATATCGACCAAATCAAGTTGGTTGACCGGTTCCGAGAAATCCCCCACGAGGGACCGATGGCAGATCTAGTATGGTCTGATCCAGACGACGAAGAAAAAGATTTCCAGTTGAGTCCAAGAGGTGCAGGTTACACTTTCGGAGTCGATGTGGTCAAGAAGTTTCTCATTCTTAATAGCATGAACAAGATCCTTCGTGCTCACCAGCTTTGCAACGAAGGGTATCAGATATATTTCAATGGGTTGGTGACCACGGTGTGGTCTGCTCCAAATTATTGTTATCGATGTGGTAATAAGGCCAGTATCTTGGAGATTTACAACAACAATGACAGTTATTTCAATGTGTTTGAAGAGAGTCCTGAGAACAGCAAGGAAATCGAGATGATGAACAGCCAGCCAACGAAAAATTATGTTGAGTATTTCCTTTGAGGGAGTTTAGTCACAGTTAAGTGGTTCGGTTGTTTGGTGACTTGTTTGTTAGGAGGCTTGTTTAGCAATAGTTGGCAAAGTGCAAGCTTGGAAGTTTCAGTGAGTGCGTTTAATGTGCAGAGGTGGAGACGTGGAAGCAGTGGTTAGCTCACTATATCATTAATGTATAATAGAATAGAATTCAAAAGGATACTTATTGTAGAATGTATTGCCACTGGCATTACACAAGATCATAAGATTAGTTTATTTTGGCTATTAACAATTAATTAGATGTGTAGCACATCAAGCTATTCACAGCAAGTTTTGAATTTGAAGTAATTAAAAGGCACATTTTCCAACCTGAGCTCCATAGTTTGTAATCAACTAAACGTTTCAATCTAGTTCACGTCAGCAAAACCCTCCACAATCGTCAGCGAAAATATACCAGATGTCACAGTCACTGACATATCCCATAGCATTTGTATAGCAATCATTTTGTAGCAATCAGCAATCACCAAGTGACCGACACACCTAGTCTTTGAAAATTTGCAAAATACTATCAAGTTTGGTATTCATTTCTTCCCATTCTCCTTCATCAGTGCTCAACACTGTGATTGCTCCACCAGCACCAATGAACCAGTCATTAAAGGTTCCACTATTGTCTTGACAATAACTGAACATCGTACGGATAACAACACTCCAGTCTGCCTGATCGTCAACCGACCAATACCCAAACACTCCACTGTAGATGCCTCTGTCGTTGGCAGTTTCCAATTGGCTTTGCAACAATTCGACAGACCGTTTCTTTGGAGCACCAGTCATCGAACCTGCAGGCAACGACGTAGACAAGATCTTGAATCCCTCGGTCTTGGCATTGACAATGGTTGTTTCTATCACAGACACTAACTGGTAAACTGTGCTGTATTCTTCAATGGCCATAAGTTTCGACACTTTGGTATCTACGACATTGTCACTGTGCGAGTACAAGTCATGTCTAATAAGATCGACAATCATCAAGTTTTCACCTTGTTCCTTTGGCGACTGCAAAATCTCTTTCACCGTTTCGAATTTAAGACCTGGAGTTTTCTTAACCGTGCCCTTGATTGGTCGCAATTGACAAGTCTTGTTGTAATCTTTAGAATTTTCAGTAGAATAATCGTTCTTCCAACTAAGAAATCGTTCTGGCGAAGAAGAAATTAGCACAGAGTCACCAAAACAAAGAAACCCAGAGTGAGGTGCTGGGTTTTTCTTTGAAAGTGTTTTGTAAATATCCCATGGCTGGATTTTGTTCAGCAACTTGATCTTGGTTTGAAAGCACAAGCAAAGTTCATAAGAGTCACCGTTGTGCAAGTATGTTTGGCATTTGTGGAATTTATCGAAGTAAGCTTTCTTGTCTGGTTTTACAATGCTTTCTGGACGTATAGTGGAAAGCACAGTTGGAGGTTCTCTGTCAGTAGACAACTTCTGTCGTATGTCAGTCAACCACAGTTTATCTAGGTCACCTCTTAAAGAAATAGCCGTTACCAATCCTGTTTTACAGTTAAAAAGCACCGTTCTTTCAATGAAAACAAGTTTGATGTCTGGTCGGTCTTTAGATTTCATCTTGTCTCTTTGAATGAACTGACCGGTTTCATAAGAGAAGTACCCCATAAGTCCGCCCACAAACGGCAAACCAAGTTTCTTGAGCAATTTGGAATTGAGAACGAATCTGGTTTTCATGTAGGAAGCAAGAAAACTCCAGATTGAATCTGTGGATGTAAGAGTGTGCTCGTCAGTACCAAACTTTGCAATTTTCACTACCAGCGAACTCAGAGTGCTCCATGTGATCTCGTCCGACTGGCCAGTAATCGGTAATCCAATAATAGAAACGTTACCTGGTTCAGATAAAGAGTTGAGAAATAGAGTTTCCTGGTTGTTTTCCCGGAGAGTTTCACAGATACTGATTGCGGTTGATGCAGGCACTTTGAACTGATCATAGACAATGCACTGTTCGGAATATTCAGATGGAGGAGTCAATGGAGAGTCGGCAGTATCTGCAGTTGAAATTGCGTCGTCCAAACGTAAATCAGGATGTACAAACCGAGCTTGGAGTGTTGGGTCGATGGTACCAGTTAAAGTACGAGACTTGTTCCATGCGCAAGCCAATCTCCAAAAATTCTGGATCAACAAAGACCCATTTTCGGAGCAGGCAGATTCCGGATGGTACTGAACGCCATAGAACGGCTTTGAATTCAATTTGGCTGCCATTAGAACTGGTTTGCCGTCGACAGTGTAAGCCAATGGTGTATAGGTTGAAGGTGAAGGTACCTCGATTGCACCTAATGAATGGTACCGCACACTCAAGAATTTCTTATCAAACCCAGCAAACAAAGTCTGATCGGAATCACAAATGTCGATACTGGCTACCTGGCCATGTTTGATGTCGTCCATACTGACTACCTGACATCCAGCCTCGAGCATCATGATTTGGAACCCTAGACAGATGCCAAGCGTCGGAATGTCTTTGAATCTTGGATCTCTGATCAACTGTTTAGCGACTCCAATATCGCTGTCTATATTCGGGTTGCCGGGCCCAGGTCCGACGATTATACACTCGAAATTCTGGTTGATATTGTCGGCATATTGCAAGATCTCCTCTGCCGAAAGAGTGTCATTGTGAATAGTGTGGATCACACGGTCGGGAATGGCCTGAGCAATTAGATTTTTCAAATTGTAGGTGAACGAGTCGTACGAATCGACAAGAAGAATTGCCATTGTCAATCAGACGGCACGTGGCAGGAAGCGAAGGAGGTGGGAGAACGACGGCCGTCAACAAAAGACCCTGGCCAACAGGAAATTTTCAGTGAGGATTTGAAAATTGTTACTGCCGCACATTGGTGCAGAAAACTGATGCATCGGAAAACTCGAAATCGAAAAACCTGACATATCGGCTCGGAAACAATGATCGAGGTTGTGTGCAATGACCGGTTGGGGAAACGAATCAAGGTGAAATGTTTACCGGAAGACACGGTGGGGGATTTCAAGAAAGTGTTATCGTTGCAAATAGGTACCAGTGCAGAAAAGATTGTGTTGAAGAAAGGGTACCGAGTGTTCAAGAATCATATCACGTTGGAAGATTATGAGATCCACGACGGAACGAATATTGAGTTGTACTATGGATGAGGGGAATCAATGAGGGGTGGATTAGCAATGGATGAATAATGGGAGAGGATAAGTAGTAAATGGTAGATGTGATAGATAATGATTGTGTTGGATGAATGTATGCATATTGGACTTAGAAATTGTTAGAGTAGAAACGATAGGACGAGTTAGATAGTGATACGGTAGTATGGTCGAACGAAAAGGCAATGGAAAGTGATAATAGAGTCGGTTGCTATTGTGTACCATTAACAGTAATAATGGATGACAATGAACTACGCTTATGCTGAGTATCAGTGGACAGTTGTTCTGTAGAGCGATAAAAATAGCCTTACTGCGGAGTGCCAATGTGAAGTACCAATGAAAAGTGCCAGTGAAAAATGCAGTGTGAAGTGAGAACAACTCCGTCAATGGCTTGTGGTGATCCGTGGAATTCGCGTAAACGAGCTATTCAAATCTGGAAATGGCAACCACTTAAATTGAAAACGGAACAGAGTTTATATGTAAACTTCCCAAACCATTTAGAATTGAGTATGCGATTCTCACCAAGCCAATTAACCATGCAAGTCAACCTTCGGGCCCTTAACAATAAGGTGTCAATTTATACACGGGATACACAGAACCGTGAACCAGAATTGGCAGAACTATGTACGACAAAAAAGTACAAAAGTACGACTACGTGGATTAAAGTACTACGAAGCCACATTAAAAAAAGATGGAATGGTAGCAGGCTGTGTCAAGTCTGGATAAACGCGTATGACAAAACAGGACAAGATGCAATAAGAATAGACGAAACAAGACACAACGACAGACGACTAGACGAAACAAGACAACACAGGGCGCAAGCAAGACAGCAGAACCATGACAGTAGATTATAAAAGCATTTCTAAAAATACTCTAAAACTATGAAAATAGAAGCATGCTCTTGCAAGGCTTAAGAAATCTCGACGTCTACAGAAAAGGCTTGGTGTATTGCAGCGCACAGCTGCCCGAGCCAGGCGGCTGGGACTAGTCCTCCAGGCAGCATGTCGCCTGTGGGAAAATCGACGGGCAGCAGTTGACAGCCCGGCCTGTGGCTTATCCCTGTAAATCAACGCTACTCGGCAGCCCGTTAGCTTT
Source organism: Saccharomycopsis guyanensis (assembly GCA_030578595.1). Classification (NCBI taxonomy): domain Eukaryota; kingdom Fungi; phylum Ascomycota; class Saccharomycetes; order Ascoideales; family Saccharomycopsidaceae; genus Saccharomycopsis; species Saccharomycopsis guyanensis. The sequence continues at coordinate 1,306,245 of JAJMSQ010000001.1, forward strand.
GTTGGCTGCCAGCCGATCGTTGACCCGTCGCAAGAAAGTTTGGCTGGGCGGCATGCGGCCGTTTGTAGGTGCCTGTAGAGTTTTTTTTTGCCGGTGCCTGGCTGGTGAGACATTGAGGAGGCAAAGAAAAATGTGCCGCCCAAATTTGAGGATGTGGTTGCTTTAAGATTGGCCAACGCAACACTGATAACAACTGAATAATAAGTGAATACTTTGGGGTAATGGTAGTCAGCAACACTGAAAATCAGCAGAACGGGAGCTCAACAAAAAAGTAAAACGGCACCTACGATTTATAACACGCGATAATATAATATAGATAAAATATAGTATAGTATAATATAATGTGAGAGCCACAGCAGCAATGGCGGAGAGGAAGTCAGGCACAGACCATGGGTATGGAGAGCTTAGGCACGCGAAAAAGTAGGTTGCATTGTCGTAAGACATTGGTGCACGGATGAAAATGGAAATGAGACGAAAGTGGTAGCTGACAAATTTGGAGGCAGCAAGGCGGCAAGGCGAAGCTTGCTGGATCGCAAACAATTTGACACAACGTAGCCGTAATGTAGACGTAATGTAGACGTCAACAAGAAAATCAGAGACAGACACTTGGTTCCAGCGTAGTTGCAGAAATTGGTAGCACACATAAAGTGCAAGGGGTAAGCCGAAAGGAGTTGACAAACCAGGCAGACCGGAAAAAACAGGATGAATGACATGACCCAAACCAATTGGAAACACAAGGGGGATGCAATTGGTAACAAAGATGTCAGTAAAAGCAATCGAGCAATACCCTTGAGTAAGTCAAGCAAGCCGCGATGTAAGCATATGCGTGGTTATAGTTTGCCAAAGTACGACAATCCGCCAACAATAGCACGATGTTTCAATGCTCCAATGCATAGTCTGTTCCAGCCCAAGACTAGCACCAGTTGATCATCCTACTAATCCTCAAACCATACTAGGTTCCATACTCTGCACTCCCCCGAGCCGCTAGTCACTGCCAATCATTCAAAGTCCCAATAATTCCGTTGGAAAATTCTCCAAATCATACTAGTCCATGGCAATCGCAACTAGTCCCAGCACTAGCCAATTGCATACTCCACCTGTAACAAGTTGTAACAGTCAATTGGATACGCTGTCAGTGGCAAACAGAAATTATCCAATTCCATTTGCCACCGACGTAGACCATAGTAGCCACTCTGTCATCCAGATCAACAACCTCTTAATACTTTTCAATCATTCTTCTCCAAATTTCAACCACATACCACCAATCACCTTAAAACCCAACAACCGTTAACTCATTCTCATCAACTCTTATCTCCATCCCTAATCTCAATTGCTTGTTCTGTTTGACTTTTCCAAGCTCACAATTCTTCCAGTTCTCACAATTCCACTCAATTCTTCATAATCAGCTCTCAATTCTCATTTTTCATCCTCAATTGCAATCCTGATCCATTACTCAACAATTTTCAGTCTATCCTCCCTCCCTCATCACCATATCCCCTTCCAACTCTCTCTGGCACTCACATTCAGCCACAACACTGATTCACCTGGTACTTGGCAACAAACAAGTATTGCTTGGACTTGCCAGTACTCAAGTCTCGTCCAAAGTACAAGAACGTACGACGCTGCTGATGATTGTAAAACTCGTAACTGCCCCATGCCCTAGAGTCAACTGGATGGTCTTTCTTCAAATGCTTGCGTAAATCGTGAAGGTTGTCGAACACTCTGGAAAGACACCCGTAACAGACCATCTTGCCTTTGTGATAGTTCAAGGTATGGTCCTTCATATAGTCATGATGCAACGTATTGTACGGGCAATAGGCACATCGCAATCTTTCGCTAGCCATGGTTGCTTCAACCTCTATTAACGTCTGTGTTGGAGTGGGCACCTACTGGTCGCTGTTGAGAAATCCAGTCACACGAACAATGTTCAAGTTTAGACGAAAAATTTATTGCAATATATAACAATCACCACCTCTCGTATACGACCACAACCTGACTTTTATTTTTTTTTCTCGTGATTGCTGAACCTGGCAGCTAAACACTTCTCCGTGGCCCGATATTGCTGTTTGAAAAATCTGAGACATTCTCAACAGGTGCACTGTCAATCCCGGTCCTTCCCAGTTGGCTTATGATTAGGTTCTCTGGTCAGAAAAAAAATAAAAAAAATAACCCCTCCCTTGATATATCGGCCGTGTCCCATCCTTGAAAATCCTCTGCCTCAATTATCCTCCCAGCCTAAGCGAAGGTGTCAACTGCATTTGCCCTGCCTTCAAACCTTGCCGGTTTTCCCCTACCAGCTTACTAACCTTCTAAAAATGTCTTGCCATCCTTGCCGCCTCCACCTGCTGACGATCTCCGCTCGTAGCTTGTTTTGCCCCATTAGACCTGTCTTGTCTTAGTTTATGATACGTGGCGTAAGGTTCGGGCTGTGTCCCTACACCTGCCATCGCCTGGTTGTGTCAGAATTATTTCCTCTTTCTTCTCAGCATATGCAAACACCTCGACCTTAATCCTCCCTCAGGCAGCCTGTCCGACCCAACCCCAGCCTGTCCACTCCCTCTAGCGCAATAGATCGTCTGCCCAACGGCTCGTAATCGCATCCCTGCCAATCCTTGCTTCGGCTCCGTACTTTCCAACAGCACCCAGCAAATCGCTGTCTCAACACTGCCGTGAATATCAAACCTCGCAATCCCGTCCGCAGTCCGCCGCAAACAGCAACCACAGACAAACACCTCCTACCTGAGACATAAACTCCACCACAAAACCCGCCCCACTGCTCAACATTCCCGACTGGTCCGTACAGTCTATATCGCCACCACCATCGCCTCTAATCCCTCCTCGGCGTCGCCCTGGATTCTATGCTGCACTGGCTGATCCTGTGCTGCTGCCTGCGCTTCACCTCCCGCGAGGTCTACACTATCCCCGGCCACTCCCACGTACCTTGGTTTACGATCCTTCCACCGTGCTTCATCTTGCTTGTAATCCCAGCTCTTCTTCAGTAGTTCGCCGTCCCGGGCTCTCTGTTCCTCATCCACTTGCTGCTGCAACTCGCTAATCTCTTTCCCCAACTGCTCGTCTTCACTGTCGTCAAAGCTCTCGTTGTCACTGTCTGCAGCCGCAAGCACCACTGGTCTCAGTTTCTCCTTCATCACCACCTTCCCCCCGTGTACATTCAATTCTATAAACTTCTGACCCCGGCCACTGCGTTCGCGCTCCGCAGCGTGCTTCTTCTTCAAGTTCCGCTGCTGCTTCTTCATTTCAAGGATCTTCTCCAACGACGACTTTGTCCAGATATTGGTCTCATCAGGAAGCTGGTAGTCTGACACTTGGTCGATGATCTTGGTTCGCTGCTGCGAATTGGCTTGGTATCCTAACAAGTTGTCCAAGTTCAGTTCTGCCTTCTCAAGATCTCCAGTGAGTCTATTCATATTCTGTTTACGCTCAATCGTTGCAAACATCTTGTTCTGCTGAGCAAAAAAGTTCTTGGACCCTGCTCCTGTCATACTGATCTTGATCTTCTCCTGCTTCTTCTTTGGAGCGACCACCTTCTTCTCAGGTCCACTCAAGAGCCGCAGTTTCTCGTCCTGTAACAACCGTATCATCTCCAATTTCTCATTCAACGAAATCAACGGCGCACCACAGAACAGACAAGTCGTCCGAGCACTTTCTTTCATGCAGATAATCTTACCACAGCTCAAACAATTAGGGATAGCCTTGTTGAGCCCATGTCTCGTAGCCATGCAGTCACACTGCGATTGATTGTCTCCATGCTCCAAGCTATTCAACAATAAATCTAAATCATTCACATCACTAATCCTCTGTGCCTTCGAGCTTTTCTTAGGCTCTTGGACTTTCTTGGTCTTGATTAACTCCGAGGTCGTAGTCAGACTACTCTTACCAGTAAGTCGATTATTTCCAGAAACAGTGGAACTAATCAGACCCCCTGGAACGCTTCCACCAGCTTGTGGACTCTTGGATTTTATGGCTTTTGGCTGTGCATCCTCGTTCTGAGTCTTTGTGTCTCTATCATGTACCCATGGATTCTTTGGCACAATTTGTTTCTTGTTTCTTGAGTCGTTGCCCTTCTTCAGTCCTCCTATATCAGGCTTTACATATTTCTCATACTGCGTGTCGGAGCTCAATCCTTCTTTGTAATTAGTAATAGCATGGATGAAATCAAACAATAATTCTGATTCCCCCACTAATCCTATGAAATGGTTGGCTATCTCATCGTTGGACTTCAAACTGAGAGCGTAATCCACGGTCTGAGTCAACGATTCATTATCAAGAGGCAAAATCTCCGACAATTTTCGTACAAGTTCGCTTTTGCTCATCTTCTTGAAGATAAAATTGCTTTATAATCCTAATAAATTCAACTCGGATCATGTTGAGATGATTTGAAATGGAGATTGGTCACGTGAAACAAGCAGAAGGCCGGGTAAATTTGGCGCTTCAACATTGCCAACAGAAGAGTAAGTGATTGAACGACGAAGCGGGTCGTTTTTCTGGAATTTTATTCAGTACGAACGCTGAATAATAGCATAATATCTGTTTTCTTTTGAGAAAAGTAAATAAATATGCGTGTGGTATGGTATTTAAGCCAAAATGTTTCACTAGAAGAAAGTGCCATTACTCCATGACAACGTCGAATTAATAGGTTTTCTCAAAAGAAAACACATTTCCAAACATCTTGAAACATTACCACAGAGGAAAATATCATTTTGACCGAATAATGACTTTTGACGCTACTCATGTTCATATTCGTTGAGTAGTGGACTAGAAAAAAATTCTCAGAGAAGGTCCCTTGGCCCAGTTGGTTAAGGCGTGGTGCTAATAAGAGTCGCAAGACACTGTTACGCCAAGATCAGCGGTTCGATCCCGCTAGGGACCATTATTTTTTTGTATTTTTTATGGAAGTTCTGGAAGATATGGGTTTGGAAATGAATGGAATAAATACAATACAGAATGAATCTGAACATTAATTACTATAATCCTGTATTTTCGATTATTCAATTTTGCGTTTCCTGTTGTTGGCAGTCTCTGGAATTGTTGGTGTTGAGTCAATGGTCAGTTGCAACTCGGCATGAACTATTAAAGAGTCTCTTGCTCTTGGAATGTTTTCATTCTTGAACCGTCTTAACTTTTCTATAAGGTACTGCTTGTCTTTAACTGGTGAGGTTGCAGAGCTGGATTTGGTGCCTGAATAAAATCTCAAGCTCAGCACATCATCATAGAAAATATCGTCGTCGAAGTTGATCTCTCGTACACTCACTCTGCGGCCATGACTATCTAATTTACCAGCAATTAAATTGTCATAGATCAAGTTCCTCACAATGGACTCCAAGCCAGCAACACTAGACTCATCGATAGCATCCATTAGCACTTGATACTCCACATTGTTGGTGCTCCTGTCAAACTTCTGTCCTAACACTCTGAGCACCGTTATTTGTTTCAACTTCAACTGAGCTCTCTCACTCAAACCAGGAAGTCTTGCTTGATTCTCCTGATAATCTTTCCATACTCCAAAACTGAAAATCTCTAGTACCATCACATCGTGATCTGGAGCCTGGCCAACAGTTTGCCGTCGCAACTCATTATAATTGTACTTGGACGGGTCCTCCAACGCAGCTATTATGTAATCGCTGCTCATTGTCAAGAGAGCAAGTAAACACTCAACTTTCTAGATTTCCAAATAGGGAAGCTGGAGATGCAACTCGACTGCTGGTGCTTGTTAGTAGTAGTCTGAGATCACTAATCAGCTGCACCAATTTCACTGTCTCTGGGTCACGTGAAATCCTCTATATAAGCGAGGAGGCAGCATTTTTCACCCGAGGAGTTTCACTGCAGTTAAAGCAAGATTTACACCTTGTGTGCTATTTCACGTTCCTAAATATGATTCCACACGTAGTCAACACCTTTGTTCGGACCCCCACCGACGTTAAGCTTCTTTGGATGTCGGTGTTCCTTCGGCTCACCGCCTTTGGAGCATCGAACGTCGTTCTTCCTATTTACTTAAAGACTCTTGGTATTTCCGAGTCGCAGATCGGGATCTTCATGACAGCCACGCTTGTTGGAGACACCTTGATCTCGTATGTACTTGTATGGCATGCTGACAAGATGGGCCGGCGTCTTGTCATGCGGTTAGGCTCGCTTCTCATGGCAGTGTCAGGGGTTGTGTTTGCGACCTCGGACAAATACTGGCTCTTGCTCTTGGCAGCCGTTGTCGGAGTGATCTCCCCAAGCGGTGACGAAGTTGGCCCCTTTCGGTCGATTGAGGAGAGCACTATTGCACATTTGACTGCCTTAGATGACAGACCTGACGTGTATGCTCTCCAATGGTTAATCTCCAGCGGTGGGTCTGCTCTTGGGACGCTCATTACGGGATGGTTGGTGCAAGCGATGATGGATCGTAATTGGGACGATATTCGGTCTTATAGAGCGATCTTCTATCTTTATGCAATCATATCGGGGTTGAAATTCGTCACAATGTTGTTCTTGAGTGAAAAATGTGAATCGACTCATACTGAACATGTCAGTATGCTTGATGACGAGACTGCTGCTTTGCTTGAGCAAGACACTCAACCTCCAAAGAGTGGACTTAGCAAGGAGACTATCCATGTGCTCACCCGTCTCCTTTGCGTGTTTATGCTTGATTCGTTTGCTTACGGAGTGATGCCTACAACCTGGATCATCTACTACTTCAAGACAGTGTTTGCGCTTAGTCCTTCGGCTATAGGCACCTTGTTCTTTACCACCACCGCGGTGAATTCGATTTCGTCATTGCCATCTGCGGGACTTGCTCGTAGCTTGGGGCCTATCAAGGCAACATTGGCAGTCCAAATGCCAAGTGCAGTGTTCATGATCTTGACTCCGTTGTTTGGAACCTTCCTCAGTGCTGCCATATTCATCCTCTGCTACTACAGTACCAGTGCTATGGATGTGGTACCTCGCCAGGTTCTCTTGACAGGCCTTATCCCGCCACGAGAGCTCACACGAGCTATGGGGATCGTCAATATCGGAAAGACGTTTGCTCGTTGCATTGGTCCACTCTTCACTGGTCGGTTGGCAGAACATGGGTTCTTGTGGGTTGGCTTTGTGATCAATGGTTCCTTAACATTGTGTGCTGATACCTTGTTGTTCTTCATGTTTTATGGTGTTGACAGCAAAATGAAGGCCAGAACCGGCTGAGTTCGGCTGAGTTCGGCTGAGTTGATTGGGTATCATGTTCAGTGGTAACTAAAGAATATAATGGTTTCATGTTGAATAGTTTCTTACTTTGAAATGTAGACGATTCAAGACGCCGACCTTCCTGTATTACAAGGATGAGTCTTACTCTTCATATTAGATCAGATAGAATGATCTAAATGGACTTCAACACCGGCATTCGAGGTGCTGTCGGTGGTGGTCGAAAGGGACATGATCATCACGTGACAAAGATAGAATGGTCAAACAACAGGAGATAAACGGATTTGAGAAGAAAATGAGTCAATATGATTCGGTTTAATGTGTGGCTGTGCTCGAATTCAGCGTGAAAAGGCGAACTTTGAGATGTATAGTGGCTGCAAAGTCATTGGGTGTTCGGGGCGTTTGTGGCCGGCAATTGACAAAGATTTGCGCACAGATTAATGGGATTCAATCTTATGACGGTGAGAAAGGTATGAAAGTGAATAGCACTGATGGAATTTCAATTGCGCGGTGTATTACAGCAGTGTAAGATGGAGCAAGATGGAGCAAGCTAAGTACAATGTAGATGCATCATGGATTGGCAGGTGCGTAGGTGTTCAGTCCGTGTGAGTATTTGGAAGGGTTTATTGAGAGACGTAATCAAGGATAAGGCAGTGATGAATTGAGTTGAGTAACGCCGACGAGTCGCTACGAGCAGTGGAGTGAATTGAACGGAGAGACTTGAATTGCAAAGGTGAGTGAGACTGTGAGGAGCCACAGCTCCGAATGATACCACATACATACTGCGCAAAACCAAAGATAAGATTTCAAACAATAAGAGCAGATGAGATTGGGACATGAAAAGTACTAATGTGATAGGAACTGTAGAGCAGGTGTGTGGTGAGACGTCAGTGAATGTTGAGAGTGAGAGTAGCGAGACAGAGAACTACATAGGCCGCCAGGCCCATATTCGAAAGCTTGAGAGAAGGCTGCAAAGATCAGAACTAGAGGAATAGCCAAAGTACAAACCGCGAAGATGAATTGGAGAAGTGAGTGGCAACGGCTGGAAGAATTAAGAGACCAGATAAGGTAGAAAATGCACAGTTCAACAAAGTTTCGGTTAAAACGAGCATGTGGAATTGCTCAAGAAAACAATCCAGTGAATTATGAGGCAAGCAGACTAAATGTTGTTGGGGCGAGGGTCAGCAAAGACGTGCGTGGAGATTGAATGTGTGTAACGGCCAACTAGCATAAGCAACAAGAGAAGACGGTTATGAAAATCACTAATATATGTGAATACAGAGAACAAGAATAGCTTTGAATTGAAGTATTAGGTCGAATTTCCTATGGGGGAGTTTACGACTGAGAGCCGTTTGCGAGTATTGAGGCGATCACCGAGTAATCGATGCTATTACTGTGTAGGACGTAAGAGTGAGCACATGTAGGTGCTTAAGATTGAGGGAGAGATTCTGAGCTTACGATGATAGAGCGGAGCACTTTTGAGACGAAAAGGTTATGTGGATAATAATAGGCGAGATAAACAAAGGTTGTAGAACGGTATTTTAGTGTGATAATATGTTTGCATGTATTAAGGGAAACAAATCGTACGAGAGTGACTTCCCAGGGCAATGGCTCAGGTAACGGGCTGACCAAATTTTTGCAGTTGCGTCCTGTTGGTAAATCTCAATCGCAAATCAACCCCTCACACTAATCGCAAGTCTAGGCCCAACTGGCTGAGGATAAATGAAAGATGGCCAGATCGAAACGTGGCAATATTCTCAGTTACAAGTATGAGTTGGCGCGGCTGTCTAAGACATTTCTTGGATGTCTAAGTTTCCCTGGCAAAAGCAACCAGAACAAGACAAATTAGTGACCAGATGAGGAGTTTCTAATCTGGTGCGCGCAACACAGCAAGGCTTTGTAGGACAGTGTCCCTTTTGTAGCTTGATAAATTATCCAATTTACCTGTTAATATGATGGTCGAATGACGGGCAAATTGAGCTGATCATTTGATGGGTTAATTTAGCTGCTCCAATTATCCAGTAGTAATTTGTTGTACCTTTCCGCTGCACGCCGCGCACTATCATTAACCTTCACCAAGATAAACTTACGAGTCGTACGAGTCTTACGAGTCTGCCGGCATTCTGTAGTTACGAATCACAGACCACCCGCGGTCAATACCATTAATCCCGAAGTGCAATGCCTGAAGAACAGTCAATAATACCCAAGTAATAGCCATTAAGACCCGCCCACAATCAATAAACAACCGAACACCAGCTAATCCGTACACCAGCTAATCCGTACACCAACCCCCAAACAATTTCCAAACATCCGGAAACCACGCCCAACCGTTTGGTTGCCCCAACTGAAAGCCGCCTAGCACTTGCCTACGCCCGCCCAACCACACTCCACTCACTGCAATGGTACACCCTAACACCACCCGCTTCGAGACCTCCAGCACAGACCCCATCAATATCTGTGCTGCTCACTGGGCCGCACTAACAGGTACTACTACCGTCCGTATGCCCCGTAACCTCATCCAACTGAGTATCCCACGTATGCACTGCTATACAATTGGCAGCTCACAGTCTGTTTTAGTGGATTTTTGATAAGCGAAACAGTCAGAATCGGGACTATCATAGATGCATATAGAGGTTGGTGGAACATTTAGCGTGGATCAACTGCACTCAGTAACCAAAGGCGATCAGGCCTGTGGTTGGCCAGCGGCTCGAACACCTGCCTGGTTGGTGTCCGGTTGGTGTTTGCTATACCCTTGTGGCTTGACAAGTCAATTAACAATCACACCCTGGAGCGACACTCCCGTCGTCTCGACATTGGCTCGACTACCTTACTCGAGCCTCACCGTTCGCACTAAACTTAATTGCCCACTCCGGTAGCTCCCCACCGCCGGCAAGACACCCTTACCTCAACCGTGGTGGCGGTGGTGGCTGGTGGGGGCCGTCTTCACCCCCCGCGCCACGACTGCCGCTCACCAGCCACAGCCGTCCCCAGTCCATCCATGCACCACCGCGATACTCGCGTTCATACATACGTAAGAAAATCTTCAAACAATTTCACAGACGACCCTATTCGCAACGGTACCCAGCCCTCGGCCCCTCGTCCCCATTTGCACTCCAGCCTGCTTCGGGACCTCCCACACTGTTGCCGTCATCCCTTTGTGCTGTTGTCCGCTCCTCTGGGCTGCCCTGTTTGTGCTTGATAGTTTCGAGCATTCCTCAGTTGTCCCAGTGTCGTCAGCGATAAGACCGGGGCACTGAAGTTCCATTTTCCCCCGATTGTTAGCAGTCCGCCGGACGTGACCAGCATCTTGCCTTCCTCGGCATGGACTCCATCGAGACCAAACTTGGCCAAGGAGCACTCCTGCCACATACCATGGATCCCAAGGTACTAAACAAGAACAGCAACTTGACCCTCACGGCTGCGACGCCCAAGCTCGCCGACATCAAGTCGGAAAACGGGTCCTCGAACTCGCTAGATGCCCCCATCTCCTTCAAGCGCGTGTCCAATTCTCTGAATTCCTCCTCTGAACACGACAGCCTCGAGTCCTTGCCCAACTCCCCCATCAACAACCGGCCCCAGCAGCACGCAGTCAAGAAGAAGCTGTCCTTACACAACATGACCAGCATAAGTGACTTGAACAATCTGACTGCCGCCTTGAACGTCGCCGACAAGTTGCCGAAAAACCCCCCTGCCACGGTTTCCCCGTCTCCACAGTTCAAGAAGATTGATCTCGACATCGACCAGAAAAAGCTCTCGCTCGACTTCGACACTCACTACCCTGAGTCCAACGGCTCCAAGGACAAGATCATCACCGAGAATCTCACCACCCGCGTGCGTACTTCGTTTCTCATGGACCAGGAAGAGGACGAAGACGAGCTTGTTCTGGAGCTTCCCTCGGCCTCTGATCCCGTCCAAAAACGTAGCAGCCCGCCTGTGAACTCGGATTCTGAAAAACCTCGTGCCACCAGCTCGTTGTCGGTCAGCAGTAACTACACCAACACCGAGGAAGACTCCTTGATCAACATCTACAACAACCCAAGCTCCATCAAGCTAGCCAACACAAGCGAAGACATTCTTCACCGCTCGACCCTCAGCCGTCTGTCTGACGAGGACAAGTTGCCTCCGATGCTCTCTGGAATCTCCATTCCGTCCAATGCTAAGACTCAGGGCTCGCTGTTCAAGGTCAGCTCAGGGTCCAAGAGTTTCATGTTATCAGGCAGTACTTCATCCTCATCGATTGTCAAGGATGAGTTTGCAAGAAGCAGTTCTTCAAACTCCCCTACATCGTCTAAACCAGATGATACTGTCGAAACCGGGATCTCGCAGTCTAGTTCTAAGAAGTCGCTTTCCTCGAGAAGCAGAGACAATTCAATCTCTTCCCCTGTGCAAAAGACCCCTTCTGCGACGTTCTCGCCTTCCACTCAGTCGACTTCGAGCTTCAGTAATTCTATGATGAAGTCTAGAAAGACATCGGTGTCCTCGATGGCTCCTGCCAGCAGTAGCGGTCGCCCAGGTCTCAACAAAAAGAAAAGCGCTATAACAAGTGTTATCTCCAGTTTCATTCTGAAAAATAAGGCCAAGAACATTGACGACCAGAGTTTGCAGCTGCTGCGTGAGTTGTCCTCGAAGAAATCGTATCCAAAGCTCAGCATGGAAGAAGAGGACACTGCAAATTCCACCTCTCTTCTTTTGAACTCCAACAACAACTCTACCATGTCTATTTCGACTCCCTACAACACCCAGCATGTTGCGCATGTGGGATTTGATTCAGAGACTGGTGAGTACACCGGGTTACCTGAAGAGTGGCAGAAACTTCTTTCAGCAAGCGGAATCTCCAAGACAGAACAAGAACAACATCCTCAGGAAATCTACGAGATCGTCGAGTTCTATCAGAACCAGGTGTACCAGGATCCGGATGACACGATTTTCAACAAGTTCACCAATGCTAATGATACCAAGCAAGCAAAGACAAACAAACGTGAAGACAGTACCACCTCCACCGACAGCGACAGCTTGCTCAATGTCTCCAGACTCTCGAGTGGTCTTGACGACAAAAAAGACCTTTCTGCTCCAGAGCCAATGGCACAGGTTCCAGCAAACAGTGCCAACGGTACGGATTATGCTGGCGGCCATCATATTGTGCATTTGACTTCTATACAGGCGCAGCAAGCGCAACAACAAGCCCTGCAAACTCTGCTGCTGCTGCTGCTGCTGCCAGCCCTTGGTCCTGCCAAAAGTCCGGAGACTAAGAAGTTTACAGGCGTGGCAAAGGAAGGTGGATCCGACAAACAGTACATACCAAACCGTCCAGCTCCTAAACCTCCAGGAGCCCTTTTGGCACAGAAAGCTAGATCTATTACTGGATTTGGTAAAGCTGGTGTTCAAAAACGGCCAGGTTTGGGTCCTGTAAAGAAGGCTCAACTGGGACCTCCACCATTGTCGGTTCCACCGCCAGTTCCTTCCAAGAGCCCAGAACTTCTCAAGGCTACCAACAAGTCTTTGCAACGGATGGCTCAGCAGTCAATGGAGTTCACCAAGAACAAGCAAGATGTGCACACCCAGCATTTGTACTACCAGCAACAACAAAAGCAGCAGAAGCTTCGCCAACAACAGGAGAAGATGAAGTTGCTGGCCGAAGCAGAAAAGAGACAGCAAGAAGCCAAAGAGAAGTTGCGGATGCTCCAAGAAAGAGAACAGAGAGAAAAGGAACGAGACGCGTTGGAAGAACAGCAACGGGCCAAGAGTGGCAGCAGTCAGCGTAGCTCTGGATCTAACGTTCAAGCAAGAGTCAAGAAGTCGCATCCTACTCGTGACCCTAAGCAAGCAGCATTGATGGCCATGCGCAAGCGTGAAGAGAAGAAGAAACGTAATGCACTTGTGTATGCCAAGTTGGTGAAGATCTGCTCCGAGGGAGATCCAAGAGAGTTCTACAGTAAGCTCCGCAAGATTGGTCAAGGTGCCTCTGGAGGAGTGTACACTGCATACGAGAACGGTACCAACAAGAGTGTCGCTATCAAGCAGATGAACTTGGAGCAGCAGCCTAAGAAGGAGTTGATTGTCAATGAGATTCTCGTGATGAAGGGAAGCAGACACAAGAACATTGTGAACTTCATTGACTCGTATCTTTCCGAAGGCACTCTTTGGGTTATTATGGAGTACATGGAAGGTGGATCGTTGACCGAGGTGGTCACCCACAGTGTTATGTCGGAAGGACAAATCGGAGCAGTCTGTAGAGAAACTTTGGAAGGATTACAGTTTTTGCATGCCAAGGGAGTTATCCACAGAGATATCAAGTCGGATAACATTCTTTTGTCGATGAACGGTGACATCAAATTGACCGATTTTGGATTCTGTGCTCAGATCAATGAAATGAACTTGAAGCGGACCACCATGGTGGGTACTCCGTACTGGATGGCACCAGAAGTGGTCTCGAGAAAAGAATACGGACCTAAGATTGACATCTGGTCGCTTGGTATCATGACAATTGAGATGATAGATGGTGAGCCTCCATACTTGAACGAGACTCCATTGCGTGCACTTTACTTGATTGCCACTTTGGGAACTCCGGAAGTGAAAGAGCCAGAGACTTTGTCGAGTGTGCTCCAAGGATTCTTGAACTGGTCGTTGAATGTTCATCCAGACGAGAGAGCCACTGCAGTGGAATTGTTGCAAGACAAGTTCATTTTGCAGGCAGATGAGTGCAGCTCGTTGTCTCCATTGGTCAAGTATGCACGCTCGAAAAAGAACGATAAAGACGATTACTAGTTGTTGCAACGGCAGGTGGTTTGATATTATATAGGACGGTTAGAAGGTGAATAGGTGGTGGTTGGGGATATTTTCCCGTACATGCTACGACGGTTATTTTATACTTATATCTTTTGTTTGATGTTAGATTTGTTTTGCTCGGTTTTGTTAGAATAGCTTAGTTAGCCGGGTCTAATCAAGGATGATATGGAAAGTGTAGGTAGGGAATGATTGTGTGAGTCAAACAAAGAGGTTGTTATTTCGAAGCCATGAAGAAACATATTACATTTGAATGAGATAGTCCAGAAAGGCAAATGAAGAATAGAGAGACGGTCTAAGCAAATTATCTATGAGTGAGTAAGTTCAGTATCCATCCAAGCCATTCTACAAAATATCGTTAACCAAATGCACATTAAACGTCAAAAACTAAAGACAATATCAACGTCAAACGCAAAACGAAACCCGTCAACTTCAAAACCAACCTATTCATAATCATAAATCTATATCATCTATATCACACAAATGAAACCCAAGCTCCATTACCAATATACAGTACCAACCAACCAGAATCGTAATTCCAGTTCACCGACAACGTTTAACCATCAGAACTCCCTTCATGCTCCATATCAACTCTAACCAAGTAGAATTCAAGCTCATGCACCAAGAAAGCTCCAAGAGACCTATCTATGGAAACAAAATGTTCATCTACCAGCGAACCTTATGTGTTCACTCTTCAGACGAGGCATCACCTCCAACCGGAACGTACTTCGCCTGTACAAAAAACACCTTTGCCGGGCGATTACTATTGTTCTGAAACCCGTACTCATTGCCCATAGGAACCTCAAACGAGCAACCGGTTGTCACTGTCAACTGCTGACCAGCTATTGTGACTTCCAACACTCCAGAGACAACATGAAACAAGAAATACACGTCACCAGTGCTTCTGACTTCCTTCGAGCCTCCAGGAGGAAACAACAACATCCCCGAGGCGGCAAAGTCCGAGTCGCCACTAAACAACACTGCTAGCTGGAAATTGTCGTGTTTCAAGGTCATTTGCTGGGCAAACACTTCTTTGTCTGGTGCCCAAGCAACCACTCTGTCGTTACGAGATCCTGTGTTTGGCCCGTCATACACACTGATAGTCATCGACCCTTTCTTCATCCACTCTGCTTTCTTTTTATCTGCGGCACTCAACGAGTCTAACACTTGTTCCAAGTCTTCTTCCAGCTCTTCATCGACCACCACCGGGGTTCTCTTCGACAGACTGGAAGTCGATCTGGAAGCTGGTTTCAGTGACTTTCTACGCTCTCCATTGGTCCTCGTGGATTTGTTGGAAGGCCGTGGCTTCTTGGTTGGTGATTCGACCGCGGTCACAACATCCACTGCCGTGGGCACCCGAGTGCTTCCACTGTAATTATACTTCACCTGCTCGTTTTTCCAGAACGCCACCGGAGGGTATCTGAACCGGGACGAATGTCTAACTGGGGCCGGGGCCTCTGCAACCTTGGTCTTAGTCTTAGACGACTTATCAAGGGCAATATTCTTAGTAATCTTGGCCCCTTTCACAGTTGATTTACTCTTGGAGGACCCACTCACACTAGCACTAGATCCAACACTATTGCTACCACTGGGCACCTTCGTACTTTTCTTTGATCGTGGTTTTTTCTGTTGGGGTTTCTCTTTGTCTTCATCTGCCTTTCTTGAAGGCTTTGGTTTCTCCTTGATAGGTGTAGAAGGTCCACTCACAGACTCTGTTTCCTGGTCTATACCTCCGGGACTGGGCACTAATATTTCTCGATCCGATCCGCTGTCCACCTCGTCTTCACTATCTAACACCACCGACTCCAAAGTGGCTACTGGTTTCTTGCCTCGAGAAGACCCATACAGTCGGGTACTTCGTGCGGGGCTCAAAGTGGTGTCCACGCCATTGCGTTCAAAAAAATCCCGAATGTCTTCGATGTCATTGGCGTCTCGTTTTGTGTCCTCGCTTGGAATTATTCCGGTCTTTCGTGACTGGTTGCCAATTCTAGAAAAATTCATGGTTAAATAAAAAACTAGTAGCAAAGATTAATTATTAGACGCGACAATAACAAACTGTTGATTGGTCACGTGGTGCTTAGACTGGCGATTGAAAAAATGTTTGGAGGGCTGCAAAGATTTTACTTCTGTTCAGTACCAACAGGTAAGTGGTAGTTTCTTATACCAACGACCTTCTTACGATGATGACCACATGCTATTAAACCCAGCTCGTTTGAAATTATTGTATATGATACGAATTCGTTACAAATAACTGAAACGTGAGATAAGGTGTTGGTAAGACCAGTTATGGAAATGGATGCTAACAGTTTAGGACTAGTTGAGGTTAGACTTGGGGAAATGGTACTTTTGTATAGTGCCATTGAACTGTTTAGCATTGATTGTTTTCTGTTTAGGCAGCTGTTGAGCAGTGGTACGTAATGATTAATGAATGACTATTAGAATTTTGTAATTGGAATGGTAATGGAGTTGGTTAGTGATTTACAGTGAGTCGTTTACTATGCTTTGACTATACTTTGAGTATCAATGATTTAGTGAGTATACTAAACGTTGATTGGAGATAATCTATATTAATTATTCTGTTAGAATTGACAGAATTGGAATCTTAACAGGGCTTTCTAAGCTACTACTTAGTGTAGTAGGTTCGACAGTGAGCGCATAGAAACTACTGAAGAAAACTAGCCGTGTGGTGATATCAACACATTCTCTTTCTACTACTGCCAGTACTGCATAAATCTATAACAAAAATCAATCGTAGATGTATCAACTATTTACATTTTATTAATAAGCTAGTTACAGATCAAACTTCTCTCAATTACTTCCGTGCTGCACCAGCTTTGATCAACACAACATCGCCATTTTCAATCTGGTACAGCTTACCTTCTCTGTGAATCTTTCCCTTTGCTTTCAAACTAGCGACATTGAATTGGCCAGGTTTTTCATTCTCCAAATCTTTGTATTTTATAATCTCGGCAGAAATGAATGTCTTTTGAAGATCAGTGTGGATCACTGCGGCTGCTTCTGGAGCAGTACTGTTTTCACGAACTGTCCATTCTCGAGCTTCAATTGGGCCACAAGTAAAGAAACTAATAAGATGCAAGTTTCTGCGCATTGCCTGGATAATCTCAACCAACCCACTTCTATTGTCGTCCTTGACTTCTAAAGCATAACTGGCTGAGAACAACACGAGCTGGTCACCTGGAGAATTGGTGTCAATCCACTGTTGTACTGCTTCTTTGAACTCGTTGGTCTGTGAATTGAAGTCTTGCTCGTTGACGTTCAACAAATAAATCACTGGTTTAGCTGTAAGCAAGTTGTGTCCGTTCAAAGCAGTAATCTCGTCGGCAGTCCATGTCTTGACACTGGCTATTCTGGTGTTCTCTAGAAGTAACGACTCTGCTTTCTCAAGACTGCTTAATTCTAATTTGAGACTCTGCTGCTCCACTGCAGACTTACTGAACTTCAATTTCTTCTTCACTTTTTCCAATGAACTGTCAACGTACTCCAAATCCTTGATCACCAACTCCTGTTTCACAATATCTAAGTCTCGGGTAGGGTCGACGTTACCTTCTATATGAGTGATCTCCGAGTCTCTGAACCCACGTACCACTTGGAACAATCCATCCACAGAGCGAATATCGTTCAAGAACTGGTTTCCTAAACCCTCACCTTTAGACGCACCTTTAGTCAACCCGGCAATATCGAATATCGTCAAGTTTGCAGGTATCTTCTTTGTGGATCCATAGAGCTTCTGCAAATGGTCAAGTCTGCTGGACGGTACTATCACTCGTGCCTCTTCAGGATCTATTGTCGCAAAAGGATAATTCGCAGGATTACCTATATCTGAATGAGTAATTGCTTGGAAAAATGTTGATTTGCCGACATTGGCTAGTCCTGCAATTCCAGCCTGTTGTTAGTTTTCGTGCTCACTCTCCATGTCAAGTTATACTCACAGTCAAATTATTACTCGGCCGTCCGAAATACAATCTCTGTGTCGGCGCAACATTCTTTTTCGATTTGGTATTCTTTTTGGCATATACCAACCCACTAGTTCCAAATTGTCGTACTCCTCGTATTTGTCGGATAATCATTTTGGATGTTGGTGGGTAGTTGAATATGCAAACTGAAATCTCTTCAGACTAAAGAGTTGGTTTCTCCAGTCAGCAAGATGCATATCGGTGCAGGAAGTAGAGTAGCCTCTCTCTTGATCTCTACTCTCTTTTAACATACACCTTGCTCTTTGTATGTTAGTCATTGAACTTTAAAGAAATAGGGAGTTATACACAGTTGTCTTACAATTATGAATGTAGTTTGAGTTGAGAATTTTGGGCTCGGACAATGGTTCTCATAGGAGTCCTTTCATAGGGCTCTACGCTCAGAACCACGTATCTCTTATCCTTAGTTACTTTATTTTACAAAGACTTATCCAATAATTAAATATTCATAAATTAAAAAATATTACTAGTTCATAAAATTTCATTTATATAGTACGATTGGTACTCGCAGTATTAATTGACGGTACTTGACGATACTTGACTTGACGATACTTGACAATACCTGAAAGCAGAGCGTTGACACAAAACCCTAAACAATAACTTTTGGCATCCGACTGCCAGAATATAAAAGAGCGTACCGGGCGTGGCAGAAATAACTGATTGACAGTGCACGGCTATGTGAACTAGAGCACCAGCTCTAATTCAATCGATGTGTCGACTTGGAGTATCTGACTTGTTTCTGATTGTTGGCGTCTCCCAATTGCAGAGACGATCGACTTTTAGTCACAGATTTCAAAGTGTTGGTTGATTGTGATCCGCTGATAGTTGTTTTCAGCGGATCCGAAATACTTCGCGTCGAGTCATGCTTGCTAAGTTTCGTAGACGAAGCTTGTCTGCTTAACGAAGCAGCAGTAGGCTGTAAGAACCGAGGAATCGACAGTTTTCTACTGAGCGACTGTTTGTCTTGACTTTCTCCAGATACATTTCGCTTCTGGCCGTCGATTGTGTGACTAGAAGTAGTCCGTTTCAAGTTGTCATTGCTCTTCATCGACCGAATGGAAGACGAATGGACCAATGGCATCGTAGGAGGTTTCATTCTGCTGTTCAAATTGCTGTTGGATATCGACGGTCTGACTGATTTTGTTGGAGGCTTGAGAGACGCATTCAAATTCGTGTTGGAATTAGAACCCTGCAACTTGCTGCTTGATCCTGAAGTCCGTAAATTGTTGCTAGAAGGACCACTCAACGATCTAGCACTGGATAATGACTTTGAATTGCTGAAATAACTGTTTCGAGTAGATGGCTCACTGACACTGTTGGTTTTTCTCAATTGAGTGGTGGAAGGTCTTGCTGGTTTCTTGAAGTTATCACCATTAGGCTTGAGACTATTAGAACTAATGGTTGGCTTGAGACTAGAATTGCTGCTGGAAGGCTTGATATTCAAAGTCCCAGATGTCGATCTCATAGTATAAGAATTAAGCCCATTATGAAAAGATCCATGCTTAAGAGGACTAGGTTGTCTAAGCTGTTTGGACTTTGCGCTTTCTTCTGCAGCTCGTTCTTCTCTGAGTCTTTCCTCTCTAGCCTTTTCTTCTCTAATTCTTTCTTCTCTTGCTCGTTCTTCTCTTGCCCTTTGTTCTCTGACTCTTTCCTCTCGGATTCTTTGTTCTCTGATTCTTTCCTCTTCAAGCTTTTCTTGTTTAAGCCTCTCTTGTCTGAGTTTCTCTTCTCTGAACTTCTCAGCCACCAGCTTTTCATCATCCCCAATTTTCTCATCATCAAGTTCCATCATAGACTCTGATGTTTCTCTAACCATTGAAATATCCATATCCTTAGTATGCTCAGAATTCAATAAGGTACTTCTTGACAACAAGTTCTTAGTGACAGTCTCGGTGTCAAGACTGATCCGTTTACTGGTAGGCGACAATTCACCCAAGAGATTCTCACAAGCAAAATCTACTGAAGTCAACAGAGTTTTGAACCCTTCAGGAACTTCACGAGGGCCATGTAACGTTCTTCGTCTCTTCGAGGCACTGCCAAGTTGAGCATTCGATCCTCTCTTAGAAGTATCTTTACCAGGAGTCTTTAACCCATCAAGCACCTTCTCTTCCTCTATTTCCTTTTCTATTTCTGTTCTAGGCATTGGTGCTGGTTCCTGAACACGTTTGCGGGACTCCTGCTTCTGCAACATTTGCTTGCGTCTTCTGATGGCACTGTAGTGGTTCGAGATAGAATCCATCTTTCTAAACTGTTTCTGATGAGCATTATCAAACTTGTTTTCAATTGTGTTCAATTTCGATTGTGATTCTGATAAACTCAAACGAGTACCTAAATTGCCAGAGTACTGTTCTGCTTTCTTGTTCAATTCTCCTAGCACAGACTCGCTGAGTTTCTGACTGTATCCTGCCATTTGAAGCACTTGCTTCTCTTTATCTAAATTAAGCAGCTGTTTAGACTCGCTTCCTGTAAGGAAATAGATCGATTTCTTTTGTGGAGGACTTGATGCCGAGATCAAATTGACTTGGTTGTCATTCAAAGGTTTAAGAAGCCCAGGTTTAGCCCTCACAACTGGAGAAAAAAGAATCGTCGAGTTCTCCGGACTCAACAAACTTTTCTCTGCCTTTGACTCCGTAAGAGGTTTATTCAGGTACGAGTGAAACTGTTTCTTGATAGTCTCAAGGGGTATTGGTGAGAAGTCGGACATATTTGTTGTTGCTTTGGTATGGATCTGGGTATAATTGATATCTGGTTCACTAATCAAATAGTTTTTCTAAGCATAAGGTATTAAATAAGTCAAATCTCAACAGAAATCTCAATAGGCAGCTCTTGCAATGTAGTGGGTATGTCTGGGGTAAAAGAACAGTTACAAACAGTAAGTTGTTTATAATGTTTTTTATTGAATCTATTTGTTTACTTGAAATCTCAGGAGGGAAAACGTAAACAAAAGATGCGCGATACTGCGTGTCTGTGCATACGAATACGTCGATATGCATCGATCTATAAGTCTCACGACCACATACTCTAGATCAAGCTAGAATTCAGATTATACTATGGAGACCGATACACAGCATCTTGTATTTTCAACAAACTCCTTGAGATAAATATCAATTAAGAACCATCAATATATCATTAAAATTACATATTTAGCCGTACACTTATTCTATAGCAATCTCCCTGTAAACCACCATTACTTTTCCACTAACGATCCACCAACTCCAACTTCCCTCGCGGAACTTCAACAGTTTCATCAACAACTCCATTTTCACCTGGTATTAGCCAATTCTTGATTGTTTCAGACACTTTGTTCAAGAACTTACCGTCTGGATTCGACACTTTTTGTTTCTTCAATTGCCGAACATAAGCTTGATCAACAAGAGGCACTGGCTCTTCAAAAGAATTAGATACCTCCGACAGTCCATTGACTCCCACCCCATTAGGGGCGTCATTCTCAGTATCAGTTTCATTGTATGTGTCAGGAATTGTATTTCTTTCTCGTTTCACACTGACGAGATCATTACCGACTACCTCATCAGCAATGGTGGATTGTGATTTCACCAGATGATCTATGTCTAAAGATGGATGCCTAGCCAACAAGAACTTGGACGCCTCTTCAGAATCAAAGAACTTGGTTCCAAATCTCGGATTGAAAACCATCTTGGTCCACTTGCCAGTCCGCAACACCAACTTCTTCGGAGGATCTGTCTCATAATTACGAGCATACTTGTCAGCAGCCACCTTCTCGTTTTTCTTCCGGAGCTGCTCTACTGTCATAGAATTGTCAGTGTCTGAATAATCATCATCAGAATCAGCTTCATCTTCAGATAGACAAATACTTAGACACTCGAAATTCTCAAACTTGTCTGTGAACTTGACAGATTTGGCAGGCGCCGGTTTCCATGGTTTGCCAATATGTGACTTTTCTGCTCGGGCTTGTTCCTTGCTTCGAACAAACGTTAAGTACTCGTTGCGGAAGTTCCAGTATCCTTTGAAGAATTTTAAAAGCTTGAAACTTTCATGAAGCGTAAGAAGAATAAGTTTCAGCAAGTACTCCATCACTGTATGCAACGATTGGAAATTACGAACGTTCTGTTCATGGATTGTACTCCCAGCAACAGGGTTCCGTTTGGACATCTCGTCTATCATTTGAAGCACCTTTGGATTGATGTAAGTTAATTTGTTCAACACACGAATAAGCAGTGTATCTTTAGAAGTCAAGTAGATAGGGAACATTATCTTGGTCAAATCAACTGACACTAAGTCCCTGTCAAAACTTGCTAATTCTCCTGCAGGTTTACCTTTATCAACTATTACTCTTTGGAAGTTATCAAAACTGTTGAGCATCAAATCACCTCTTCCTTGACCACATTGCACAGACTCGTCATAGCCTTCAAAATCCTCAGGTTTGAAATTGAGACTGGAATAGTTGCGCATCTGGCCTGTCTCAAAAAGTTCCAGGTACCCTTTCTCACGCAACAACTCGTTCTTGAAATCATGATAGAACGACCTGTTCTTCTGCAACAAGTATTTTAAACTATTGTACTGATTCTTCTCGGTAGTCTCACTGCTTGAAATATTAGGCACTCTGCTGGAGTTGGAATTCACTTCGTGGTTGCTCAACAAATGCAATAGTTTCACATAATTCGGGTTTCTATTATTAATCCCAAAACATGAATGATTAATGTAGGCAGCCAACATCAGTGATCCACTATTAGTCTCAGCAAAACTAAGAAGGGGTTTCTCGTTGGAGGTTTCGTTCCTCACTTTATTGCTACCTGCCTCAGTCTTGCTCATGGTTTTTGCAATGTTTAGCAAATGACAGAAATAACTGGCCTGGCCAGACTTAGGGTCATTGGAATCAAGGATCAAGATCAATTCACTGAGCACGTCCCCCAAATTCACAATCTCGTCAAGAAAACTCGACCGGTCACTGTTGGCAAAGTTCTTCTCCATCTTCATCTTGGACTTGTGGTACCTCGAATATGTCTCATTTGTCAATGGATCAGATGGATTCTCTAGAAGACTCTTGGAAGATCCAGAAGCAACGGTTTCATTGGGCTTTGATCTCGACCGCAACCTTATCCTGTGTGGTTTCTTGATCTTCATTCCTCGCTTGGTTGTCACGCTGTCTGCTGCATTGACATTGATCACCTCCATATTCAACTTGTCTTTCAACAATTGTTCACTACCAGACACTCCTACGGTTGACGGTGTTCCTTGGACATTTGACACCCCATTAACCTTTGCACCGAGCTGCTTGAGATCCTGCTCAAACAAGTTCCGGTGGTTCAAGTCGTACTGGCACGAATCCTTGGCAGTATCGTCGACAACTTTTATACCGCACTCATTCAACACTCTAAACTCCACTGGGTTCTCGCTGGAACAACTCCTCACCAATCGACGTTCAAAGCTGAAGAAAAACTCGTTGGGTTTCTGCTCTTTAAGAGTGGTCATCAAACATCGGTCTGCCACTGTCAACTCGTCGTTGGTGCTGCCTTCTCCGGAAGAAACATTCCCCATAAGTGATGACCTAAGGGTCCGGCGAGGCAGCACCACCGGAGGACTGCGGCGAGCCCCGGGCTGCAACCCCAGACCGGCTCCAGGCAACGGCCGCAAGCTGTTACTCATTCTCGGGTCAAAATGAGGATCTCAAACTGGCAGGCTTGTCCAGACGTTGGTCGTTGGTGGAACCTGGAGCTTGAGACTGCCGGCTATAGCCCTACGGATTCACCGGACTTCCGGCGCGGATCCTCTGCAGGAAATATTTTTCAGCCAGAGGCTTCGGCAGGGTACCCTCATCGGCAGTTTAAAATTTTTTTGGCTCTGTTATACCAGTCTATATAGGAACTGCATTGAACCATGGCCAAGACATCGAAAAAGACAAAGAAGTTCCAGAAAAAGAACTTGAAGCATACTCTTGACCACAGAAAAGAGGTCAAGAAGCACAAGCAGTTGATTGCCAAGCATGGGGGCAACAAACCAAAGAAGTCTGCTGCCATTGAAGCTCCAGTGAAAGAGAACCCGTTCAATGTGGATACTGACAGTGAAGACGACTTGGATCATGGAGTAATTGACAAGAAAGGAAAGTCAAACAAGGAACAAGTGACTGAGGAGGAAGAAGATGATTCTCAAGAAGAGTTCAGTGAAGACGATGATATTTTCGATGAGTTAGATGAGATGGCTGATAATATTCAAGAGAGTAAGAAAGATGAAGAGGCTGAAGAAGAAGAATCTGACGAAGAAATGGAAGATGAAGAGGACGATTTCTCCAAGTTTGAGGATGAAGAAGACGTTGAGTATTCTGAAGAAGAGGAAGAAGCTCCAAAGGACAATGATGGTAAGATTGAAATCACTATGGATTTGGTCAAGAAATGGGAAGCTGAATTGGAGAAGAAACCAAGCATGAAACTCATTAAAGCCGTCACTCAGGGGTTCAAATCAGCTGTCAATTTGAACGAGGCTGGTGTGAGCATGACTGATACAGAGTACAAGTATTTTGTCACCAGAGAAACCGTGTTCAACAAGTTGTTGTTTCTTACATTGAAAAAGTTGCCAGCAGCTATCCACAAACTCTATCCATTACAGACCATACTCAACAAGGAGCACAACACCGAGGTGAGAACTGTCAAGAACTCAGACAAACTCAAGCAGTTGTCAAGTATCTTGAAACACCATGCATACTCGTTGATCAGCTTGTTGAGTGACATCACCCGCAGCAACTTGAACTTGAAGTTCATTCTTTTGATTCTCTCGTCGATCTACGATGTGTTCCCATACCTTCTTTCGTTCAGAACGTTGCTCAAACAGTTATTGTCGTCGGTGGTCAATCTTTGGTCGACACTTATTCTCACCAGTTCCAGTTCTGCCGATGTGTTAGACGACACCGAGAAAGTCAATATCGACTCTTTCCTTGACATCAACGTGTTGGCATACTCGGTTATTTTGAACCTTACCAAAGAATACTCCAGCAACATTCTTGAACTTGTGATCAACTTGTCGTATGAGACCTTCTTGAAACGTGCATTGACGCTTCCATCGTCTGTGTCTCTTGACTCTTCTCACACCGATCTTGTTTCTTACAAGAAATTCCGTTTGGTTGAGTTCTTGAAAACTGGATTGATTGACTTGTTCAAGCTCGACATCAACTTGGGGTACCAGATTGCGTTCAAGTACATTCGTAAATTGTCGATCCATCTTAGAAACTTCCTCAAGAACAACTCCAACGTCAAGTCGGAGAACGACAAGGCTAAGAACCTCAAGTTGGTTTACAACTGGCAGTTTGTACAGTCGTTGGATTTCTGGACAAAGCTTCTTGGAGACTGCTACGACACCAAAGCAAAGAAGCAAGGGTCTATCTCAGAGCTCATTTACCCAGTGGTGCAGATCACGGTTGGTGCTCTCAAGCTCAATTCTAACTCGCTTTACTTCCCATTGAAGTTCTTCCTCCTCAACTCATTGACCGAGCTCAGTGCCAAGACAGGAGTGTACATCCCACTCTTCAACTTCTACATTGAGATCTTGGGCTCCAGCATATTTGGTAAGAACTTGTCTGGCAAATCCAAACTGTCTCAGATCCAAGCACACGCATTCATGAACACTCAAGGTATTAAGGTGTCAAAGACCGCAGTCAACAGTGCCGAGTACCAGCTCTACGTGATCAACAACTACTTGAACAGCTTGCAAAACTACTTGCACGTATATTTGGACAGTCTTGCGTTCCCGGAGTTTTCGTTTGTGGCCTCCAAGAGTTTCCGCAAGTTTGTCAAGAAGCACGGGTCGGTGCACCGCAAGAACAGAACCATGATTTTCTTTGTGAAGGAGTTGGGTGCCTTGAACACCAAGATCAACGACAACGCCAAGTTTGTGGCCCAGCAGCGCGACAAGCTTGTGCAGTTCGACCCGGTGAACCAGACCCGGTTGACCTCGGTCGACGCCAGCGAGTTGCCGTTGGCCAAGTACTTGAAGGCCAAGCAGCAGGTGTACGAGCAAGGCAACAAGATGTACCAGGACTTGTTGGCCAACGAACAGGTCAACGAGGACTCGGGTGCCAACGACCGGAAAGCTGCTCAGGACAACGCTGGCGAGGAGTATTTCAAGGGCAAAGGCAAGGTGGACAGCGACGACGACAGCAGCACCACCGGCAGCATATAATCGACCGGCATCTCACTATATATATATGTAGAAGTAACTAAACAAACTGAAGATAATCGCCACTTGCACTGCAAAATTGTAGCCGAACTTTGCGCCTCTGGACTGAGACGGCTGCTTGTAAGCTTCCAGAGACCGAGACAACACTGGAGAAGGAGGTGCGGAACTGTGTAACGAGTTGTGGTCGTCGAACTTTTTGTCGTAGCGACTTGGCTGGCCGCCTCCTATGATTGGGATCCCTGATATAAGTCTGGCAAATCCGTTGTAGATCTTGCCTATTGTCGCCTGTTCGAGTCTGTAGAACAATGCTGGAGAGTAAGCGAACAACCACCAGAAGATGATGGTGGCCAACATAAGCGTGGCATAGCTGTAGAGTGTGACAAACGGAGAGTAAGGGAAACAGATATGGGTCTGGTACGACTGCGGGTTGCTGTTCAACGCTGCCTCTGATTTGTCCAATGGATGGTATAACGACAAGAGCTGAGCTGCAGGGTACCGGACCCCCATGTTCATGGAAAACGACTTAATCGTGTATTCTCTGGTGTGTCTCTCAGTCTTAATCAAAGTTTCAGGATCAAAGGTAGCGTAGTTATGGTCGATCTCACAGTAATCGTGGTCGTCTCCAGAGAACACCAACGCTGGTTGTAAAGCATGGAGCAAATCATTGGTAGTGTCTGGCCACAACACAGTCTGGAACGTGCCTCCATTGACTAGAGGGAACGGCTCTTTGTGTTCACGAGGACCTCTACACACTTGTTTTCCAGGGTCTCTGAACAACGGCACATGAGTAAGAAGAACCCGAGGCAATGATCTTTCGCCTCTTGCTTGTTGGAATTTATCCTGATCTGGTAAATACTGACCTACAAGGTTGTCGTAGTACTCTTTTGCTTGCTCGTAGATCAACGAATCATTGTTGTTTGTGGCCGACAACGCAATGGTGTCGAGGAACACAAACGAGTGGTTACCAATGGCAACGAAGTCGTTACTGTCGCCGAAAATCGACTTAAACCGGTTTACGATAGTCAAGTTCATGGTCTTGTCCCAGCCGGCGTCGTGGTTGCCCAAAGTGTTGTAGTAGAACTTCCGGTTAGGAAAGCTGGGGAAGATACGATTGAACCGTCTCCACTCGGCAAACCATTTCTTGTCGTCATGCCATTCTCTGCCACCATCAAACAAATCACCCAAGAACACAGTAGAGTGCGGCTGCAATTTCTCTTGCAAATGCTTGTAATTCACTGACATGTAGTTGTCGGAGATCCGAGTAGTGAACCATTGGATGAGTCTTGGCCGTTTAGGATAGGTATGGTCGTCCACCAATTGAGGATCGGCTATCAACAACACTCTGTGCGGTTCGACTGCGTGGCCATTCTTGTCAGGTGCAAACGACTCCCAGCGGTCCCATTGGCACTTGGCAATCTCATTCTTTGGTTTGATCCGCTGGAAATAGAACAACACCACCATCCACACACACGACATTGTCACAAGGTATCGCCAAGCCACCAGCTTGAGTCCCTGCGACGGTCTCCGAGGCTTGAAGCTGTCCAGCACCGACTCCGAGGGGGCTAGCGGCTCGAACCCGAAGTTGCCGGCTCGTTTACGTTGTTGTGCCATCGACGTTGGTGGATATCTGTGATGTCTGGATTAGGAAAACTGACAAAACACTGACAACTCTGGCAAAACACTGACCTGCAGTTGAGGATCTGCCTGCGCGCCGGGTAAATGCTGGTGGGGTGTAGGCGGGTGCGGCGTAAACACGGGCGGGTGCTGGATGGAGACTCGGACGGGTTGGGCGGTAGACTTGGGCGGAGGCTACGTATTGGGGTAATATGAATTGTAACAAGGTGCTGAATCGAGGCAGTATTTCTTGGCAGATCACAGCACAATTACTGGTTGAGATTTGGAGGGGGTATGGCGATGATGTGGGGCGACTTTGCACAATGATTGTTGATTTAGTTGTTCGAGGGTGTTTTATTATGGGAATTGTTACGGAGGAATACATGGTGAGGTAGTTTTCATCGACTGGGGCAGTGTAGAGTGAGGACCTGTGGTGTGGAGCAGTGCAGAATGAAAAGCTCTGTGAGTATTCATGAGAAATGTAGGAGGATAGTAGCATGTACAGAACCCAATGCTATTCTTATGGATCTCACTAAATATTGTGTAAAACGTACTAGGTGGAGTATACCCTGAGGAGTGTGACGAGTCCATATGAGGAATCTATGTGGGGTACACTAATTGAAGAACACTGGGGAATCGCTCTGTGTAGTAGTGAGAATAAGAATGCTGTGACCATGGAAATCTGTAAATCAAGACAAAATCTGTTACCATAATGTTCTATATTCCAACACTTTAATTTATTAGCTCACCACTGTGAGATTTGTCTAGTTCATTGCGTTCTCTGTTTCTCGGTTCTATTTTCTTGATCTGTTTACATGGTCTGTTCCCTGCACTACTTTTCCACAACATACATACTAAGTACTAGACAAGTACTAGCTAGTTTGTAGTCTATTGGCTAGTGTCCAATATCATAATCCGTTTTCAATTGAATATAAACATCTACTCTATCGTAATCACTGTCAAATCCCAATTTCTAATCTTCTGTTCTCTACTCTATTCTTCTCTCTCTCATCTTCTCATCTCACATCCAGGCTCACTCTATCAAAGAACTTCGCTCTTACAACGATCTATCACATCCTAATCCCGAAAGACTTCATAAATCATTAAACATTCATTAATTCTTCTCACTACTTCACTCAATTACTTACACTAGACCACCACAGAAACACCCCAGGAACCCATCTAATAATCCAACTCAACCTCCTCCACTTCTACCGAATATCTCGGTTTCTTGTTTACCGCATACCTTGTTTCTTCAAGTTTCCCCTTATACATCACACTCTCACTATGCCTCTGATTCTCTCCCTCCGTCTTCTTGTCTCCGCTATAGCTTTCCATTCTCCCCCCAGCCTCATTTGTTTTATCCCCCAAACCTGACTCTGCCTGCTCCTGTCCTTCCTCGTTCTCTCCATAATTAAACACAATCTTAGGAACAACAACTCCCGGAAACAATTTCTCGTGAAACAGTTGTAAATCTCGTTCTGTTATTTCCATCCCATAGATCCTGTCTCCACTATTCACAACTCGCGTTTCCTTAGTATTGTGCCTGATGTGCGGATGTTTTGCCATGGTGTATGGATGTTAACCATTTTGTTTTCTATTATGAAAGTTTCAAATTGATCCGAGACTCGTGCTCTACTAATATGGCTCTAGCACTTCAGAAAAACTCAGAGCCGGTCCATTGGGACACGAACTTGTTTAGCAGTCTATATTCTGCTATCAGTTCCCAAGAAGACTACTCGAGTTTACTTGAGGTATTGGCTTCGGACTTACGTACTTTGTATGTTGTGAAGAAGAACAACCCTGACAGCAGAAACAAACTCGAGACCAAGAAAATCGAAGTAGCCGATGGTCAGACCTACGAATTAAACGAGGACTTTGTGTTCTTGGCACTTGAGTTGGCAAGCGAGTTGAAGATCGATGAGTTGGTGGCTGCCCAGATCCTCATAAGTGCAAAACTGTTCCAGGAGCTGGCCAAGTTAACCACCAGTTTGTTGGACAGTGCTCGCATTGCCTACTACAAGCGTGCAGAGACCATTCTTTACATTGTCAACTACATTGTGTCTACGGGAAACCCCAACGACTTGGCGTTGTTGTTTGGCAAGATGGATCCCGGTGATTTCATCATAAGCAGTGTGTTGGAGTCGTTCAAGCACGTTGAATCAGAACTTGACGATATCCATGAGAATATAAGAGAATTGAAGATCTTGCAGCCACAGACCATTTTGACGGTGGAGTTCCAGACAAAACTCAAGTTCAGACGCAACAGTTTATTCAAGTTCCACCAGATCTTAGGTGAGATTCTCTTTGCCTCAACCCTCGACAGATCCATCAGATACATCAACAACGATTATTTGAAAACGTACTTGACACATCTCACCGACTCGTTTCAGCCAAACGATTCGTTTGCTTACCATTATTTGCCTGGTCTTTCCAACTACATGCGGGTTCTTACATCCAACCCTGACCGTAGATCAGACGTGCTCCAGCTCTATGAGTATTTCAACTCTCAATTGGCACTGCGTTCCATCGAATTGTCGCTAATGAAATCCCCAATGAAAGTCGTGGTGATTTTCTTTTTCTATGGGTTCATGTCCAATTGGTTACAAGGCAGCTGGTTTGATCTCGAAGCGCAACAAGACAACTTCAACAAATACTTCTTTGGGATCCAAATTGCAGTGCTCAAACTCATAAAGATCGGGGCAGTCGAACAGCTTATGGTGGTGTTGTCTGACTTGGTGTCTCATTCTCAGAACCAATACTTGATAGACCATGTGCAGTTTTACGACATCCAACTCTTGTTGCAACGCCACATCCCTAAACCTATTCCGGTGCGAGCATTGGACGTTGACGAACAAAAATCAAAACAGTTGCAGGACCTCATCAGCAGTTCTCACAGTAACAACATCCTCTTTGAGCAAAAAGCCACTTACCCTAAAATCTATCTTGAGTCGACTCTTGACTTATCTGAGAGCCGTACCCTCAGATTCATGCTCCATCAAATCATAGACAAGTTTGTTGCGGTGTTCCTCAACAACTTCTCCAACATCCTTATCAGAATCTGTGACTCTGAAGAAGACTACTACTTGACCAACATCAAGAACTCCACCAACACCGACATCACCATCGACGACTTGGCTGAGAACGCCGATCTCGAACGGTTCTACTTGGTCATGTACTTCAACTTCTGTAGCAAACTCAGCAATATCGATGTCTGGAACAAGGACACCGAGGACTCCAATCTTATAGAGTTCTTGGACTGGGGTGTCACCAAAACAACCAACACCCTTATTAAATCGTGTTTCCTTGTGATGCTCAGTGGGTTGGCCTCCGACAACAGTGCTAATGTGTACGAGTTCTTGAACCATGAGGACGAGTCTCAGAAAACTATTGCTGGTGGGTTTTCGTCCGAGTTGGTAACCCCGACTGAATCAAAAGACGACAAAATCAGCTGGAACTCCATCTTACGTCTGTTACGTCGCCACAATGCCAAATTTGAACGCGATTACCAACGGTTCGTCACTAAGTTCCAGAGCAGTTACAACCAACTCTTTCTTCCTTCTGCCTCTATCAATGCGTTCCGCCTGGTGTTTGACACCAAACCTGCCGCGGCACAGACATTGAAAGACAAAGAAGACGATATCAAGATTGAAGACTTGGAGATTTCCGAAGAAGAGATCATTGAATTGTCATCCTACTTCAGAATCATCTATGCTTGTGCTGAGCACAGTGACGAGACCCAACAGTTGTTCTACAAGCTTGGCCACTCACAAATCCTTGACACCTTGTTTGAATTCTTAGAACACTTGACAAACATCATGTCGTTGAAAGCAACGTTTGGTACTCTGCAAATTGGACAGGCACCTAGTGAGCTGAAGAGCGAGTCGTTCCTTATTGGACTAGTTCTCAGTGTCATCAAGTCGCTTGTGCCTCGAACCGACACCAAACAAAGTGAGACCATAAAACACGAAATCTGGACCAAATTGGACGAGTGGCTCTTCAAGAACAAGTTGAGTGCGGTGAAAAACGGGAACTCCAGAGACCCTTCGTTCCGGAGTTTTTTCAACAACATTTTCTTGGAGTTCAACGATGTATTGGGTTTCACTAAACTCTTTGAGACCTTGATTACCACTAGCGAACCGGGATTCTATGCTGGAAACTCAGAATCTGGTAAAAAGTACACGGTGCCATTCCCTACTCTGCTTGGCAACACTTACAGAAAGGCTGGGATCTGGCCCTACTTAGACTATTTCTTTAACGACATCTTAGTGAACTTGACCGCAGAGAACTTGAGCAAGGAGAAACGAAAGGGGCTTACAATCACAATGTTGAACATCATTGTCCAGTCGTTCAAGTACTTTGACCCACGACTTCCAAAAGTGTTCCAATCTGCAGGAATATCATCAATTGACCTGATTGTGGTAACTGGGTCGTTCGACAAGTTTGTTGCCGAGAACCCTGCCACCATCGTCATGAACTTCTTGTACACCAGAAAAGTCAGAGAAGTGATCTTCAGCTGTATTTCTATTGGCAACGACGAAATATGTGACAAGTCGTCAGACGACCTGGACGTTCGGATTGTCACCATGGCTTTGCAGATATTCTTGAAAGTGTTGGAGTTTGAGGACTCGTACACCGACGTGGTGTTGCCTTTGTTGAAGAAACCGCAAGACAATTTCTACTTGCCTAAAGATATTGGTACCCACGGCTTGAAAAGCTTTCTTGATTCTTTGTTGAATGACTTGCCACTAGTTGGGCATTTCGGATTGTATGTTAGTTCTGCACATGCTTCAATTGCTTCGTTTGGAATCAAGATCCTCTCGCGGATCTCCAAACTGAACACTGCGTTGGTGGCACAACTTCCACTTATAAACAGAAACAGACTTCTCAGTGTGTTTGAGACAATCGACGAAACCACCCGGATCATCCTTGCTTTCATCGACCAGTTTGAGTCGGTGATCACTCCGGACTTGGAGTCTGAGCACCCATTGGATCTCGTTACCAGAAACTTGGAGACGAAAATCGAGATTTTGAGGTTCATTGACGACAATTTGGGCTCTGTCAATGACGAGTATACTCTTTCGCATTTGTTACTTGGGTTTGAGATTCCTAAGTTCGGCTGGTTATCACTTGGTAGCCCGGATTCGGTGGGAACTCTTGCTTCTCCACGCTCGTTGCTCAGATCGTTCCTTGTTACATTGGACGTGTGTCTTTCAGAAAATGGGTCCCTGATAAATTACTCTGCTATTCGATTATCTTCTATGATTATGAAGATTGTCACTCAGCTTTGCAAGAGACAGAACACCGCAGGATTGGTTCTTCCATTCTTAGAAGATTTCTTTGACTTGTTCAGTAAACTCGTCGAGTTTGACACGATCATGAAACTCGACGAGACCAAATTCTCAGGACACATGTTTGAATCTAACTTCGAGGCCGAAACAGACTTTAATAACAAGTCGACAGGAATTGGTGCTATGTTGACGTTCCTTTCTAGACGATCGGAGTTGCTCCAGTACCTTGCTATCGATCTCTCTAGAATCTCGAAGCAAGGATCGTTGACCAAGGTTGCAGGATCTATCAGCCAGCTTATGGGTTCCGAACAAGGAGAATTGATTCTGCAACTTCCAAAGTTCTTCTCGTTCCTTGACATATTGGATTTCAACATTAAGCAGACTCCACTGCTTAACCAGTTGAAAACTGACAAGTTCTTTAAGAACGTTAATTTCCAAGAACTTCTTGGAGATTTGCAATTGTCGGATTTCTGTACCGATGTCACCAACAGTTCTGCCCCAGTGTACTCTGTTGACACCATCGAGTACGTGCTTAACCTCAAATTGAAAGCTGATGCTGCAGCAGGTGACTATGTCAGCGACTCAGCAGTTACTGATAATAAATTCGACTTGGAAGTGTACAAGACTCAAGAGGCAGAGGCAAAGAAATCAAAGGATAAGTTAATCATGCCAAGCTTGACTGCTCCAAAAGAATTGACTGAGTCCAACCAGGTAGAGGTTCTCAACTTGAAGAAATCGATCTTGCTTGCCCTTGTCAATATGAGAGCTGCCTCTGATTACAACGAGTCCCAATTGCAATGTCTCCACTCATGGGCACAATTAGCAGAAGTAGCTATATTGTTCAAATTTGTCCCATTGAACCTGAAAGCCGACTTTGCACTTCGCACCTTGAACGCTATTGTGCCACATATCAATGCGTTCTACGATATCAATGTGTCGATTTCTGCTGAACTCGTGTCGTTCTGCGTTGTGCTTCTTGACAGCTACATTGATTCTGTGGAGGCAATTCAAAAAGGAGACGGAAAAGGACCAGGAAAGACTGAGGAGACCTGTGAGAGAGTGTATCCGCTTTTCAAGACCTGTATCAATGGGCTTTTGAACAAGCATTTATCTGCATTGCTTCGCTACGATTTGTATGCGTTGATCAACCGGTTCTTGCTTTGGTGTTTTGACAGTCAACCGGTGCTTGACAAGACCGTAAAAACTATCAAACAGAACCACGAACGGTTGCTTTCTGTCATCTGCAGCGATGTTGGCGGTGGAGACAACGCCGGAAGAGTGGCTGCGCTTGTTCTTTTGGAGTCGTTGTGCCGTCTTAGTAACTACTACAAGCTGGAGTTTGTCATTGATTATTTGGCTGCCAAGGATGTGCTTTTGAATCTCGTCAGAGAAATCAAGCGTGTGGACACGTTCCTTGTGATCCAGGGACTGCTGAAAATCACCCTCGAGCTGCTTCTTTATGAGTTAACTGCCTTAAAAACCGCCTTGTATTTATTGATCCGAGTGGCTTCTACAAACAACGGGGCCCGTCATTTGGTTGAGTGTGGGGTTTTCAAGATGTTGTCTGGAGTTAAGTTGCTTGGAATCGATCCCGAGTTAGGACTCGAGGTTCAATTGCAGCAGTTCAGAGCCAACAACGAGCTGTCAGTGTCGGTGTCTTTGAACTTGGCAAACGCTCAGTTCCCTGCAGGTTCTAGCAGTACTCGATTCTCATTGTTCGAGCTTTTCATTCCAATGTATCAGTTGGTTACCGCTATTGTTGTTAGTATGGGTTCCGGGAACCAAGATTTGATCGTAACCGTGAAAGAGTTGCTACAGACTAACAATAAATTGTTCATTGGGGTGCTTATTCGTGATAAATTGGCGGACTCGCTGAAATCTCTCAAGGAATCAGAAACCCAGTTGACAGAATTGAAGCGATTGGCCGAAATATTTGTGTTGCTCAGTGCCCTCACCAATTATAAAGGTGAATTCTAGACTGAGACTCATCGGTCTAGATTAGTCAATGCGCTGTTCAACAGTCGCAATTGATCTATCATTCCCCAATTTGGATTGACGAGCCTGGACACCTGTGCTAGAGTATGATTGGCACTATTGATAGTGTCATGTGGAGTTGTCTGAAGGTGTGGAGGAATAGGCTGCTGGTTGTTGAGCCTGGTTCCTATAGTATTTAAAGTTAATAAATCTCGAGTTAACTGTTCCTTTTCGATGCTTAGAAGTTTGGTTCTGGCACTTTTGTCTCGTAGCAATTCCAATTTGTGAGCCACGTTTCTGGAGTTCAACTCCCTTGTATCAAAGATCTTCTGTCGTAGTTGTGCCTTTCTAAGAATAGACTTGCGTACCTTTTCTTTCAAGTTAGACTTGACAAGATTCAAATCCACCAACCTCGTCAAACTCTCTGACACTCTACCTTTGAACTGGCCGAGGATCTTCTGGTGTGCTTTCGTATTATGTTTGTCTGTCAACTCATACGTTTCCAACTGCTCTACCAAGGCATTTGCAACCACGTCCAACGCATTCAATTTCATCTTCGATTGCTCTTTCCCTTCCATCACTAGACGGTCCACGTCCACTTCTAGGGTCTTTTCAGTAGTGTCTCGTCCAACATAAGCAATCTTCTTAGGACGACCACGTTTCTTCTTGCCTGTGGATTCATCTGCTGCTGGGGCCACAGCTTTACGTTTCTTAGTCTTCTGAGGCGACTCAATTCGCTCTTTCTCTGCATCAGACAGTCGATACTCATCAGAATCACTGTCGTCGGCCACTTGAGTCGTCCTCACTTTAATTGTAGGGATCACTTTTGTGGCAGTTGCACTTGCTTTAGAAGTTAGCGACGGTCTTCCTCGTTTCTTTTTCACAGGGGTACTTGAGGTATTTGATGCCATCAAGCTTTTGGCTAGACTTAAAGAGTTTGTTAATGATCGTCTAGATTTCTTACTGGAAGAAACCCGAGGAGTAGAAGCTGCCTTTGGAGTTTTAGTAGTACTTGCTGGAGTACGTTTAGGGGTTTCCAGAGGCAACTTTCTAGGTCGTCCTGGCGTTCGTTTGGGGGTATCATTTGTTATATCTTGTGAAGTTATCTGTGTTTTCCGTTTAGGTGTGGGCACTATTGCTTCTGAATCTGCTGCTTTACTCTTAGTGGCTTTTCCTGGTGTTTTTTTTGGAGGCCTTCCTGGCCCTCTCTTTGGAGTGCTGCTTGAATCTTCAATTGATTCATCAAGTAATTTTGATTGTCGCACAGGCTTTCGTGTAGGTTCTTCTGGTTGCTCTACTACTTTCTTAGACTTCCTCACAGTGGTCTTCTTAACAGCTGCAGTTGTCTTCGTTACAGTCTCACTCTCATTTATGGTTTCTACTGACTTTTTCAGTTTCAGTGACACGCTCGCACGTTTCTGTTTGGCTTTCAATGGAGTCTTTCTCGGAGACAGTTGCTCCACAGGTAGATCATCATCGACAAGAACCAAGTCACTCAACGAGGTTGCTTTCCGACTATAAAAAAATTAGTAAACATACCAAGAACACAACTTCAACAACCGATATAACTTACCCAGCACCGCGAACACGCGTCTGCTGTCGCACTGATCTGTCCATTGACTTTGTTTACTGTTGATTAAGTCTGGAGATGCGCCAAAAATTCCAGACCGTGAATTTGGTGTATTGTTTTGGTGTGATAGTGGCATGTGAATGCATACTTGTGCATTAAGATCGTCAATAAGGACGAACGCATTGTAATGGATCGTTGATTAGATTAATATAATTGGTGTTAATTACTAATGCAAGCTATTCTCAGTGTTTCTTGTTTTTTATTTGGTATTGTATCAGATCTGTCGGATGCTGGTTGGTTGACTTGGAGCATTGATTATGGTAAGTAAAATTCTTGGGTGTAGAAGTGAAGAGGACCAGTTGGATATTCATGACCAAAAAGTTTAACTACTAATTCGAACGGAAGAATAATTTCAATCAAATATATTCAAGCAGCTGGTCTTTGCTATGTTTGATATTAGCATAGAACTATTGTCATTGGTTGAATACCTGGTTATGAGAATCCAATGAGAGAAATATGAGATGAAACCTACAATGAATCCAATTTAACATTTCCCAAACGATTGATACACCCATGCGCTCATCCCAATTATATTTCTGTTGGATATAATTTATCTGTTTGTTTTCTCCTGGTTATCCTTGGATCCTAAACATTTTCCAAGCAAAGTATTGGCTTGCAAAGTCTGGGTTCATTCCTATTGATTGACTGAAACATCAGGCAATATGCATGCCAAATGACTGTGTATGTTTTGCGACTGATTCCTTGGTTTTGTACAGTAGGGCAGGAATAGAGGTGAGCCATCATCACAGGAAAACATACAGAATCCCTTGAAATCTGACAGGTTCTATTATTGATCATTTCTTTCTGTCAGAACCTCTCCTATTTCAATCTCTCAGCTATTCATAGACCACTCCAAAACTCTCACCTGCAACCAGCTGTACCTGACCCATCGGTTCTCACTATGCAGTGAAACCAATTGAGTGTTGATCAAACGGCCAAACCAACATTGTTGGACCGGATTAATTTAAAGTATTTTTCGACTGACTATCATCTGGGAAATTCCAAACAGTCCGAAATCAAGGATGCTTTGCTCGGTCAGTTAACGTGTACATTGAGGATCATCTTATTTCCGGGACTTGATCATGTAAAACCATATTTAATGCTTGGGTACCCCATACTCATGTTAGGCCATGCTACTTAGTGTTAGAGGTTGAAAAATTGTGTGATGTTGACGATGAAGACTTTGTTAGGATTGTTCCTAAACCTTCTTCTCATGCCATATAGCTTGGCAGTGCCTGTGCCAGGATCCAGTGGAACTGCTAGCCTGGTGGTTCTACCTATAGTGTATGCAGGTAATTCCTACTATGTGGAGTTGGAATTTTCGTCCAGTAAACAGAAAGTGTACATGGAATTGGACACCGGATCAAGTTACTTTTGGGTTCCTTCAAAGGACGCAAAGATGAGAAAACCTGTTAATATCCCTAATTTGCCATTCAAGTTAGACCTAGGCACATGTCCAAGCGCAAAGGTTGTCAGCAGCCTCGGAACATTTAACACATGGTTTACCAAAGGAGAAGCCACTGGACAATGGATCGAGGACTCTGTATGGGTTGCGGGCCACGAAGTGAAAGATGCAACCTTTGGGCTTGCGTCAGATGTCGATATGTTGGATTATGGGGTTGTCGGTCTTGGGTTTCCTCGGATTATTGATGGTGAGGCAACAGGAAGCTTGGCTTCCCTGATGAAATCCTCTAAACTTATAAACTCAGTTGCTTATTCCATTCTTCTCGAGGATACGACGACTCACAAGGCGCTGTTGACGTTTGGAGATTACGACACCTCGATTGCTGGCACCCTTGCGCCAAACCCTGTTTCCAGCAACACAGAGCTTTTCATCAACCTCAAGAGCTGGAAAACCAACGGCCAAGAATTCTTAAGCGACGCCACTGTTCTCTTTGACAGCGGTAGCAGTGCCATTGAGGTCAGTCCTCAATTGTACAACTGGTTTAGAGGGAGCAACAGGGTTGAATACGATTATATCGTTGTGGATTGTGCCTTTATGAGTAGCAATCAAGGCGTATTCCTGTTTGAGTTTGAAAAGACAACAATCACAATCCCTCACCATTCTGTTGTTTTCAAAGGAGGAGACAATTGTTACTTGCGGATCGTTGAAACTGAGTCGCTTGAGAACTCAGAAATCGTCTTGGGAGAACCTTTCTTGAAGCTAGTATATAGCCACTACGACTTGGAGAAAAAGACTATAGGTTTGGCAGCTCTACCATCGACGGTCTCTGCATCAACAACTGCAGTCGATGCACACAACAGAGTCAAGGCTGGCACTGCTGGATCTAGTTCAAGCTCAAGGGCCAATGCAAAACGGTCCACAGGTACAACAAACAAATCAAGCAAATCAAACTCTTCAAGCAAATCAAGTGCTTCAGGTAATGCAGGTGACGTACTTGCGCTGTTGCAACGGAGCAATAATTTACCAAAAGTGACTTGGCCAAAAGGTCCTAAGGGTATTCTTAGTATTAAAGGAAAGGCGAATCCCTATAGTTCTGGGACTTCGCTGTCAGCAAGTTCAACTGCTAGTAGTTCTTCTGCAACAGGAACAACGACCCTGGCTACTAAAACCCTGAACGCCACTGCAACCCTGAAGAATACTAATAAGAAAACTAAACCGACTTCTAAAGCGAAACGGTTCGTGGAGGATGTATTCATGAAAGCTTACTAGAGGCGTCTAGCCATCGTTTTTCATCGATACTATCATTACTATTACCATACATAGACAATAAATTTTATTACGTTTAACCTCGTTAAATCAAATTTTGTAAGGGTTTTTCTGCTTCAGTTTAAGAGAAATGTTCACAGGGGCTTTGAGACAGAGCTTCAGTTATTGGTTCTCAGTGAAAATAGTCTCAAATCGTTCTGAAGATTAACATGCAGGACACTCAACTCCATTATTGAAAGGACGTCAAGAGCAGAAAATTTACGAATATAGGCCGAAAGTGAAAACCCTTACCTTAATCAAAGTAGGCCGAAACACAATCGAAATTACAGATCATGACACAAACAAACTATTCTCCAAGTTATCACTCTCCCGACTATCGAGGCACCCCATACGGCACACTCAATAATGGCTCCGCCGGATGTAATAAATATTTCTTCTGGTTGTCTTCAGATCTTGAAAAATTTCTAAGCAACCAATGGGTTGCTTAATGGTTGAGTGAAGCATCGTGCAAGATGTATGCCAGATAATTATGTGTGTTTTGTATCTGAGTTCGGTGCATCTGTAGAAACAGAGTTGGACTGCCATCATGGAAACACTGAAAATGTCAGAGTGTCTAGGACGCTGAACATGTCAGCGCTTAATACACTGCACTGTTCAGCGTTTACGAATAGTCTATACCAAGCCATTTAGATGGAAACACCATATCTAGCCTTAACCGTCATGCAATTAAATCAACAGACTTTGGCTAGGTCTAATGATAGTCATGCAAAGGATGAAGACCTACAACTATCACATCCCTTGCATACCTTAATTGCATGTGATGGAGATTCAGACCATCTCCGAATTACTATAAATAAATCCCTGACCTCCAAGCTGTTCATAGACCACTCCAAAGATCCCATCTATTTGTCCACCTGCAACCAGCTGTACCTTGGTTTTCACTATGCAGCGAAACCAATCGCCAGGAGTGCCGATCAAACGGCCAACCTGAAAACTTTGGTCCGGATTATTTTCGAATGTTCCTCAACCGAATATCATTCAGACAATACCAAGCAGTCCGACATCAAGGATGCCTTACCTGGCTGATTTACCCGTGCATTGAAGATCATCTTGTTCCGAGGACTTTATCTTGGAAAACCATACTTAATGCATAGCTGCCCCACAGTCATGATAATTAGTGCTAGAGTTTGACAAATTGTGTGATGTTGACGTCCAAGGCTTTGTTAAGAGTGTTTCTATACCTCATTCTCACGCAATATAGTTTGGCATTGCCTGCGCGGAAAAACGCTGCCAGTAAAAAACTCACCCAGGTGGTTCTACCTATAACGAAACAGAACAATGGCTACTATGTGGAGTTGGAATTCTCGTCCAGTAAACAGAAATTGTACATGGAAATGGACACTGGGTCTAGTTATATGTGGGTTCCCTCGAAAGACGCAAAGATGATGCGCACCACTGTCACGCCTAATTTTCCATATAGGTTAGACAAAGACAAATGTCCGAGTGCAAAGGTTGTCAGCAGCCTCGGAACGTTTTCGTCATCGTATACCAAAGGAGAAGCCAGTGGACAATGGGTTGAGGACTCTGTATGGGTTGCAGGTCACGAAGTGAAAGGCACAACATTTGGGCTTGCGTCAGACGTCGACCAGTTGGATAATGGGCTTATTGGTCTTGGATTTCCTCGAACTGCCAAGGGCAAGGTAGCAGGAAGCTTGGCTTACCTGATGGAATCCTCCCTGATCATCAATTCAAATACCTATTCCATTCTTTTTGAGAAGTCAACGAAACACAAGCCCCTGTTGACGTTTGGAGACTATGATACCACGATTGTCGGCGCCCTCACGCCAAACCCGATCACCAGCGATACAGAGCTTATCCTCCATCTCAAGAACTTGAGACAGAACGGCCAGGAGTTCTTAAGCGATGCCAGTGTTCTCTTTGACAGCGGAAGCAATGTCATTGAAGTCAGTCCCGGCTTGTTCAAATATTTGAGTGGGGGCAACGAGATGTCCGGCGAGTTTATCGTCGTGGATTGTGACTTGGTGGGTAAAGAGCAAGGAATATTCCTGTTTGAGTTTGAAAAAATATCAATCTCAATTCCTATTCTGGCCTTTTCTTTCAAAGACAACGGCTTTTGTTTCTTGGATATTGTTGCAACCGATTCGCTTTCAGACTCGGAAATGGTCTTGGGAGAACCGTTCTTGAAGTTACTTTACACTTACTACGACTTGGAGAAAAAGACTATAGGTATGGGGGCTCTACCATCGACGGTCTCTGCATCAAAAGCTGCATCCCAGGCTTACAAAAAAGCAGTCAAGGCTGCCATTAAGGCTGCCGCTTCCGGATCTAGTTCGAGCTCAAAGACCAAGGCAAAACGGTCCACAGGCTCGTCAACCAAATCAAGCTCTTCAAGCAAATCAAGTAAATCCGCAAGCGAGTCAAGCACTTCAAGCAAAACGGGTAAAGTACCTACGCTGTTGCTACGGAACCATAAGTTGCCAAAAGTGAATTGGCCGAAAGGTCCTAAGGGTACTCTTAATATTAAAGGAAAGCAAAGTCCATGG
Organism: Saccharomycopsis guyanensis; assembly: GCA_030578595.1. Classification (NCBI taxonomy): domain Eukaryota; kingdom Fungi; phylum Ascomycota; class Saccharomycetes; order Ascoideales; family Saccharomycopsidaceae; genus Saccharomycopsis; species Saccharomycopsis guyanensis. Next base: position 1,348,094 of record JAJMSQ010000001.1, read on the forward strand.
GCTTCGCTGTCAACGAGTTCAACTGCTACTAGTTCTTCTGCAACGGGAACTGCGACCCTGGCTACTACAACCCTGAAAGCCACTGCAACCCCGAAAACTACCAATAAGAAAAGTCCAACTAAACTGGGTTCTAAGGGAAAACGGTTTGTAGAGGATGTATTCATGAAGGCTTGATACAGGTGTACTGAAGGTCTATTCATCGTTTTTATCAACATTATCATTATCATTACCATTACCTCATATAGACAATAGATTTTATTGCATTTTCCTCATGAAATCCAAGCACCCCAAACCGCACACTCAACAATGGTTCCGCCGGATGTAATAAATCTTTCTCCTGGTTGTCTTCAGATCTTGAAAATAAGCAACCTGTTGGTTTGCAAAGTCTGGGTTCGTTCTTAATGATAGAGTGAAACATTGCGCAAGATGCATGCCAGATAATTATGTATGTTTCGCATCTGAGTTCGGTGCATTTGCAGAAATAAAAGATGAGCTACCATCACGGAAACACTCGAAATCTCTCTGAAAAGTTGACAGAATGTATCGCTTTACTCTACCTCCTCCCATCCCATTTCTCCTTTCAGTCTCTCAGAAACAAAACCTTCAAACTGTTTATACAATACTCCAAAGACCCATTTATTTGTCCACCTGCACCCAGCTGTACCTTGTCAGATCGGTTTCCACTATGCAGCGAAACCAATCGCCAGGAGTGTTGATCAAACGGCCAAGCTGACATCGTAGGTCCGGATTACTCTTGGATGTTCCTCAAGTGACTATCATTCAAAAAATACCAAGCAGCCCTACATCAAGGATGCTTTACTTGGCTGATTTACCTGTGCATTGAAGATAATCTTGTTCCCAGGGTTTAAACAAGAAAAACCATACTTAATACATAGCTGCCCCACAGTCATGATAGGTCGTGATACTTAGTGCTAGAGTTTGACAAATTGTGTGATGTTGACATCGAAGGCATTGCTAGGAGTGTTTCTATACCTCGTGTTCACGCAATATAGTTTGGCAGTGCCTGTGCCGGGGACCACATCCAGTAATACAGCTAGCCTGGTGGTTCTACCTATAAAGAAAATAGATGGAGCCTACTATGTGGCGGTGGACTTCTCGTCCAGTAAACAGACAGTGTACATGGAAATGGACACTGGATCTAGTTATATGTGGATGCCTTCCGAGAACGCAAATATGAGGGGCGTCACTGAAACCCCTAGTTTTCCGTATAGCTTAGACAAAGACAAGTGTCCGAATGCGAAGGTTGTTAGCAGTCTCGGAGCTTTTTCAACGTCGTACACCAAAGGAGAAGCTACTGGAGACTGGATCGAAGACTCTGTATGGGTTGCAGGTCATGAAGTGAAGGACGCAACGTTTGGGCTTGCAACAGAGGTCGACCAGTTGGATAATGGGCTTATCGGTCTTGGGTTTCCTCAGACAGTCAAAGGCAAGGTAGCAGGAAGCTTACCTTACCTGATGAAATCCTCCGGGGTTATCAACTCAATGGCTTATTCTGTTCTTTATGAGAAGTCAGGGAATCACAGGGCGCTGTTGACGTTTGGAGATTACGACACCTCGATTGCGGGCGCTCTTGCGCCAAACCCTATCACTGACGACGAAGAGCTTTTTCTCGACCTCAAGAACTGGAAAGTCAACGGCGAGCAGTTCTTAACTGACGCCTCCGTTCTAATTGACACCGGAAGCAATGTCATTGAGGTCAGTCCCGAGGTGTTCAAATATTTTAGTATGGACTATGAGGTGGACAACGGTTTTATCTTTGTGGATTGTGACTTGGTGGGTAGCGACCAAGGAGTGTTCCAGTTTGAGTTTGAGAAAACAACAATCACAGTTCCTCTTCTGTCCTTCTCTTTTGAACAAGACGGCTTTTGTATCTTGGATATTATTGCATCCGATTCGCTCTCAGACTCGGAAATTGTTTTGGGAGAACCGTTCTTGAGGCTCGTTTACACTCACTACGACTTGGAGAAAAAGACTATAGGTATGGGTACTCTACCAGCAACGAACACTGGATCAAGAGCTGCGTCCAGGGCATACAAAAAAGCTGTCCAAGCTGCTGCATCCAAAGAGAAACGGTCCACAGGCACAAAAACAAAAACAAGCTCATCAAGCAAATCTAGCACTTCAGGAACTTCAGGTAAAACAAGTAAAGTACGTAAAGTACCTACGCTGTTGCAACGCAACCATAAGTTGCCGAAGGTGACTTGGCCAAAAGGTCATAAGGGTACTCTCAAAAAAGGAAAGCAAAATCCATATAGGTTTGGAGCTTCACTGTCAACGAGTTCAACTGCCACTAGTTCTTCTGCAACAGGAACTGCAACCCCGGTTTCTAGTACCTCGAAAGCCACTGCAACTCTGAAGGCCACTGCAACCCTGAAGGCCACTGCAACCCCGAAAGCTAACAATAAGAAAACTTCCACTAAACTGAAATCTAAAGCAAAACGGTTTATGGAGGATGTACTCATGGAAGCCTTATAGAGATGTTCTGAGGGTTTTGTCATTGTTTTTTATCAGCATTATTATTATCATTACCATTACCATTCATAGACAATAGATTTTATCACATTTTCCTAAATCAAAGTTTAGTGTAAGGATATTGTTCAAATTTAAGAGACATGTTTACAGATATTTACAGATATTTTGACACAGAGCTTCGATTACTGGTTCTCAGTGGAAATAACTAATCCACCAGAGATGCAGGCATGTTGTAACATTTAATAGATTGACGCTTGTTACAAATTATTTCAATATGCCATCCGCCGATTGGGCTTTTCTCAAAGAGATATTGATGAGAACAGTAGATTGTTTAACGTTAGAGCAAAATAAACAGTATTGCAAAATAAATTCTCTCTCTATTGGTTGCGTTGGTACTCTTTTTAGTTATTGCTCACACATATCACACACCTACACTACTACTCCCTGACTCGTCCAGTCAAAAGAATCAAACCAACAAATACAATCTACAAAAAATTCTAAACTCGACATATGCTTGTCATCATGCTATATTATTCAGTCTGTTCAACTAACAGCCCTAAATAACCTATCTCTACCAATCACTACCTTCTCCTATTTCAGTTAAAATCGACTAACCAAAAAACTTCACCATTGCTTTGCCTAATACTTGTCCATCCATTGACCACGCTTCACCATCAATCCAACTTCGGTATTGCCACAAACTTGTGTTTCACTTGTCCTAGCTGATATATGCTACCAGTGGTCTCCTCATCATTAGCAGCTCCATCTTGTTCCTGGTTCTCTGATTCAGACTTCATCTCTGGGACAACCAAATCCTGCAAGAACCCCGTATTGGCACTTTTCACCACATCCAAAAGGGCACCGCCAACTTGCAATGCTATCTTTCCTGATTTGTACACTTTCAAGCTACCAATAAGTCCAGACTGTGCTAGCTGGGGCAAATTCTGCGGCAATTTCAACATCATGATCTCTTTCTGCTTGCCGTCTGCAGCAGCTGCTGCGCTCTTCTCAATCAATTTAACGATCCTCAAGTTATCCTTAAGCACTTTGGCATCATCATCATTATCATCTGCTTCCACTACAGGCTCTTGTTTCTGTCCAGGTTTCACATCCTTGGCAATCGGCATTTCGACATCTTCTGATTTTATTACAGGTTTAAGCTCTGGTGTCACCGAGCCAACGGTTTCCGCAGACTCACTAGACTCATCTGAGTCCTCCTGAAGTTTAGAGAACTGCAACGGCCGCACAGGAAACAACGTCGAGTTGTAATCCTGAGCCGCATCGAAATCTCGATTCATATCTATCTTAGTATCGTCTTCCTCATCGTCGGAGTTCGCGGTGGCACTTCTTGACCGCAGACTTCTTTTCAATGAGGTAAAATAGTCCGGTGTTGGTGATGGTGAGTGGAACCTTTGATTGGAAGGTCCGGCATTAGTATTAGATAAAGGACCCGACACCACCACTTCTGTCTTCACAAAACTTGCACCTCTTCCACCCTTGTTGCCAGTGCCACGCTGCAATTTCCCTTTGGTTTTGTTGTTGCGTCGTTTCTCAGGCTCTTCCTGCTTTATCACTGGTGCATCAGACTCTGCTCGCTCCTTTTCTGATCTTCGAGCCACCACTTTTGGCCGAAACTTCAACCCGACCTTGGTATTACGAACAGGACCCCCTGGCTTGCGGCTCAACGATTCTAGTCGTGACAGCGACCCATTGCCGTTAGAAGACATAATTATTATGGTGCAGTGTAAGATGAACTACAAAAAAATTTCAAGACCCTCGATGAGGTGAGTGCTGAGTAAGCAAAGTAACAACTTGCGTACATTATTGATTATGCTTACTCAGCGCTTACTCACCCCACCCCAGAGCAAATGACAGTGATCGAAACCTCCATCTATTATTCCCGACACACCTCTTCATAATGGCACTGGAACCTACGACCGAGGTTCCTACTGGAACCCCAGCGGTTGCCACCGACCCAACTAAGTATATAAACCAAGAACAACACAAGGCAATCCAAGGAATCCGGCTTTTCCTTAAATCCAAGTCGTCCTATGATGTTTTGCCAGTGTCGTTTCGGTTGATTGTTTTGGACACCTCGTTGCTGATCAAGAAATCGTTGAACATTCTTCTTCAGAACTCCATTGTCTCTGCGCCACTCTGGAACAACAAGACCTCGAAGTTTGCTGGGCTCTTGACCTCGGCCGACTTTATCAATGTAATCCAATACTATTTGCAGAACCCAGACAAGCAACAGATGATAGACCTGCTTACTTTGAACGAGCTTAAAGACATAGAGAAATCGATTGGAGTGACGCAGATCGAGACCGTATCCACGCCGCCGTTCACCTCGTTGTTTTTTGCCTGTGAGAAGATGTTGGACCTGAACGCTCGTCGTATTCCGTTGATCGACGAGGACAAGTTGACCCACAGAGAGATCATTGTCAATGTGTTGACCCAGTACCGGATCTTGAAGTTTGTTTCGTTGAATTGCAAGGAGATCCGGATGTTGCTCAAGCCTTTGAAAGACATCTCGTTTGTGTGCGAGAAAAACAAGGTGCCATTGTCCACTGCTCGCTTGGACACTCCAATTCTTGATGTCATCCATTTATTGGCACACAAAGGGATTTCCTCTGTGCCAATCATTGACGATGACGGAAAGCTTATCAATGTGTACGAGGCAGTTGACGTTCTTGGTCTTATCAAGGCTGGCTTGTACAATGACTTGTCGTTGACTGTGGGTGAAGCTCTCATGAGACGTTCCGATGACTTTGAGGGTGTTTACACATGTACTTTGGACGACAGTTTGGCCACCATCATGGGCACCATCAAGAAATCGAAGTTGCATCGGTTGTTTATTGTCGACGAGAACACAAAGGTGCTTGGGGTGTTGACGTTGAGTGATATTTTGAAGTACTTGTTGTTTGCAGATGAGACGCAGTGATAGGCTGTACTGTGGTCTGTGGTAGTCTGTGGTAGTTTGTAACTGTGGTAGTTTTTCACGAGAAAATTTTCTTTTTATAACTTAATTACGAAATCAATGGAGATTGTAGGGTGGGAGGGAAGTGGATATATTGAGGTTAGGTGTGGTAGGTATGTTGATATAGGTCTATGTTGGTGGTAACAGAGATGCATCAAAGTAAGTCATAAGTGAATCAAAGTGAATCATGCCTCGATCTTTGAGATTTATTGTGTACCTTTTATGAGTTCTTCTTTTGAATTTTCTTAGGGTTCAGCGATGATGCCATTCGCAAACAACAAAGAACAGTGCATTTGTTAAATAGTGCTCCTCTCTCCAACACACGTCCCTCTCCCACCACCCTACAACCAACGTAAAATGTCATAACTGTATCTATTTGATGTGAATGAATTATTAATAAAATCAACTCTATGTGAAAACACGCTTAAATGAATATATGCCAATGACTAACCAGCTCACAAGTGAGGAACCTTGAGATTGGCCATCAACATGTTGGCGACACTGAACATTCCTTCACCAAGAACAAGTCCCGAGCTGAAAATGATCATGTCGACTTTTTTATCATGGGTAACTCCCTTGCCGTACTTCAACCAGAAAAATGCAACCAACCCTCCAACGAACCGTGCAAGCGTGAATGAAGGAATGTTGTATAAACCGATCCCCACTGGAACTCCACTTGGAAGCCAGACGAGTTTCTTGTAGTGTTTATGAGTCGGAGGAACCAAGTTCTTCATGAGTGCAATAATACCAAACACAATTGCAAAGAAGATTGCAAACTCATAAACATGGTCTGGAAGTCCTTGGCCGGTGACAAGACGAGCACAGTCGATCCATATAATGGCAGTAGGGATCCGGAACAACAGGTTAGGGATCTCATACACTACGTTGTATAGCTTATACATGATTGCAGAAAGAAACACCGACCAGACTGTTCCAATCACCTGTGCAAAGAATTGCGATTTTGGAGAGGCACCAATAAGCTGACCGGTTTTCAAGTCTTGCATCAAATCACCGGCTTGTTGAGCTCCAGCTTCTGCTATACCTCCAGCAATTAAATTGATGAGAATGGATGCAGGATGCAGCTTTGGAACCACAAGCGCAATGAGCAACTGAGACAATTTACCAATGCCGCTGACAGGGTTTAAATCTGTCTCGCCAAGAGCTCTGACGGCCAACACAGAAAGGAAAAATGCCAACAACACTGCAAAGACAATCGCATAAATATCAACAACATGGAAGATCTGGTCAATACTGACAATACATACCAAAGTGGACACAATGATACCTATCACAGTCACTTTTGTTGACACTAAATGCTCTGGTTTAACTTCGTCTTGGACATCTGGTTCCATGCCACTAAGTGCAGCCGAAGGGTAGTAAGTGGCAGAAGAATCATCTTCACTCAGATTGTGTAGAGACAGATCATCCAATAAGTTGACCAGTTCAGAACTATTATTGCGAGATTCTCTGCGATTGGATTTAAGATAATTCAATATGGACTTGATAACGATTGCAAAGAAAGACACAATGCTGTCGCTGACCATGACACTTAAAGCTATCCACAAGATCCAACCTTGAGCTCCGGTCTTCCAGTCATCGACTGGTCCATCAACCCAACCCCAAGCTTGTACTAGCGGCGCAAGGATTCCCCAACCCAAGATTGCTCCAAAAAGCATGTATGACACGGTAGGAAGTCCCATGATGATTCCTTGACCAATGTATGCTGGAGAAGGCTGGAAGTTCCAGAGTAAAGTCTTAGATAAATGAGACCCAAACACAGGAACAGCACGGATTCCCGGAACGAAGTAGCTGATGAGAGTGTATATAGAAGAAATCACAAACGTCCCACTGAGAGTCTTCAAGTTGCGACGATAGTGAGACATTTGACGAAGAGCGATCAAAGACTGTGACTCTATAAGATTCGAATCTATTCTTGCAATAGGCTGCTCTTCATCTTCAGAAGTCTCCAAGTTACTGTCGGTGATTCTATTTCGGTGCCTTAGTTTCAGATGGATCATGTGAGGATCAGTTTCTTCTGGGTGTTCATTCTTCAACTCAGTGTTATGCAACACCGATATAAGTGTGGCAGTAGCAGAGCCAGAAGGGAAAGGCAACTTTTCTTTAACAATAACTTGTTTACGTAACGGGATAGCAAAGAATATCCCAAAGAAACCAAGACCAATGGACCATACTATGAGATCGGTCAATGAGAAGTTGATGGCTCGGCCAAGACCGGTTTCTTCTGGAGCCAAGAACTTTTCTATAGCTGGAATAATTCCAACAAAGCCATAAGCCAACGGGCCAGTGCCGACACTCACCGCCACGCTCTGCACAAACACGTTCTCGACGTCGGTGAATGGGTACAGCAAATGGTTGGCTGCGGACTTAAAGATCGCAAAGCCTAATAAAGCAGAAGGTAGCGACATCATCGACACCCAGCCGGTCTGGAGTCCAAACTGGAAGTTGGAGATCAACACAAGCGATCCTATAGCGAGCCCGGCGATAACAGACCGAGGCGTCACCTGTGGAAGATCCGGTTTCTTACTCCATGGAATCAAATCGTCAGACGACATGACTGAAACTTTGGAACCGGGAATGATGGATGGAGTAAGTAATAAAACGAGCCGGAAAAAAAGCTAGAAAAAATAGCCACTAATGTATAAAGAACAGGATCTAGAGATATGATAAAAAAACCAGTTAGATTCTGATTGCGGCCATCGTGTTCAACTATATATATTGCTGATCAAGAAAAGATTTCTCGAGGCGGCAGATGAGGTAAATTAGTAATCGATAGGCAGCCGTGGGGGTGAGTGCTCATCGGAAAAGGGGGTGCATGTGAGTGTCTAACGGGATTGCTCACAGTGTTGAGTGCCTGGAGATGCAAACGAAGCGTTCTAGGAAATGTGAGTGAAACAAAGTGCCAAGCTTAGAAATTGTAGGTGAGCCACAAGAAAGTTATAGGTATTGTAGTGGAAGGATTCTGGTGAGGAAATTGCGGGGAGCAGAGTCAGAGCGAGGGTGAATACACAATGAAACTGCAAGACGTAATTTGAACATCGACAGTAATTAGCCGATGACAAATCGTGGGCAATAGTAAGGGTTTTCCTCGTTTCCTCGTATGTCGAATCCATTTAGACGAGAACTTACTCATATGTGGTTGGAGCACGGTTTCTTATTATTATAGATTCAGAATGGTACAATGGGGGATGCAAATGTTTAGTGATGTATTTGTTTTATGGAGTAGGTATGCATAATGACAGGAGCCATGGTTAGAATGTTGGTCAAAAGTTAAACTCTTGGTTGTATTACCGAAGCGACATTCGAATGTTAGTCCAACTTTTCTAGTTTATTGTAGAATTCAATAACTTGAGGCGCCGCTTTGATTTTGTTGGGTGCAAAGTTGAGGATCTGAAGCCGTTCCTTAGAAGTTGCTCTTGATAATGCAACATAAACCTGACCTTTCTCAAACACCTTGGCCAAATCCACTTTGACACGATCCAAAGTTTGGCCCTGAGCTTTATGAATCGACATAGCCCAGGAAAGAATCAACGGCACTTGTAAACGTATGAGTTCTCTGTCAGGGGCAATGGAGACTTTGAATTCCTCATCTCCAATCAAGGTATTCCTAGGAGCCATTCCTGCAAACGAGAACGAGACAACTGGAGCAAGCCCAGCGTCCGATGCCGCCAAGAATTTGCTTACCAATTGTGTCATATCGCTGCGGATATGTGGACTGAACCGGTCAAATGTCGCTCGTAAATCTGGAGTCAACGAGCCTTTCCCAATACACCTACAAAGAAACCGAACCTCGGCCAAAATATCCGGTCGATGCAATTGGTCCTCTTGGTAATTGGGGACCAAGTACGTGTGGTAAAGACCATGTGAAATAAAAAACAATACCTTGCCCACAGACCCGTTGACCAAAGTGTCATCCTTATTCTTTAGCATGATGACTTGTGCGTCTTCTTTTAGAATCAAAGTCTGTGGGGCCATGACTTGCTCCAACGCCTTCTTCTCTTGCTCCTTAATGTAAGCTTCCTCCGAAGAGAATTTATCTTTCGCGTAGAAAACCTGCTCCTCACCAGGAAGCCGAGCTAGCCGTGACGAGTTCGCGGCTGTCACTTCGTTCCGGGTTGGAAACAATTCTGTAGGGAAAATGTTGTCGGGATACACCACGGTTCGACTGAGACTGGCAAACCTGGCGTTCATCTCGGTAGTGGTGTTTCCTAGACGCACCGCATTGAGCATGTTGATCAACTCGGTGTCACCTTTCTGTCTGAACACCTTAGTGAGCAACACCACACGGGGCACAGCTTTCAGCCATTCTGGACTTTGGAAGCAATAGCTCGGCTGCCTATTACTATTACGGTCAGGAACTGGAGGAAGCTGGAAGAAATCTCCAGTGAGAACCAATTGCAACCCTCCAAACGGTTCGTCGCTGCCTCGGATCAGTTTACCTACTGCGGACAACTTGGTGAGCAAATCCCCATCGACCATGGATATTTCATCAATGATCAACACTTTAGCAGCTCTCCAACGACCACGGGCTTGACCTCTGTTGACCCGTTTCGCCAACACCGCAGCCGAGTCTTTGCCCAACCCAATTCCTGCAAATCGATGTAACGTCTGGCCACCAATATTCACGGCTGCCAACCCAGTGGAAGCAGTCACTGCCACATTATTTTCTCCAGGATACTTTCTTTGTAATCTGTTGATGATCTCCTTCATCAACACAGACTTACCTGTACCGGCACTACCCGTGTAGAAAATACTCTCGCCCTTGTTGACAATAATATCTAGCACTTTGACCTGCTCATCACTAAGCTCAAACCTATGGCCCATTTTGTCCAGGGCCAAGATCGTTGAATTCTGGTCGAAGCTACCAGCTCTCGAAGCGGCACTGCTGCTGCTCGATCCCAACAATGTGCGTTGTTTTGAAATCAAGTTCATCGTCTCAAACATTTTCATTGACACTGACGACTCTGGTGTGAGCTTCATAGTGGTTGGTCCAGTAACAGTAGTGGGCTGGTTCTCAGTAGTAATAATAGTAGCCTCGTTAATGAAACTAGATATAATATTTTTATCATCTTCCAGTTCTTGCTTTATATTGATTTGCACTGATTTCTTGATAGTTTGCAGCACTTGATTCGAATCATCGACACGAAAATCGATTCTTGGTTTACTGGTACTAATGAAGCTCTTTCCCAACGCCGTTGTTCCAGTTTTGTGTTTCTTGGTTATAAAAGCATCCAATGTTCGCTGCCGGGGACCAGATCCCGGTCTGTTTCGTTTTTGATTGACGTTCATCGATGGATTGGTGGTCCGATGAGGTTGTCTGAAACTATTGGGTAGTAAAGTTTTGTTAGTAAATAGATCAAGAAAAATAACGCGACTCTGCTGCAGGCGGGTTCGCTGCAAAGGGTGTGTGGATGTTTGGGCGGGAGTGGGGCGGTTGCTCTGGGCGGGTTACTAGAAATTGCCGCCGGAAGGACAGTCCAAGCAAGGCAAGGAACCGCCTAGAAGGTGGGAGTAACAGAATCAGTTCCTTACAGTAGTAAACCAGTGAGACGTAGTGTACAGTTTTAGTAGATGACTAGTTTATTAAAAAGGCAATGAATGATGAAATAATAAAAACATGATAATGATTTTTGAGCAAAAAGTTAGATAGAAAAAAGAAAGTAGTATGAAATCATGAGAGTGAGAGTGAGTGAGTTAGAGGACCATAGACTCTTCTCAGGTCTCCTTCAATGCTGCTTTGACTCGATTCTTCAACCTGTTCTCAAACCGTAACTTGTCAAGAACGTTATCGTTAGACACAAACGAAGTCTGGTTGACGGTTTCGGTTTCGTACAAGTTGATGAGTTCTTTGTTGTACTTCTCATTCAAGAAACGGCCAATGTTACCCATGTTTCTTCTAGAGTTGAACACAAGCACTGCCTCATTGAAGATCTGAGTGACTTGACGCATCACATTGTGGTTCAACGGGGTTTTCAAGCTGAACTCATTGGTGATTCGTTTACTGAGACTGGGGTCTCCGAACACTTTTTTAATAGGATAATGCAAAAGAAGTTTGAGGACATCGCCATAATCATGGCAGTCGAGAATAAGCGTCTTTTTGATTTTCAAAAGAAGAATTAAAATAAGGATGGAAATGATCGAGTTGAAGTCGTCGTTGCTGGTCAAGTTGCTGAGGTTTTTGATTTTCTGGAAACTGATGAGTTTGTCCCATAATGGAAGCACAAGCTGGAGGTTAAGCTCTCGAATAAGCAACAATCTGAACCAGCGAATCAACCAGATCTGTGACTCGAGGTTCAATTTTTCGGTGAGGTAAACATAGAGGTCGTAGTCGAATTTCTTGAGAAGTTCGTTGAACTTGGCACAGTTGCTAAGCAAGTTGGTCTCCAGGTAGAACGAAGCTTGAGGGTTGATCATGAACATCGTGAAGATATGGAACGTGTCAGCCAAGATCTCGTCTTTATTGAATATCTCATAAATGATCTCGTCGTCGCCTTGTAAATCAGCAGGGCGTGCCACACTTTCGTTGTCGATGAACAAATATATCAACGAGATAATCTCATGCATGCCCTGTCGGTACCCGATATCTTGGTTCAAGTTGTACCACACATACAACAACTCGACAAGCGATTTCTTGACCTCTAGGTCTTGCAAAGCTACAAGCCCAGGGAAAATCCGTTCGATATCCAAGATCATGGTGTTCAACTCCGTCAACTCTGTTTCTTGTTTGTCACTGCTTAGTGGATCACTGGTTGCTTTCACTCCACTGGACCCTCGCCGCAGCGACTTGTATTTCACCTCCAGCGACACAGGGGCACAATAATAAGGAGAGTCGACATCAAGCTGTTCGAACGGCGGCTGGTACTGGCTTCGAAGAAAATGAAACGTGGTGCGCGAAGCTTCCAAACTTTCTTTCCAAGTACTTATGTCTAAAGAGTTGAGCAAAAACACACACTTCCATAGAAAACACCGTGAAAAGTTCGGGTTGTCGTCTCCATAAGCACCGGTCAAAACCCCCGATTTCAAATCGCTCACGCTTCCATACTCCTGCACCGCATGCTTCACCTTCTTTATACCTTCCATACCTCAACAGAACCCAAAAGTTTCCAGCACCGTTGATCGCTGCTAATAATATGGCCCACACCACTGCCCACTCTGGACCTCGATCTGGGTCCGCACTGTTACCCGGCCTCGTGCCAACTGCTACCGCGGATCTTCAACCTGAGACATTCCGGAACCACCTGGATTCTGGATACTTCCTCCATCGATATCTGGCGCCAGATCCTTTTTTTGCTTATGAGTTAGCGGCGTATTGTTTGGATTTGAGTTTTTTTTTTTCTTTTGTTTTTTTATCACTTATCTATCCTCAACCATGCTGGAGTTGCCTGTGGCCGAACCTAGGCACGGCCTCACCTACAGTCCTGTCAATGGGTCTTCCAAATGGCAAAGGTTTGTGATCTGGTTGGTCACCTATCCTGACGCCCGAGCCCGAGACCCTCCAATCGCCTCCTCCGAGAAAAACTACCAACGGTTGAGTATCTACAACTATGTGTTCTGCTTTGGAGGAAGAGTCCGCACCAACAGAGCAGGCACCCACAAACCGTATGTTGCAATCACAGTGGTGCTTCTCGTGGCTCCTGCCATCCTCTTCTTTGTGCTCTTGGCACCTTGGTTCTGGCATCATGTTTCACCTGCAGTGGTGGTGATGTTTGCCTACCTCTGGCTTCACTGTGTCTCGAGTTTCTTCAAAGCTGCCACCACCGACCCTGGGATTCTTCCCCGCAACGTCAATATCACCGACAGCGTGTTCTCGTCGCCGACAGAGTACTTGAACGCCATCCGGCTCCCGGTTCTCGATTCTCACAACCACAAAAACGCTTCTGTTACTGTCAAACATTGCACTACTTGTCGGATATGGAGACCTCCACGAACCAGCCATTGCACGATCTGTGATGCTTGTGTCACCGACCTCGACCACCATTGTATCTGGCTCAACAACTGTGTCGGGCTCCGCAACTACGTCTACTTCTTTAGTTTTGTTCTTGTTGGGTTTCTCTGTTCAGTGTATGTTACTGCCTGTTCTTATTACTTCCTTACCCATCAATCCTCTTTGTCGATCGCCCAGGCTATCAAGTCCCATCCTGCAGTGCTCTTCTTGGCGATCTTCTCTCACCTACTAATGCTCTACCCGCTATTGTTACTAGGGTACCATGTGTATTTGAACTGTTCCAACGTCAAGACAAGAGAGTGCTTGTCGGTAGCAAAGTTGGGTCACACCAAATCAATGTTCAACTCTACTTGGACTAACAACCCGTTCAACACTGGCAACATCTTCAAGAACTTCTTTATAGCTCTTTGTAAACCTCGGGGGGTTCTGATGGTCCAGGTGAGAGCAGACTACAAAAACGATCAGACTCTAGACAAGTTGCCTCCGGTTAAGAGTTGACTTGTCTAGGATTGGACCTTAGGTTCATGATATTAGATTACGATTAGCATATGCATATAGATTTTCATTTAATTTTTGTAGCATGATGGAATGGGATCGAGTTGGTCTTATTGATTCAAGCCCATGTACTCAAACTAAGGCGAACTCTATTTCTCAATTTATTAACAGAAATTACAGTTCTAGTATATTCATGCTAGAATTGATGCATTTATATTGTCGTTGATCAGTTTCTATCTCAGTAGCAATTATCTACCATCAACCACCTCACTCCAATTACCTCAGCAATCTCTTACTATCATTGTTTCATTGTCTTCAACAGCTCTCAACCAACAATGACCCTCACGCTCCTCCCCAGAGATCGTTCCAAGTAACGTTCTTTCTCACCGCATTACTGAACCCTTCATGGTACTTGACCCACACTTTCAAATCGTCCTCGCTGGTCTCTTTATGTTCAGCCTGTGTCATTGTAGCATAAGAGCTCTTGAAGAAATCAACAGACCCGTTGTTTTTAGCCACCTTGACTTCTTTAGGTTCCTCTTTTGTTGGTTCTGGTAATTTCCGTTTCAACGTCTTGATGTTCCGTCGTTTGTCAAGCTCATACTTCAAGTACTGCAACAACTGTTGACGTTTCATATCAATCGAATTGAAATTCGCATTGGTACTAAACAATGTCACCGAGTCCATGATTGGCACCAAAGTGAGTTTCTCAAACCCTGAACTGCCCGGACTCTGTTCGATTTTAAAGTCCAAATCTTTCAAAACCTCAACCAAATGGTCGACTTTGCGTCGGTCTCCTCCGTTACTGAGCACCACTTTATTCTGCAGCACAAAGCTTGGACTGAAAATGTAGTTGTTGATGATAGGAAGGATCTCTGTAGTAGTGTAGCCCGTCTTGTTGAGAAGAGTGAACGTGCTTGGTTTCATGGTGGAGTTCCCAGTGATAGCTCTGTGACAGATATTGTAGTTCATTTTACGAAGCTCATGGTTCTCCCATGACGTATTGTTGATCTTTGCTCTTGCTCTATTGGCTTCAGCGAAAAGCGAATAGAACTTAAGAGGCACCATGTTGCAGTAGAACACAAGATCAGAGTTCTGCTGGTACTTGCTACTGAGCATTGTGTCGTAGAAATAGAGCCAGTCGGAGATATTGCTGGACTTCCGGATGAGTTCTGGGTCTTCACAAACTGTTTCTGGATAATGCTGGAAACAGCCATTGACAATCTTTTCAATCGACCCTGTGTTACTCAAAGCCGTCTGAAGTGATCTGAAATTATGCGATTTTGAACGGTGCAAGTTCAATTTGAATGCCATTTGTACCAACTGGTACCAGTTCATGTTGACGTCTTTCAGACGAGAAGACTCTAAATCATCAGCAAGCTCTGACCCACTGAACTGAAGCAAGTTCAAACAACTACGAATATCCGAGTTTCCAAGAGCAATCACCTGGGCCAACCCTTTGGCGTCGATCTGAAGTCCTTCTCTGTTGCAAACATGTTCCAACCGACTCTTGACCACGGTAGCAGGTGCTGGCTTGAAGCTGACTATCTCACAATGAGGACGAAGTTTCTCGAGAACTGGAGAGTACAAGTCGTTGCACACTGCAATTATCGGCCGAAGAAGCAACCGGTCGCCTTTACCGAGTTTTCCAAACTCAAGATTCTTGGTAGCTTTTATGTCTTTGTACACCAACTCCACAAGAGTCCTTATAAACCCAGACTCTGAGCCTCCGTCCACCTCGTCTGCTATCACACAAGTAGGTCGTCCGGTGAACGTGTGGTTGTCTAAAGCACTGTATATTTTGTCTCTGACTTGTTGCCCTGCTCTCTCATCACTGGCATTGATTTCCAATGCATCATACTTAAGAAGCTTGGCAATCAAGTGAGCTGTCGAGGTCTTACCCACACCTGGTGGACCATGAAGTAGTAAAATCTTCTTAAACGGCCGGTTGAACGGATCCTGTGCCGGTTTGGAGTCTTGGTCTTCATTGTAACGAGGTTTGAGTTCACTCAACTCTTTGGAGATATCTTCACCGTACACCGCAGTAGACCAGTGCTTCAACCACCGAAGAGCTAGTCTGTTGGCACGCTCGTTGCCTGCAAGATCCAAGAAATTCTGGGGCCGCCATTTCTCGACCCAGAGTCCGTCGTACTTTTTCTTTTTCGGTTTTTTCACCTTCTCTCGCTGTTTATTGTCTAGCTCTTGCTGTTCCATTTGATCATAGAGTTTCTGGATATCTACACCGATTGTCAGAGACAGTGACTGTTGTTTCTTGAACAAGTTTCTGGTCTTCAATTTCAAATTCAAAGTGGTTCCATTGGATAATCGTACTTGTTTTGTGTTGGAGATCGAAGGTGTGAATATACTTGTAGACTTATTGATCTTGTCAGTAGAAGTGTCCAGTTCCTGAGTCTTAGATTGTTGCGAGCTGTTTCCTGCTCGGAACATCGACCCTTTAAAACTGAACGACGGGATTTCCGGTACCTCTTTTGGATTAAACGGCGGTACTATTGACATGTCGAGAGGTATTGGAAGAACAGTAGTACGGTAATACTAAAAAATGCGCGCCTTTATTTACGCGTAGGTGTACCAATGCGGTGGGTGTTTCTGTCTGCTTTGAGCTTACCTTATCTAGTAGTAAGGAATGTGACAGAGAGTGGAGCAGTGAGGTCTATTGGAGATTGGAGTTTTAAGCTGAATAGGAGACTGGAAAGGACGTTTTATAGAAAATAGTTTGCTGAAGTTAATAGTATGACCCGAGATTATAGAGGGTCGCTTGAGAAACATGTCGATACTGTGGTGGAC
Source organism: Saccharomycopsis guyanensis (assembly GCA_030578595.1). NCBI lineage: Eukaryota > Fungi > Ascomycota > Saccharomycetes > Ascoideales > Saccharomycopsidaceae > Saccharomycopsis > Saccharomycopsis guyanensis. The sequence continues at coordinate 1,364,827 of JAJMSQ010000001.1, forward strand.
CTATTCACTCTGTTCTATACAGACAGATCAATAGTACTCAAGACCATAAGTGAACTAGACATCCAGTACAAAGAAGCAGCCAAAGATTCTAAAATATCAATGTTACCTACATATAATTTCGATGTACCTAAAAAAGACGGCAGAATATTGGTGCTTGATCTAGGAGGTTCGACTCTTAGAATAGCAGTGGTACAGATCAATGGGTCCGATGGTTCATCTATAACGTCTGTCATTGAAGAAAAGTTCATAATTAACGACGACAATAAGCTTATAAATTGGAGTTTCTTTGACTGGATAGCGTCTAAAGTGGCGTTGGTGCTAGCTAAAGTCGATGTCTCAAGTATCCAGACTGGACTCACTTGGAGTTTTCCTATAATTCAAACTGAGAAGAACGATGGAGTGATCCATGAATGTGGTAAAGGGTATCAGCTAGATCCTAAAATTGCACAGACTCTGATAAAACAATTGTTTGAGCAGAGCTGTTTGAGGTACGGGATTAGTTTAGAAATCACTGCGTTGCTCAATGATTCTGTTGCAGTGTATGTGTCTAGCAAGTTCTTGAACAAGCAAACTCAATTAGGACTAGTGTTAGGTACGGGTACAAATTTCTGTATGGAAGTGGACCAGAGTTTGATCAGTGGTGCTGAGAAATCGGCTGCTCATGCTAACGTTTTAGGGTCTGGTGGGCCTAATGATTGTCTTGTTAATGTAGAAGCTTCGTTCTTTGGTGAGTGTCTTGCACCGTATGTGACGCAGTATGATTGCATGATCCATAACGGTTGGCATACCACCACGAAAGCATATATCCACAACACATCGGCACGGTTGTTCCAGCCGTTGGAGTTTCTTACCTCTGGCAGGTACGTTTCTGAATTGGTGAGGTTGGTGTTGGTGCAGCTAATTGAAGAGCAGGTGTTGTTTGTGGGAGAGACAGTGACTTCTAACATGAAAGAAGAGTATGACTATTTTACAGGAGAGAAGTGTGTATTGCTTATGGATTCACAGCAGCCTGAAGTTTACACTTGTGCTTTTGGTATTCAGACTATTAAAGACTGGGAAATCAGTGGTATCCAGAAAATCATAGCAGCAGTTACTGATCGTGCAGCTGCAGTACTTGCCATGTTCATTATAAGTCTAAGCAAGTTGGGAAACTCTAACAGAATTGAGAATGTGGGAGTGGGGTTTGGTGGGTCGGTGTTGAAGTATAACACGTTTTATAGACAGCAGACTGAGAAGTACTTGGAAATGTTTGATGAAGAGGTGAGGTATGGTTTAGAGTGGATGGAAGAGAGTAGTGTTTATGGAGCAGCAATAGCAGGGTTGGGAAATAAATAGAGTGGGCAGGTTGACTAGAGTGAGGTTTATTCGTATGGAGAAGGACTTTATAACGAATATGGACTGTCTATGGAAGACAGGCTAACTGTCAGGTATGGACTGACAGTATTAAGGACAATGAACAAAGGGGACATTACACTAAGGAAGAACACTTGCATACATCGTTCAGGCATAGAACTGGTCATTACTGATAACATTACTAGGAGCATTTCATACGAATTCTGTTCTGTTCCTCACTCACCTTAATACCACCATAACGTTACACACACCACATTACATATCCTTAATCTAAGAACCAAAAGGAGTATATTACGACAGTTAACCCACCCGGACCTGTCTATCCGTAACTAAATGGCGTCTGCTCGAGAATTCTGGAAATGCTGTCTGTGTCTCAAACCAAATCTCGACAACTGGTATCCAATACCCAACTTCTATGTCGACTGCTGGAACTGTGATCATGGAAGGTGCTTTATATGCTTGCAGGTTAAATGAGAGTGGGTACTGGTAAATTCACACGAAACTCGCAAACTAGCCGTACCAACTGGCAAAACCATACTACTTTGCAACCTAGCCATAGCTTATCCTGCTAAGCACCAACTCTAGTACCTATTATCACCTCGCTCACCGTTTCCTTAGCACTGGCAAGAGCTTTCTTCAGTGTCTTCGTTAGCAACATCGATAACCTCGCTTGTGTCTGCCAACGCATCGTCGCCCTGTTCTTCAAACTCTGGTAATAGCTGGGCAATCTTCCGGAACAAGAGTTTGACGTTGTGGCCTGTCTTGGTACTGGTCTCAAAGAAGATCGAGGCCCCCAACTTCTTGGCCTTCAACTCTGCCTCGTCCGTCGTCACCTCGCGCTTGTCGTTCAAATCGTTCTTGTTGCCCACCACCACGATGATCACATTGGACCCGCGCTCCAACTTGACGTCCTCGATCCATTTGTCAATCGACTCAAACGACTTCTTCAACGAGATGTCGTACACCACCACCGCCACGTTGCTGTCGCGCATGTACGAGGGAATCAACGACCGGAACCGCTCCTGGCCCGCCGTGTCCCACAACTGGAGCCGTATTGTCTTGTCGTCGAGGTACATCGTCTTGGAGAGAAAGTCGATCCCGATGGTTGCGGCGTACTTGGAGCTGAAGGTGTCGTACATGAACCGGGTGATCAACGAGGTCTTGCCCACCCCCTGCTCCCCCAAAAACACTAGCTTGTACTTCTTGAGGTGGTTCGTTTGTTTGCTGCTCATGGTGGGTGCTGTAGCGGTCGACGTTGCAGTGTAAGGAACTGGCGACTGTGAAACAGTCAGTTGTGTTTTTTGGTCATGTGCCCGCAGCCGAGTGCAGGTTCCAGAATTGCTGTGGGCGGAGGAGGTTCCGCTTGGGCGGGTGCGGTTAGAGTTGGGCGGGTGCCAAGGAGAGTCGGGGCGGGTGCAGAGAAGGCAGATAACGGGGTGGAATAACGTATGGAGAGATTGTGAAGTAATGAGTTGAGGAAGCAAGAATCTTAAAAAAATAATGTAAGGCTGACATTACTTACAATGTGAATGGAATTTTTTGGAGAAAGCATTGGATGAAAGCAGCATGTAGAGTCCACGGATGAGAGTCGCTTATAGTTTCTGAGAGGTGTACTTAAGTGAGATCTGTATTGAGACCAAACAAATGACAATCGTTGAGTTTGATCTGCGAGAAAGTAGTCGTCAATAAAATTAAGAGTTTTGCCATTGAATGCATTTCTGCTAAAAGCAATAAATACTGAGTCTACCAAGCCTTCTGTGTGAGACCACCTCTTGGCCCTCACCAATTGACACAGTCTGTTAATCGTCACATTATACATTTCGTCAATGTACCATACAATGCAGGACAGATGCACTACAGTTTTCGAACGAGACATGTCTTAGCAGTGGGCCATACTTCTTAATAAGATGTAAATGTACTGGAGGTTTTAAAAACAAACAACAACATAATATTTCAATCTGATTATGTAAAACTGATAGAAGTGAGGCCAACGGAAAAGGGAAACACAGGAGTCCAACATAGAGTAAAGCTGTATGGCACTTGAGTGAGTTGAAAGTTCCTGTCTGATGAGTGAAAGATTCCAATAGCTACTTGGATCAGACCAAACTGTGTGAGAAGTCATTCCTAGAGCATACTCCATCAATCAGATGCTCCTATCCATAACCATACTCTCAAAATACATATCCCATAATGGACTCCACACTAAACATTAAGCACCTGTCACCTAGCACCAATCACCAACCAAAAACCATCACACTTGCTCTCTGCCTCCTACTTTAGCCCACTCAGCAATCAGAAATACATAAAATAACAACACTCTTCCCAGTAATCACGTCAGCCCTCTCCCAAGTCATATCTCCACTCCTTTACTAACTCCTAACACTCCCCTACAACTTCCCTTGAGCTCTCTTCTTCCATTCCCAGACAGGAGCCCTCCGTCCAAAGAACGCTGCCATCCCCTCTTCTTTGTCATGTGTCGACAAGAGTTTCACAAAACTCTCTCTCTCTGCAGCAGAACCCAGTTCAATGCCCTGGTTGTAACTTTCAAGCACTGCTTGCTTTGCAGCACGAGCTGCAATTCTAGGCCCTTTACTGATCTTCGTAGCTGTTTTGATTGCTCCCTCAAGCAAAAGCTTGTTGTCATCAAACAATGCAGAAACCAATCCCATCTGGTACGCTTTCTGTGCACTGAACTGCGCACCTCCAAGAATATACTCCATGGCAGCCGACTTGCCAATGGCTTTAGGCAACCGCTGGGTGGCTCCTCCACCAGGGAACACCCCGATACGAATCTCCGGTTGACCAAAGATAGCTGACTTGGTAGCATACATAATGTCACAGATCATGGCCAACTCGCAGCCTCCTCCAAGACAGAACCCATCCACTGCTGCAATCATTGGAATCTTGACCCGTGGCAACTTCTCGGACCAGTCAGTGACATCCGTGGCAGAAGCACTGGCGGCTTTCAACTGGGTAATGTCTGCTCCGGCACAGAACACCTTGGAACTACCAGTGATCACCACACACCCATACTTGTCAGGGTTCTGGTCCAACCGTTCAAGCTCGGCAATCAACTCGCCAGTCAATTCTCGGCTGAGGGTGTTGTATTTCTTAGGACGGTGGAGGGTGATCAACACCACTCCGTTGTCAAGTTCTTTCACTATGATATCTTTGTAGGCCATTGTTGTAGGTTGTCCTCAGATTGCTAGGAACTAGCCGAGTCTTTATATAGCGATTATATGCGGAGAACCATGCATGTGGTACTGCCGGGTGGCTCGACCAGGGTCTGGAGAATGGTGGTATTCCTGTTAGGTTACTGGAGGCGACGTTGTAGGAGAGTAGTAAGATATTGTCAATTAATGTTATAAATTCTGTGTAATAAAAGTCTGTTGAGAATTAAAAGACAAATACTCTGGTGTATAGTAGAGAAGCAGTGCTTGCCATGGGCTAGTAGCAGTGACATGCATATATTGAGTGAAGATTGTAGGCCATTAAAGTGGTTGACAGTCGAGGAGGAAGTGTGTAATTAACGTACAATTAGAGTGAATTAGAGTTGGAGAGTACTAATTATTGGGTTGATTTATAGAGATTGGTATTGGCAATGAAAAGTGGGATGTCGCTGGCAACCATTGGTCTACAGTAACATGTTATGACAATTGAGAACCGTCACCAAGTTTAGGAATGAGACACTAAGTGTAATGATTGAAGAATATTAAATAATTGCCATTAGTATTGGCCTGTGGAAGTTTTTATCTATCTTTATTAACCTTTTTTTCTGGTTGGTATGGCTGACAATTGGTGATTAGTTATTAGTCAGTAGCATTGACTGTAAATGAATATTGGCACAGTTGAGAAACAGTAAATGCAACTGTTATAAGCAGTTTTTAATGAAAGAATGTGAGTTAGACAGAACGTCAAAGCACTGCAGTGTTTGACACTGAACATGTTCAATGCAGTACTGGCGCACTGTGCTTGAAGCAGTATCGTTGTCCAAAGAGTAATAGCTAACCTCGAGACACAATGAAGACATGATTGTATTTATAAACGAGTGACAGTTGACATGGGTTGATATCAATGCTCTAATCTGCTAAGAGTCCAGTAGTAATAGTGAGTGAAATGCAAGTGCTCTCTCATTGATCTCTTTATAAGTCGCCTAGGTGCTTTCTCTAGAAAGACCGGCCAAGAACTCCGCCCAAAGTGAAGTTTGCCTCCCCAGAGAGCCGCCTAGAAAGTAAGACAGCCTCCCAGAGTTTAACCACAACAACCAGTGGGATCCTCCCACCCTCAGACAATCACACATTTACTGGTCTTTCCCGACTTCACTTTCTCTGCCTTCTCCGCTCTCTTCTTCTCTTCCTTCTCTTTTCGCTTCTGTTCATTTGCTTTTAAATGCGCCGTTCTTGTTCGTGCAAGTGCCAAGTTGGTTCTCCCCATACCTTGCAACTGCAGCGCAGGCACCAACCCAGTCTCTGTCTCCATAGTATACTCTTCGGGAAATATCGAGTTTCGCATGAAATGAGGTCCATTGATATCGACCTCTGGTGCAGTTTTCAACCCTCGTTCTTTTAAAGTCTTGGTGGTTTCTGTCCGCACCAATTTAGCTGTAGTCTCTTCTAAACTCGAACCTCGAGTACTAGGCCGAGACAACTCAGACCCATCGTCTGGCAAGTACGCCTGTGGTTCATCAAAGTCGACTTTTGCCATTTTGGAGTGATTCAAATGGAGTCAATGCTTACTGGTTATGTATACCGATTTCTTTGAGTCTCAATGGATATCCACTATATATCTACCCCAGTCTAATCTAGCAGGGCTTTATAGCAGCATACTTCAAACCATATCCGCAGTGGTTCATCCGCGGGTTTTTCTGCAAATCCAACATCACTTATCGTTGCCCCAACTCGAATCTAGAAGGAGTTTTATTATCTGGAAAAGAATAATTGTGCTCTAGAAGGATTCTGGATCTGTAATTGTGATGTAAGGCTGTGCCATATACAACAGCCACACACTACTAAGTATTCTTCGGGTGAGTCTTTAACCACCAGTTCCTGCAAGCGACTTTCAAGCACTGTCGACTTCAACAGACACATTCTCACCTGTATCAATAACACCTTCCTCCAACTTCTAACCTACAATTTCCTATTCACATTGACTTTTTACTATTTACATAGTCTGAGTTATATCGCTTGAGCGTAGACACCAAGCACAACCACCGCAAGTACACCACCACAATCCACCACAATCAGTAACACCAGCAACCACATCATCACTAGCACCACCTCACAACTTCTTCTGGTACTCCTCCATCTTTCTCAACCGTCTCTCTTTTCCAACTTGTCCTGCCTTAGCCAACACTCCACATATAAGGTTGGTGGAACGGATCGAGTCGTCGTTACCTGGGATAGCATACGTCACCAAGGAAGGCTCCGAGTCGGTATCAATGATCCCGATAGTAGGAATCCGCGCCTGGATTGCTTCTCTTATAGCAGTTCTGTTTTCCACCGGGTTCAAAAGAACAATGAGATCTGGCTTCAACACAGACTTTGTCTCGGCGTCCTTGAGCTCTCTGTTAGTCTTTTTGTCAGCCATATCCACCTCTTTTCTCTTCCAGTTCTTCGACACCTCGGTAGAGTTGGTGATAGTTCCTGGCACCCACCGCTCAGAAACATAGTACCCTTTACAACGTTGAGCAGCTTTCTCAACAGACCGTGCCTGTCCTTCCCGCGTCCCCACAAACAAAATCAATCCTCCCTTCTCTGCCACACCTTCTACGACCTTTGCAGCACGCTTAAGATGAGTCAAGGTCTGTTCCAAGTCTATGATATGAACACCTTTGTACTCACCGTAGATGAATGGCTGAGTAGACGATCTCCACAACGAAGTCGACTGACCAAGATGCACTCCTGCAGCTAAAAGCTTTTCAATAGTAAGCTCTTTGTAATCCACTGGTTTCGAAACGTCTTCATGTGGACGGTGGATGTCTTCACTGAGCACTGATCCAAGTTCTGCACTGGTGGTGTTGTGATGTAAACGACGCAAGTAAAGTTCTTGTTCAGAGTACGATTCTTCAGACCCGGTTTTCTTCAAATACGGATACTGCGAGTAAGACTCATATTGACTGGTGGCTGCTGCTCCAGCGCCAAGCTGACTTTCGAATTTCTCTTTAGTACCCACAAAGTCTGTCAAGAAACTTCGAAGTGCAGTGTCCAATTCTGCAACTTTCTCAGACGAAGGAGCTGGTTGTGAAGCCTCGATTTCAGCAGTCAATTCTTGGGCTCTTGCTTTGCTCATGTTTGAGATCTGTTTCAAAACATCCACTGATTGTTGGTAAATATCTGCCAATCGCTGTTCTGGATCGATTTCTATTGGGGTAGAACTCTGTTCAATGGCACTGGCCGGTGGCTCGTTGATTTTAGTTTGAGTAGTTTCGGCTGCTTGATACACAAACGCTCTGTTACTGAACATTCTAGCAACCGGTCGTAGCCGGTAACTAGCATTTCTGATGCTCATATTTATAGGTTCTGGCTTAAGCACTTGTTCAGACTTCGAAATTTTTCGACCGGTGAAAATCATAGTATAAAAGTCACGTGGAACAGAGAGTCTGCGACTCAGTACTACTTAGTATGAGTGACAGACGAGTAGTGTGAGTTGGTGTTAAATGTAGATAATTTATTAAGAAAGGAAAAGAATATTTTTCAGTGAATGGTTTATATTTTTTATAAACTGTACCATTGTGATATTGGTTTGAACATTGGATACCTGGTTCACAATACTTGAACACTCCTCATCCAACTATTAACAATACACACTACACGCAAACTACCCTCCCACTTCAAAGACATGTATTAAGTCTGGATCATGATCTTTAATCCAGAAGTTGTTTTGTGATGTTCAAAGACTATCATTAGGTAACTTATACATCAACAATTGCCAAGTCAATTGCTAAGCCACTAGACAATTATCAAATGGAGTGTCTCCTTACACTCACTCACACTACACACTAACCAACGCATAATCTCTATAACTACATACCTACATCGAGTCCAACTTGCCCACCGCAGCAGCTTTGTACATCTCGTTCAACTTCGAGCCGTCGACTTCCTGGTCGGGGTTCTCGGGTTTCAGTTCTTGAGTAGTTTCGTCTCCAGGACTTACCTCACTGTGTTTTGGTTCCTCCTCTTCCTCCGGGTACTGCTGCTGCTGTCCGTCGTCGTATTGGTATCCTTGGTAGTGTCGGTAGTAGTCCAAGTCTGGCGGTTGGTTGTAGACGGCTCCGGTTCCATACATGTAAGGGTCGCCTCCAATAGGCATGGTGGAGTTGGTCGATGAAGTGCCAACAAGACCCGGAGCTCCAAGCATCGACATATCTGGCTCACCTCCCAACGACTGAGGGCTCCCGTAGCCACCCAAGTAGCCCATTCCGGAAGCTCCGTTGTTGGCAGGGTAGCTATTCACGGCTGCGGCAGCAGCAGCTGCTGCTGCACGTAACTGGCTCTGCGAACGGCCCCAGCTGAGCCGGACCCTGCTGTCGCCAATGGTGAACCCTTGCATTCCGGCAATGGCGGCCTCGGCGTCTTTTCTGTTGCTGAACTTGACAAACCCGCAGCCTTTTCCAGGTGGGATCTTCACGTGGATCACTTGACCGTAAGGCTGGAAGAGTGCAAGCAAGGTGGATTCAGGAACCCCGTTGGCAAGCCCGCCAATGAACACCGTGGTGTTGGTGGTGTCATTGAATGGCTGGGGGTGGAAATTGGAGCCCGCAGCACCCGGGCTGAAGAATGGCATTGCCGACTGAGGAGGAGGAGCAAACGGATTGTAGAGCATCATGTCCTGAGAGTAGCCTGCCCCAGGGCCCCCTGCACCGTTCAAGGAAGGAGCCCCCATGAGATTGGCGGCGGCGGCGGCGTTATTGAGATTGGTGATGTTGGAATTGCGCGGGGTGGCCAAGGCAACTCGTATTGGTCTTCCTGCGCACCACACGCCTTGCATCTTGATCAAGGCGTCTCTACGTTCGTTTTCGTCGGAGAACCGGACAAACCCAAAGCAGCGGGAGGCCCCCGTGGTGGGGTCGGTCATGACCCGGACGGTCTTGACGGTTTTGAAATTCTGCTGGAAGATCAGCAACAAGTGGGCCTCGGTGGTGGTGGGAGCAAGATCACCGACAAACAACGAGTACTCCGGCAGCTGCTGGATTGGAGCAGTGAGGGTGGCCGAGCTGGCCCAGTTCAACCGGAACACCCTGTTGCTGGAGTTGGGGATCTTGGTGCCGTTCAATGAAAGTGCCAACTTGGCGTCGTCGTGGGACTCAAACTCAACAAAACAGTAGCCCGCGTGGCCCGTGTTCAATGTCGCGGCAGGCGAGCCCTTCTTGGCCTTGATGAGCTTGACCAACACGTTCTTGCCAATGCTTTGCCAGATCTTGGAAATGGTCTCCTCGTCGGAGTAAGGATCAATGTCGCCCATCCACAAGGTCTTGGGAGGAGTGGTGGAGGTGGCAGCGGTGGCCGAGGGAGGAGTAGGGATCGGGAACGTGGTCATGAAGTTCTCCGGTTGCAGATTGGTGATAAGGGGAGCAACATTGCCAGGCAATGAGTCTATGGGAGGAGGCGAAGATAGATCCAAGGCCTGGGAGTTGAGTGGAGGCTCCATGATAACAGGATTTGTTTCGCAGGACAGACGGCGAGAGAAATAAAAAAAAAATAATCAAACCAAACCAAGCAAGTAACCAATCAACAAAAATCTAGAGCCGCGCCAACAGTTAGCCTTGGGGTGGATGGTATTAATCAACAGAGCAATGCAGTTAATCAGGAAACAAACAGAACGGGCAAGAGTTTTGGAAATTCAAATCACCACGGAAAAATTGCAGAGGTGAACGCTGACTGACAGCTGCTGGGGACAAAAAGCTTGAAAAAAACTCTGGGCTCTCGTGACAATTGCTGGGCTGTCCTGGTGCAATTGTCCTGGTTGCTATTTGCGAATAATCGAGTCGAGCACAAGCCAAGCAATGGGGAGGACCGATGGGGGAGGGTGAGCTGGGGCCGATTAGTTGTCGCGGCACTGTACCAATCAACGTGTCACAACTGTTGGCCAGTGATTAAATTTGAAATAAGGTACCAATATCAACGAACGGGCACGCCTGAATTGCAACCAGAAACCCATGTCTCGGGCGAACTGTACTCCGCCTGGAACTGGGGTGGTCTAGGCCCTGTGCACGTGCGGTGCCAAAGGTAGTTGCAATCACACGGGGATCGTCCCTCCTTGGTCTCCAGGCACTATCCACAATTATGTCCCAAAGAACCGGGGCTCCGCCATTTGCAAACCGGCTGCCAAAATCACACTTCCATACATCACACAGTTTGCAGCTTGAGACAATGCTGTTACATCCTGCTTAGGTTGCTAATACGATCTATTACCAACCTAGGTTCCCCTACAACCGACCCTCCAACTTTTTTAAACTCACTGCAACCCGTCCCTTGATTTACCGGTGCTGCTATTATCCTGTTCCTCACCCATCTCCATCGCCAAGGGCACCTCCAGTTGGACTTACAGTTTGACATATTCCTGCACGGTTGCACCGGTCTAAAAAAAGAGCATCCCAATGGTCTTGGGTTTCAAACACTCTGTACAACCAAAATTCCTGGCTCCTGCCCTTGAATTTCCTGCTCACACATTTCTTTTTCTCACCAAAAAATATCCACACTGCAAACAAAGTTGTCGATTTCAAATGACTTAGTCGCGATTTGCTCAATCGGTCTGCGGACCCGTCCACTCCTTTCATTTCTTAACCTTATTTTTATTTCTCACCTACGTTTAACACCCTTTCATGCCATGTCATTGATTGACAGCAGCTGTAGATCGGTAACGAAAATTTATTGATCTGTTGGACTGGACACTCTGGTCAATCCTCTACTGAATCCAAGTTGATCCTAGAAAATACGTCAACTACTCAGATATTTTCTTCAACGCTCTTACAAAAAAAATTATCAACCCACTCCAATCATGGTTTCCCCCTCTTGTCCATCGAAATACGTCACTCAAACGGCCTGTACGGGAGGGTAATCTTTTTGCACCTGACTTGAACCCTGGCTCCCGCACACCACAGCAACTGCTATCCGCAACCCAGCTTGATTGCCCATCACATGATATCGCCGGGTAACCTGTTTTCATCTTGCTAGCTGTTTAAAATTTTTCTCACTCCTTTTTGAAGCGATCAAAAGTCTTTGGTACTTTATTATATATATATTATAGAACCAACGATATGTCTGCTAACGAGAGTGTCCCAACATTCAAATTGGTTTTAGTCGGTGACGGTGGTACCGGAAAGGTAAGTGAACCCAGAAAATTCCAGTTTTTTTGCGCCATTGAACATGAGTTTTGATTGTTTATTTTTCGAATGGCGACGTCCTGCGCAGATTACTAACAATGTTATAGACCACCTTTGTCAAGCGTCACTTGACCGGTGAGTTCGAGAAGAAGTACATCGCCACCTTGGGAGTCGAAGTCCACCCATTGACTTTCACCACCAACTTTGGTGAACTTAGATTCAACGTCTGGGATACTGCTGGACAAGAGAAATTGGGAGGCTTGAGAGACGGGTACTACATCAACGGACAATGTGGTATCATCATGTTCGACGTGACCTCGAGAATCACCTACAGAAACGTGCCAAACTGGCACAGAGACTTGGTCAGAGTCTGCGAGAACATCCCAGTGGTGTTGTGTGGTAACAAGGTCGACGTCAAGGAGAGAAAAGTCAAGGCCAAGACCATCACTTTCCACAGAAAGAAGAACCTCCAATACTACGACATCTCGGCCAAATCCAACTACAACTTCGAGAAGCCATTCTTGTGGTTGGCCAGAAAATTGGCTGGCAACTCCCAGTTGGAGTTTGTTGCTGCTCCAGCCTTGGCTCCTCCAGAAGTCCAAGTGGACTCTGGCTTGATGGAGCAATACCAGAAGGAGATGGAGAGTGCTGCTGCTTTGCCATTGCCTGATGAAGATGAGGATTTGTAAGCCTGCAGCGTAAATTCATTTGCAACCATTGTCCGGGTCAATTTTATATTCTGCTGCTTGTTGACGGACTTTGTACATCTTTAATTATATAATAAATGTTAATGGAAGCGTGAGCTATGGTGAGTAGTGTTTCGTTGGTTGGTGTTGTCATTGAATGAGAAATAATACAACTTTAGTGGATATCAAAAATAAATTGCTCTGAAATTGATTGAATTAAAAATAGAGAGTGTCAGAGGTAAAGTGTCAGAGGTAAAACGAAGTGGGAATGCCACACTGATTTTCTACAGATCACTGATCTGTTTGTTGATAGTTTGAAAATATCCAAAATAGACGGTGTGATTGCACCCCCTGTTTTTTCCAAACTGGATTTCAGTTTTTCTGGCAGTCGAACTGGCGAGCGAATCACCGCTCGACAAAATACTGGGAGTTTTGGTCCGGGTAACCATCAAAGGGTGCGACTGCCCGGTGACGATGTTAAAAATTGCACTGGTGCTGTTAGAAGTGTTCGTTTTAGATACAGCTATTATGTTTTTCCAAGTAGTGAGAAGATCAACTGTAAGTGAATATTGATTTGATGAATGAGCAAGGGGTTTATATTGGTTTGGGTTCCAGAAAGAAGTTTATGCGAAGGTTTTTCGTTGGATATGAATGAAGTTAGAGGGGGTCACAATTAAGAAATGAGACCGTGGATTACAAGTTAAATGAGTGATCAAGTTATGAGAATTTATTGGAATGACATGAAGAATTACTGGAAATAATTGATTGAGATTTATTATGGTTGGATGTGTTATGATTGTTGAGGTGTGTCATTGTACTTTGTCATTGAACTGTGTCATTGGACTGGATATGAAAATCGAGGTTAATGGAAGTTGGATGTCAATAATGATTAAGCTTTATTGTTGTATCATTATAAGACACTAATGGACATTGATTAATGCCTTATAGTATTCACAATGATGTGGGATTCTGATCCTACAGCAAAGACGGTCAACGGTCTCTCTTCAACAGTGAAACCAACCAGAAGCACACAATGTAATGCAAAGAAAGAACACCCACCCGCCTACCAAACAACACCTGTTCACTCACAGAAACAATTACTAACATACAGTCGGTTGCCACCAGAATTTCTACCAGAGCATTCAGCAGTGTTCCAGCAAGAAGAAACTTGATTTCTGACTTGTATGTCACTGAATTGAAGGCTTTCAAGCCAGCTGCTGTCAGTGCTGCTGAGGCCGAATCGTCCACCAAGGCATGGAAACTCCCAGTTGCTCCAAAAGCTCCAGAAATCGAGGGAGACATCACCACCGACATTTCTGCATACGAGGCTGCTGATGTTGAGACCGAGACTGTCACCGAGGGTGTCACCGAGACTTTCGCCGAGGACTGGTTTGTCGTCGAGGAAGTGAAGCCAGAGCACCACTAAGTCTATAAAAAATATTAATGCACAATGAATATTCGATGTTAGTAGAGGGAGTTGTGGGAGGGTGTGCATATAGGTAGAGGTTAATGTGTGGTCTGCCATATGTCTATAGCCAAAATGCCTTCAGCCAAAATGCCTTCAGCCAAAATGTCTATAAGTGTCCTCCCTTCCGTATTCATCGTAGAATTGAAGCTTGTTAGAAGTGGTTGTTGTGTTATGTCTCTAGTAGGAGTTTCTAATTGGGAGCTTCATGGTTAGGCATTACCGAGTGCTATATCTCTGCAACTCGCAGAACAAAACCGCAATTGTAACATAATAACTCTCTGTTATTAGGTTACTTGTTGTCTACAGTTCCCATAATGACTAGCAAGAATTATTAAGCACAATTATGAAAGCATTGTAAGGATCTATTCATCAAACTTCTCTAGTCAAACCCTACTGCTTGTACACCAGAAATACACGTGACTTCTCAAATACAGTCTCCAAGAAACTCCAACTCCAGAAGTGCTTAAGAAACCAGACAATCCGCAAGCTCAACCAGAATATTTATTCAATCAAATCAGCCTATCTTGAACTATCAAAACTCTAAAGCAACATTAAAACAACTCGGGACGACCAACAACCACTCAATACACCCTGCAACTCTCTACCATAGACCCACGCTTATGGTACATGATTAACTTCCTATTCCATCACCTCCCAAAATGTCTCCACACTTATTCAGCATTACTAACCACATCACGACATTAGCAGAATATGACAAATCAGCAACAATCAATTAAACAAACATGATTAAAGTTTTGGTTTCCACTATTTGTCATCTGCGACCGCTTGCTCAGAATCAGAGTATTGTGTAAGGGTCGAGCATTGAGGATTATGCATTACATCGTAGAAGGTACCGGGAATCACGGCTCAATGATTAGCTACACTTCTACATACCATCAACGATTTACCACCTGAAAGTACCGGAATTCACAAGCATTCTGACATCGAAGATTTGTATGGTTTTCTTAAATATTAACTGTAATCAATGGCAGTTCTCTGCTCGCCAATTTGTATCCGAGCCGTCCAACCTTCCTGCAGGCAACCTTGTAGAACACCGGACTCCTCATTAAGTCATGGACTGTATCTCGGCCCATGCAATATCTCGGTTCCGCCCAGGATGTCTAGGAACGAGTTACGAGCAGTTAAAAACTCCAGGATTATTAATTTGCACCTAAAGATCATTGGTGGGGTTGGTAGACTGCGAGGCACTGGCCTGTGTGATTTCTTGTGTTTAGATTACTTGTGTTAATAAATCTAATCAATCTAATATAATCTCCACCTTTGACCGCAAGAACCTTCTTGTTTGCTACAATTGTTCATTGGATTCCTAGCTACTTAATTTCATGAGTGGAAGATGACTTTAATTTACTCCAGCCGTACTCTTTCTAAACTCCTTTAACACCGACCCATGCACAAACCATCAGGGTCGCCAGTGTAAATCCCATGACCACCTAGTGCCAAGAACACTGGTACGCCAACAACCAAGCACTCGTACGCCAACTAACAACCAACCAGGCACCAAGAACACTCGTACACCAACTAACAAAACACCCAAGCACCTGAACAAGCGCCTGTAATGTAAACCTTGGTCTCCGGATGCACAATGTTCCGCCCACCCCTCGCCAAGCAAGTCGCCTAGCAACCGCCCAGATCACTCAGTCAACGGCCTCGAGTCTTCCCACCCGCCCATGCACCCCTCGGCCGATCAGTCCTGTGCCCACACTATCCCTAGTGCTGGGCCGCAACCCTCCCAACCTTAAATCCCAAGCACGTCAAAAACTTCCCAGATATCCGAGACTCATGCAGCTACATATATAGAGTACTCGGGCAATTTGCTTGTCAGAACATTTTCTTACTCCTACTTCTTCGGCGCCATTATTTGTGATTGCCTCCAACACATTCCACTACAAGATCCATCATCGTCATCAGTCGTGATCAACTACATTCTGAGATGCAAATCCATCGACCATTTGACAAGGCGGTCAACAGCACCCTCATCTATTTCTATGGCATTCGTACCCACAATTCGCCCGAGCAATTCAGCAAACGAGACATCACCAACGCCGTGGTCATTGTCTCTGTGCTAGCCATTCTCGTCGGCTGCTTTGTGTTGTTGGGGCTGTTTGCTGTGTTCTGGTGTCGCTACTACCGGGTCCATGTCGTTAACAGTCGTTTAGTAATCCGAGCAAGAGGTTACTCGTTGGCCGACGACGAAGAAGAACCCAAACCGGAAGTAGAACCCCATCGTGACTCTTTCTCGCATACTTTGATGCTGCAGAGTTACCTGAGAAATAAAAGTTTCCCTGACGCTTTTGGTCCGGGTGTGATCAGTGTCGGTACTATAGTGGTGGTGGTTCATGATTTAGAGTCTTGGTCACTGCTGGATACGAACGCCGACGTTCCGGTTGACAATGCTGACGTAATTGAGAAACAGCTTGATTTTACAACAAAAGCTACTGACCTTAGTCGTAAATCTGTTTACCTATCTAGTCGTCTGCGAGAGTTACTTCTTGAATCTCCATCACTCAATGACAAATCAGGTTTCCATTTACGAAGAGGCGACATGCTTAGAGTGCTTGACTTTGATTTAGATTCCGACGTCGGTACAGGTCTTTTGCTTTCCAATTGCCTTGATTTCGCTAACCCTGACGCTGTGGAGTTCAGATCGTATAGCCGAGACACAGAGTCTTTCCTTATACGAAACTTCCCATTGAAATACGTCACGCTCGAACGAACAGTGGTCGATGCCTTGAGCTGATGAGCAGCCACTCTACATTCTCTTTGCTTGCATTCACTTGCTCACATTCACTTGCTTACATTCGCTGTGTCTATAGTACCGTATCTTCGGGTGTACGTTCGTTTTCTCCCACTGCATATATTGCGGCTTACATTCGCTGACCATCGGTAACCATTGTTTGCCATATATTACTCAAATGCTATCTCTGTGGCTCACTGCCGCGCTCAATCTTCTTACAACTTGACTGTCTCGGTGCTCTCGTTGTCATAGTAGCCAAGCATCTTCACCTTGAACTCGGCACATGCAATTCCAAAATGTCTCAAGATCGATGCCTTGCGGACATCTAACACCTCGCCTTTCTTGCACACCGGGTACTCGTTCTCCAAAAACACTTTCCCGGCCTTCATCTTCGTTGGGAGTTTAAGCTGAGTTCTCATCTGAGGCTCAACGGTATGTTGCATCACCACATCCTCTTCCTCCGGCACCTGTCCTCCTCTACTATACACCACTCCGCTAGGGATGGTGAAATCAATAGGAGACTTTGTGTTGGCACGGGCAAAGTCTGTCTTGGAGAAACTGGCAAAGTAGTCTTTCACCACTTGAGGCTCTTCATCAGTGAACAAAATGCCAACCACCCCGCTGAAAATCTTGGCCAATTGAGAAATGTTGTCCTTGTACTCCTCCTCGACCTTCTCGCCCAACGCCTTCTGCAACACCTTTTGTTTTCCCATGAGCAATTTCGACCCGGCCCAGTCGGTTCTTATCTGCTGAAGAATATTGTTTCTGATCGACTCCAAGTCAAGAACCCACACATATCTGTAGGTGTCCAAGCTGCTTCGCACCTCATCAAATATTCTTTCTTTGTTGTCTCTGCCCTTCTTTTCGGTCTGAGTCAAACTCACAAGCTTGGATCTCTTGGATTTGGGCATTGTATACAAAATATATTTGTTAATATAAACCTAGGCTTACTACTATTTTTTCGCACAGCTGCAAATCTCATCTCTGAAAAAATTTTTAGGTCTTCTCGTGGTCACGTGCAATCCAGAGCTTGATCGCTGCACAATGGGAAGTCTGGAACTGAGTGTCTCAGATCGTACTAGATATGTCAGAGTATGAGGGAAGCAGTGAGAATTTGAAGTTGTTGAGACTGAGCTATGGAGTTCTTTCTTTAAAAATCTTGTACTTATGTGAACTACACTAAAATTGCTCCCCTCCAACAATCTCTAACCAGTTGTATGCTATTCCTTCAATCACACGCTGTAATTGAGTGACCCGTCCCAGTGGTGCATCACGTGCGAGTGCTTGATTCGCCATCGGATTCTCCTTGATTATCATTACAGGCACAGTCTCAAAGCACCAGGGAGATACAACTTTTTTTTGTGAGGCAACCATCCAGTTTTGTTGGTCTAGTTGTAAGAGAAAAGGCACAAGTTTCTGTTTGGTTTGTTTTTATCCTTGAGAACCAAAGCTTGTGGGCGAATAGTTTGACATTGACAATAGTGATAGGTTGGCAGCTCTGCTGTACATAGTTTGAGAGCGATTACAACAATCCTGAGTGAAAATGTCGAAAGGGAGAAGCGGAGGAAAAGCCCGTGTTGGTAGTGACGACGAGGGCATTGATGCTGACGGTGGAAGATCCCAAGTGAGCAGGGATATGGATTTCTCACAAGACGATCAGGTGGAAGATGAAGAGATGAGTAAATCTGTCCGGATCAATACCGACGAAGATCAAGAAATGAGCGAGCTGCGGCACTTCGAGCCTTCTGAGACCGTTGGCAGTAGTTTGCTTGACCCCAGCATGGCGGAATTGTTTCCTGAAGCCGTCAATTTTTTCAGGGCTCTTGGAGGAGGTATCCCAGGGGGTGATCATTATGCTGTGAACGAGCTTTTAAGCGGACTTGAACAACAGGAAGACCCGTTCCTTGTGCTAGAGACGCTCACTGAGCTCTCAGATCGGTTGTTGCTTATCAACACGTTGAGTGAACGGGGGTTTCCTGCCACCCGGCTCTCCAGAGCTTTGATCAGTATATTGAACAACCCAGAGTTCCAGGACGAGCTTGAGCTTCAGTTGGTGGCCTGCCGATGCATGTACAACTTCTGGGAAATCAATCCCGAGTACGCACATGTGTTGGTGTCTGACGGAGCCATCGAAGCATTGCAGCCTAAATTGATGGAGATCAGTTACATAGACTTGGCCGAACAATGTCTCCAGACTCTCGAAGCACTTTCCAGAACAAAAGGTCGCCGGATCTTGAAGAAAGGGTGTTTGATGGCATGTCTTCAGTACCTTGATTTCTTCACGATCCATGCTCAACGGAAAGCACTTATCATTGCTGCCAACTCGTGTGTCGATGTTTCCAAAGACTTGTTCTCAACCGTCAAGGAAGTGTTCCCTATTCTTTCACGATTTGCAGTGGAGAACAGCGACGTTGTAGGCGTAGAAAACTCTCTCATGGCCATCTGTGGAATCATCAACAGTTTCAAAAACTCACCAGAATTACTCGAAGAATTAATCGAGCCAAGTCTAGTTCAACGGATCTGCGACACCATTGCTGCATCATCGTCCAAAAGCTTTGGTAAGAGTGCTGTGGTACTAAGCTCTGCTAGTTGCAGCAGACTCTTGGCTGCACTCTCCAGTCTTGTGGCAGGTCTGCCTTCTATCTCTGTGATTCTTATCAATCAGTGTGTGAAAAGCAAGTTCTTCAATGAAGCGTTGAACAGAGATCAGGTGGGCGATTCAGTGGTGTCGATCGAGTGTCTTATGAAATCCCCAAAAGCATTATTAATCAAACTTCTTAATCTAGCATGCACATTGTTGCCGGTATTGACCAGCGACAAGTACGAAAACACCGGCTACTATGCCACATTGAACCCATCCAAGGCCAAAGTCAACGTTGATAGAACTACCATGTATGCCAGTCTGGAGTACCAAGACGATTTGAAAGCGTTTGTGATCGACTTGTTCCCGCTTCTTATCAACATGTACTCTGCTACTGTGGATTTCGAGGTCCGTCGTCGGGTCTTGATTGCTTTGTTGAGATTGACGAATTTGGAGGTGTTCAAAAACATCAGCAGTGATGTCATGTCGAAAATGGCCAGCTTGTTGACGTCTATCGTTATCCAAGCCAAGGGAGTGCTAACAAAGAACTTGAGTCACGTTGATATCAAGAGTGCCGTCAAGAAACATGGTAACACATACATTTTGTTGCTTGGAGCATTGCTTGCTGTTCAGCTGATTGCTTCAAAGCACGATGGAATTTTCATTAAAGATTTTGAGAGAGAAGGTTTAATCTCTATTGTTAATGTTCTTCTTGAAGTTGCTGAGGAACTACAAACAGGACTCGATGGTACAGTCAGCAAGAGCTCGGCTGGTAATCTGATTGAGGAGAATGGTCATGAAGATCATGAGGTGGACGATCATGACGAAGATAATGATAAGGATGTGCATGAAGAAGATAATGATAATGAGGATGAAGATGAGGATGAAGATAATGAAGATGAAGACGACAATGAAGACGATGACAACGAGGATGGAGACAACGAAGAAGACGACAACGAGTTTGAGTACGAAGTCGACGACAATGATTACATGTACCATCGGTTCTATACTGGAGGTAGCACTACTACCTTGGCCGATTTGTCTCTTCAGGGTAGCTTCAATTTCACTTTCTTTGATAGTGTCAAGATTGTCAATGCCATTGTTACCGTGTTGAAAGAAACCACAGAGACTTGCAACAGCTTGAATCCGATCAAAAGTCTAGACACTTTGCCACATATTAGATTGCATTTGGAAGTGATAAAGACTTTGAACGACCACGAGCTGTTGGCGTTGTTTCTGTATTCTGAATGGTTGGATCTCTGGCGCAAACTCGTGAGAAGTTTCCACTATGAAGACGTGACGATTTCGAGTTACGAGCTCACGACGTTGGGACTTATTGAGGCGTTGACCGGTGTTTTCAGCAGCATTGGAGGTCTTGGAACCGATTGCCACAACTCTTTTGTGGAAGTGTTTGTACGTAGCACCGGCGAAGATACCCCAGTGATCTTGCTTGTGGAAAAGTTGCAGGAAGCTCTCAGCAGAGCAGAATCGTTTGATATTCTGACCTCGGGAGCCTCAGACCGTGGAATGTTTATGTCGTCAAGTTCTGGAAACACCAACAATGCGGTTGCGATGGCTAGACTGATCAAGATCAGATTGATTACTAGCGACACCAGACTCCCAGACTATTATCGGTCTATCATGTTATCCACACAGGCTGTTGCCACTTTCAAGTCTATTCGAGGATTTTTGTCGAGCAGGGAGACGTTGTTTGGCAGATTAGGTCAAGGGTTGTCGTTTAAGAACGAAGAAGAGCCGGAAGAAATTGTTGAAGATATTGACGAGAGCGATGAAGGAACGTCACGTCATAAAGACGACAGTAAGGTCGATGAAGATAAGCAACAGTTTGAGTTTTTCATCAACAACGAACGGATTCCTGTGGAGACAACGGTGTTTGGTGCTATCTACAAATCGTTGCAGACCAAGTCGACGACTGGCGTTGTGAATGCTAGTGAGATCTGGAGTGTTCCTCATGTGGTGCAGTTCAGAAAAGTCAGTGTTGATGATTCGGAGGAGAAAAGTTCGGTAAGAAACTTCGAGTACGGTTTGAAAACCAGTAAGCATGATTTGGATCTCCTTAATGACAAAGTATCAGTGTCCATCTTGACTCTATTGAAGATTCTCTTTAACATCAACCTGAGCGTCGAACGTCCAGGTGCCAACAATTCTTTGTTTTTGAACTGGAAACTCACTGCCAAGTTGAACAGACAATTGGAGGAACCTTTGATTGTTGTGAGCGGCACGTTGCCGGGCTGGAGTGTTCATATCACTCGAGAGTTTCCGTTCATTTTCCCTATTAGCTCGCGGCTTTTCTTCTTGCAATCGACTTCATTTGGGTACTCAAGATTGATCCAAAAGTGGAAACTGAAGGCCAACGAAGACGGTGCTGTTTCCAATGCTATAGCCGAGTTGGGTCGTCCTAACAGACACAAGATCCGGATCTCCAGAAAGCATATTCTCCAGAGCGGAGTCAAGTTGTTGGATTTGTACGGGAACCATCCTAGTGTTCTTGAGATTGAGTATTTCAACGAAGAAGGAAGTGGGTTGGGACCTACTTTGGAGTTTTTCTCCTCGTTGTCCAGAGAGTTCTATAAGAAGAGCTTGAAGATGTGGAGAAACGACGACCACAGCGACTCCGCTTTCATTCACAACGAATCTGGGTTGTTCCCAGCACCAATGAGTGCAGAAGAGTTGACCAGCGAAAATGGAAAGAAGATTCTCTTGTTGTTCAAGATCTTGGGTAAACTTATGGCAAGATCGTTGCTTGATAGTCGGTTGGTTGATTTTGAGTTCTCCAAGCTTTTCTTTGAATTGGCCAACTTGATTGATGAGCAGGGTGACATGTGTTTGAGTTTGCCTCGGTCTGTGTTGCTTGAGAAAGTGGCATTGGTCGATAAAGGGTTGGCACAATCGTTGACTAACTTGATGGCTATGGGTAATATTGAAGATCTTGCGATCAATTACACTTTGCCTGGACTGAAAATCGAGTTGGTAGACAACGGTGAAGACATCTTGGTCACCAACGACAACGTGCTTGATTATGTCGACAAGATCATTGACTATACTATTGGCAAGGGAGTGTCAAGTCAAATCAAGGCGTTCACTGAAGGGTTCTCAAAAGTGTTCCCTTACAATGCGATAACTATATTCACACCAACAGAACTAACCAGTATCTTTGGCAACTCACAAGAGGACTGGAGCTACACCACATTATACTCATCGGTGCAAGCCAATCACGGTTATACTCTTGAATCTCTTGCTGTCAGTCAGGTATTGGAGATCTTGTCGGAGTTTAGTACTGAAGAAAGACGTAAATTCTTACAGTTCTTGACCGGTTCACCAAAACTTCCAATTGGAGGATTCAAAGCGCTTAAGCCAGAGTTCACGATTGTTCGCAAACCAAGTGAAAGCGGAATGAAACCAGACGACTATTTGCCTAGTGTCATGACCTGTGCCAATTACTTGAAACTCCCAGAGTACTCGTCAAAGGAGAAAATGAAGTCGCGGTTGCTCCAAGCCATCAACGAAGGGTTGGGTGCATTTTTGTTGTCATAGTTGCACACAGCATATGTCAGTATATACATTACTCGCATTAAATAGTCATATGATACAAAGATATTGACATGGTAGATTCTGTGGTAGGCATCTAAGATATTCTTTTGGTAGACATAAATTTAGCAGAGATACATTTAGTAGACATTCTTTTGATAGACGTTCTGTTTGTAGATATTCCTTTACTAGCCGTAAATTAAGGCCACGCTAATCAACAAACTTTGTTCCTTCATGCACAACCGTAGTTTCAACACCCATCTTGATTTCGTTCATGGTTCATTGTACACATACCTATTGTTAAGGCTGCGAATTCCTGCTGCAATATTCAACTTCACATGTACCAATTTCCAGAGCGCTTATTATAAGCAACGGTGATCAAGGAGACTATATTTGATATTTTGTGGTGATTTTTTCTTTAGGTTTTTGCTGCATTTCATGCTTGTCTTTTTTCATTACTCTTTATTTTTTGAGTATATTAAGTTAGTTATGTTAACATTTAAGAATGACTGACACATGAATAGAATTCTAGAACAGCAGAAAATACTCCACAAAATTGTACAAGTGATAATTCCACTTTTGAGAGGAATAATAAAATGATCTATTAAAATAATTTTAAAAAAAACGGAATATAAAGAAAAAAAATAAAGAAAAAATACAACCAGAAAAGATCGTCTTCATTGTGTTGCCATCTCTTTGAATAAGCTCTCAAGGAAGCAGGGTTTCTCAAAACTCTAACCCACAACTTCCATACGTCAACCGACAAATGCCAACGCTTCCAAAACCTTTCAGAAACTGACCATCAGCGAATTACAAGAACAGGGCTACCCTTCTTACACTGAACATACATCTGGACACCGAGCAGAGGTTCTACTACTGTATAAGTCCCTAGGAACAAGCACCCGAAACCTCACACTACACCAACTCTAATTAAAACGTAACTCTGTTGAACTAAATGCTATAGTAAACTACAATATCTGGCAGCTCAGCATTAATTTTGGACGGCATGACACTCTATATAGACCATAAAGTCAAACCATGTAAGGTTGACCATAGCCAAACTGTATCTACCCGTCTAACTGCACCGGTCCATGATCCACACTAACACATTCTCATAGACTTCTAATGGTTAGATTCTGTCGATTTTGGAAGGAAAATGTTCGAGTTCCGAGGATAAGGCGACTTGTTGTCGGACACAGAGGTCGTCAGAGCTCCAGTATCGTGAGCAGCAAGAGGAGTATGGGAAGCCACACCAGTGCTGGTAGAAGCAATACCGGTTTGATTAGCAGTGTTGTTTGCTGAAACCCCAGTATTGAACTTCGATTGGTACCCTCCGTTACTGCCGAAGTTGGTGCCTGGAAGCAAATCCATTGGTGTGCTGGTTGGATATGGAGGAATGACTTTGTTAGGCAGATTACCAAATCCTGCACCTGTAGCCAACGGTTCCACTGGTTTGGTGGTTGGACCAGTTGGACCATTTGGACCAGTGAAACTGATGTTAGGCAATTGCTGGCCACCAGGTCTACCTTGTGCATTACCAGATGGTTGTCCAATAGGCGGTTGTCCAGTAGGGGTCTGGAGTGGAGGACCAGAGAACTGGTTGCTTTGCATCTGAGAGTTTTGCACCTGGGTGTTCTGCATCTGATTGCTTTGCATCTGAGTGTTTTGCATTTGTTGATGACCCATTTGATGGTTTTGTTGAGCTTGAGGTGCACCGGTGTTCTGAGGCAAGTGTTGGGTGTGGTTCATCATCATTCCTGGCTGACCTTGGAACTGTGGTGGGTACCCTTGGTTGAACCGTTGCTGTTGACCATATTGTTGCTGGTTAGGGAACTGGTTTTGGAACTGGCCATACTGCATTGGATGTTGAGGCTGCTTGTATTTGGAGATGGCAGCATCCATCAAATTGTTGTACTTTTTCTCTGCATCGGTCAACTTGGTGTCCAAAACAATAAGCTCCTCTTTCTTCTTCGAGTACTTCTCAATGAGCTTTGCAACTTGAGGTCTCAAAGGAGTAATGTTATTGTAAAGAGACTGGATGTACTCGTCATTGGAAGCACTCAACACTTCGGCCGGGTCCTCCGACGAGTTCAAGCTCTGGAGTTTCACAAGCAACCGTTCAATGTTCTTTGTCTGTTGGGTGATGTTAAACTCTATCTCTATGTCCTTGATAAGATCTTCTTTAGTAGGCTCTTTGATCGGAGTAACATAGTTCAAAGGAAAGATACCGACCTTACCCTTCAAACTACCTCTCCACCAATCCTTATAAACACTCTCCAACACAATAATCACATCACCTTTCTTGAACGACAACTCGTCCGGCTCTGTGCTAGTCAAATCATACATGGCAATGACTTTGCTGACCAGGGCCGAAGTCTGATTCTCGGTTTTCTTGATTTGCTGAACAGAATCTTGTTGCTCGATCGGAATACCTGTCTGTTGAAGTCCCAAAGTCTGTTCTTGAACAGGCTGTTGAACAGTCTGAACAGGTTGCACTGGTTGTTGTACTGGTTGTTGAACCGGTTGTTGCACAGGTTGAATTGGTTGCTGGACCGGTTGTTGTGGTTGTGGTTGTTGCTGAGCTGGTTGCTGGATCGACAGAGACCCACCAACAACAGAGTTCTTGAACGGATTGCTGAACGAGTTCTTGTTATTATACTCTTCCAAAGACAATTTCAACACCGCCTGCAAATCCTCCTCTTCTTTTCTTCGTTCCGACTCACTCAATCTGTCCTTGTTAGGCACTTGAGGACCTTCCGGAGTCAAGTTCGGGAAATCGTTCTTCACCTTGTTGTAAGTGGTTTCCATGTTTTTAAGAGAAGGGTCGCTGGCAAACGACACCGTCAACTGTTTCATGATCTCTATCAACTTCACCTTTATCAGATAGTGCACTGCCTTGTTCTCAATCAATCTATACAAGATGGTGGTGAACTCCGAGGAACTGATCTCCTGCTTCATCTTGGAGCCACAGTTCTCGGCCAACGAAAGAATAAGCGACAACGACCGGAGCAACGTGTTGGCGTTGTTGATGGCCAACCGTTTTGTGATGGCTGCTGCAGCGTTCGATGCTCCTTTGTCTGGGTCATCGTTGACGGCATCGCACACATCTATGATATACTCCCAGTTGTCAGCAACCAACGACTCTTCGGTGGCTTTCAAAACAGGCCCGTCCAAAGGATTAGGGGCTTCAGACGCACTGAACATGTTATTTAAAGGAAAAGCTGTGGATTAGACGGTTTGGTGGTGCGCTGTACTGGATATGATATTTATCGCCATCGTGGAACTGGGCCAAGGGGTCGGATGTCCGGGTAACCGCACCGTGTGGTGGAGGCTAAGTGAAGTGACCATAGATGGCTGTGGACTGGGGCTTGCTGGACATATGAATGCCGTGGGTTAGTGATTGATTTGTAAGATGGAATTAGGTAACAGGTGTAGTATTATGTAAGGGGCTATTTTGGTGTTTTTAATATTGTTTCGTTTCAATTGAGATTGATGTGGGGCATGCAGAGCATGGCTTGTGGTGATTAAGAATGGGGAGGAGCGAGGAGGAATAGGAATGGAGAAGAGTGAGGTGGAATAAGAATGAGGAAGAGTGAAGAGGAATTATAAGGTATTATGGTGGGTAAAGATGAAGAAGATGGAAAGTATGATAGAAGATGGTGAAGATGAAGATGGGTGAGATGAAGATGGGTGAGATGAAGATGTAAGAATGTGGAAGACGACAGTAGACAAACTAATTAATAGAGTCGCTGATCGGAGATAGGAAGTAAGAATTGATGAGACCTGCTTTTAATAGATCAGTGTGGGGTTTTGCAGACAATTCGATAAACTGTGTAAAGAGATGACGGTTGAAATAGATGCATGTGCTAATAGTATGCAAGGGCCAGTAATTTGATGATTCAACAACAATTACGTTATGAATAATTAACTGCTGAACATCGCTCTGTCTCTTATTGCACTGAGCAACATTTTTATCAACAGTCTAAATTACCACAAGCCGTACTTCAACTTACCACATTCACATATCAGCTTACCCTAGCTCACATCTCCTCTCATCTCCTTGCAACACCTCTCCCACAAGCCTCCCACTCACTTGGTCTTCTTATCATCACTACTGTCAGTAGAATACCCCTCATAAGTGAACAGTTCTTGCTGTTCTTCTTCCACTTCGTCCTCATCGTCACTTCTGTCATCCTTAGCTTCACCGTCAAACACAAATCTCACCATGATTCGGAGAATCAAAAACAACCAATAAGCATTGACCAACTGCAACGCACCAAGCAAAACAAACACAATCGGCTGACTGATGAAACATTTGTACTGGCCGGTCTTGAAGTTCAACACATAAGGACCCACGGTCTTGAACTCGTTGAGAAGCGAGTACAAGATTCTCAAGTTGATGTAGTGTCGCATGTAGATCCAGACCGACACAAACACAAAATAGAAAGGAGCAGTGAACACCGAGTCAAGATAATTGAGGATCTTGGACAGAGACAAGAAAAAGTCCGACACGTCCATTGTGATGTAAATGGCAAGTCCGATCCAGGTGAAGTTGAAAGTGTACGAAGAATAGATAAGTGCCATGGTGATGATGTGATGGAACACCAACTCGTAGTAATCTTTACGAGGTTTCTCCAATTGCAATACGAGAACAGTGGCCTGTTGAGTCCAGAAAGCTGTTTGGCCCAAGTAGAACACTTTCAACCAGAAGAAGATCGTGATGTGTGGATACGACTCGTAGAAATAGTAGGTGTTGAACCATTTGATCGGCAACTGCATCATGACCCAGATCCCGCAAGGCCCGCTAATTCCGTAGTAGATGAGCGAGTAGAACTGTTCCATGAACCGTTGGATCTTACCCTTGTTACGGAAGTTCAACTTGATTGCCAATGGTTTGACGACCATAAGCATGACAAATTCTCTGAAGAACGTGAAAAAGATCATGTAGAAAAAAATAAACGCAAAGTCCTTTGGGCCCTTGTCATAGAGATAGTATCCATTGGCATCTTTCTCTTCGGTCCGGTAGGATATGGCCACAAACATATGCAACGGATTGGACTCCGTGTAGTTGTTACTTGCCAAATAGCACAACCAGGTGCCACTGACAATCAAAAGCGGCACCAACCAGGTCATCCGGAACGCAAGCTCCACAAAACTGTAGTAGAACTTCTTGACAAGGTCTCGGTCGCTCTTGATTTTACTGGTGTTGAGGGATTTCAATCGACGACGTTTGTCTTTCTTATTAGAGATGGTGGATGAAAGTCCCAAACTCGATTGGCCAACAGCATTCATGTTGCCAACCGAAGACCCACGACTCCGACTCGTGGCAGTTGCAGCAAGGTGTTCTTCACTCATAAGGAATGTCTGGGAATCAATATGGGATTTGCAGGATCAAAGAATCTTCAGAACTGGAGTCCACAACCAGACACGGTCGGACGGGTCATGTGACCAGAAAAAACGCGGGTGTGCACGCCCTGCCGTCTGCTGGAGTTTCTTTAGTGAACTTTAAGCACTTGCTTTTGGAGAATGTTCAATAATGACAGGGACTGACTCAGATCGATATAAGTTAATGGAAATATTATTGCGCAGTGTTTTGCACGGTTAGCATGTTTAGCATGTTTAGCGTCGTGTCCAGCATCGTACTTTTTTGTTTGTTTGTGTCTTGTTTGTCGTAGTTCTGTTAAGCTATAACTGCTAGCTATTAAGACCAACTGCTCACGGTGTAGAGTTCATGCATGTGTATGACGTACCCTAAAGTTCTCTTCTTTACAAAGAAACCATGTGCTGTTTATGGCCGGCAATCCACAGAGAGTTTATAGACATTTGACTTGATTTGTTTGTTGGGTACTTGGCCAAGCAACAAATGTAAAACACCCTTGCATCTTGGAAGCACCCACATACATTGCTGCGTACAATGTGACACTTGTATGTGGGTGAGGCTGAGACACTAACTTAAGAGAGTGGACTAGTTTGCTGCGTATTTCATGGACGGTACCAGGTGAGACTCTTGGTATTTTCGCTGGTTTGTAGAAAATGAACAATTGTCAGAAGAAGAGGCTGGCAGTAATAAATAATAATATTATGACGGTCTGTAAGATTATCCATTGATATTATCCGTTGGTTAGCCATTGGTATAAGCCATAAGCCATTAGTACTGCCTAAGTAGCTTGATTGAAACTTGCTAGAATCAAATGTCACACAAACCAGAGACAAGGTCCATTCCTTGTTCGGTGTTTACTAACAAGGAACCTGCCCCAAGTAGTTCTCGTAAACAGGTTTAGTTCTATCTACTACGTAATCTAACACTCTCCTAAATAATGGAACCATACGGCTGAGTGACACTCCTCTTTTCTATCCATAGTGAGTGATGTCAGGACTCGCGACCTCGCCTTGGAACAACCATACAGCTTGGTAACTCCTCGACAACAACGCTCACGGCTACTAGAGATGTGTAACAATTTATTAATCTAACGAGGCTTAATTATTAAGAGCCCTAAGGCCGAGCAAAAAATTAAAAGATAAAAGTAGGAAAACAAACATGCGTAGAATGCGTAATTCGTGGGTTGGGGGAGGTCATTAAACTGGCAACTAATTGTCACCCAGCTCAGTCTTTCTTGGAGCTGGTGGACCCTGCAAACAAGTTCTGTCTATCGAAGTCGATCGAAGTCTTTGAGCTGCTGATCGAGCCTGCGTCGTCAAATAGCGACCCGGTAGGCGATCTGTCGTTGTCGTCAAACAAAGGAGGAGCATGAGTGAATCGCGGCGAGGTGATCGACACGCTGGAGATCAGCGATCGGGACACCAACGAGCTCATTTCAAAGTCCTCGTTCTCGTGAGTGAACGGCGTCGACTCAATGTCTTCGATAAACTCGTAGTTCAAGGTGGTGAATGGGTCCAACAGCTCGATGTTAGGCTTCTCGATCTCCAAGTACGACCATCTGCAGAACATTCCAGGTTTCACCAACGGCAAATGGTTGTACTTTGTGTAGGTGTAGATAGCAAACGTCAAGGCTGCTCCTGCCATCAAGTCAATGAAGTAGTGGTGGGTGAGGTACATGGTGCACCACCAGAGCCAGAACACGTACCCCCACCAAACCGGAGCGAGTCTAGGGAAGATGTAACTAAGGAACATTGCTTCCATGGTAGCGCAACCAGAGTGCAACGATGGGAACGCGCCAAATGGCACAGGGGCGTTGGTGAACGTCGACGTGTACATGTCGAACCCAAACACCTCGTCAATACGTCCCAAGCCTCCAGGGGACCCACCCATCGAGTAGTTGGCCGGGTCCAATCCGTGCAAGATCTTGTACCATGGAGGGGCAGCTGGGAATAAGATTTGGGTGAGCACTCCGAAAAGGTTCATGTAGCCAAAGGCAAACGCATAGGCTCGCAAGCAAGTAGGAGGTCCAAACAAGAACAACAACCCGGCAAGAACAAACGGAAGCGCAAAATGGATGATTCCGTAGGGGAACCAGGCCAACACGTCCAAGAACGACGAGGTCGAGGTGGCAAGCACATCCGATAAGTTGTCTCCGTAGAAGATGGTTTCGATGGCCGGAAGCACCTGCACCGAGATAGGAGGACGGACGTCGGCAGGAATCTTGCCGGTTACGAAGAAAAGAGCCAACCAGGCGAACACCGGGAGCGCGTAGAGCACAAACTGGCTGGTGAGCGGCACAAGGATCAAGCCAGAAAATACCGCCAAGACCGCGGCTTTGGCAAGGAAATGGACCGGAGCAATGAACATCGCGAACATGAACACCGCGCCAATGAACCCGTAGTGGAGAATCTCCAGCTTGGTGAACTCGTAGTTCTTGACCCGCTCGATCGAGATCTTGGGGTTGAGGCCCATGTCGAGGTCCGACACGGTTGCCCCGACGGGCTTTTCGGATAGCAAGTACCTCTTGAAGGCACTGACAGGGGATAACATTCAGGACGCTGGTGATTAAATATTAGAAAACGGGCAAGGGAATCGCGACTATGATGATTGAATTAATGACAAGGTTGCTGGACGCTCCCAGTTCTGAGGGTATCCAGTTGGGTGTGGATAATCAAAGGATTGAGGACAAAGAAAGAAAGAAAAGAAATTGAGATTTTTTCTGGTAAGAAAAAGGAGCTGCGTTCCGGAGAGAAACAACTCACCCGTATCCGGAGCTGTCTTGGGCCGGGTAACTTTTGCTAGTGAATCGCGAGTTGCAGACAGATACGTGGAGATCAGAGAGCCTTCTAGTGACAAGATGGAACAAATATTGGGAGAGTTTCTTGCCGATGCTCCTCCGGGAGAAACAAAACAAGTGGTTGAAGATTTGAAGATAATTGCTGGAGGCAATGGGCTGGCAGTTAAAGCAGCATTAGAGACTCAAGCTGAGACTCAAGAGCCATGGTTTGAAGTAGTGCAACTCCCAGGAGCAGACAAATTGAGTGTGATTTCCAAGTATAATAAGGAAGGTTCCAAATACGTAGATCCGCAGCTCGGCAAAGTGTTTAATGTGCAACTTGAAAAGGTCCAGGCAATAGATGTGGATGACCATGAATCAAGCAGTGAGTCTATTGCAGCAGTGGCTGATGGGTTACAGAGTTATGTGTCGGACCATTATCCTGGAAAAGTTGGTTACAATGTATTTGAAATATCGGAGGACCAATTGTTGGTGGTGATAGTGAGCACCAAGTACAATGCAGCTAACTTTGTCAATGGGAAGTGGGTGTCTTATTACAAGTACAGTAAAGACGCTGGAGCATTTGACGGAGAGATCAGTGTGGATGTGCATTACTATGAGGATGGAAATGTGAGATTGAAAACTAGAACAGCAGTCACTGGGCAAGCCAGTATTGAGAAATTGGTTGCTGAGATTAAAGCTAGTGAGCAGCAGTTCCAGCAGCTGTTGAATGAGAAGTTCTTCAAATTGAACGACAAGGATTTCAAGTCTCTTCGAAGACAGTTGCCAGTGACACGGTCGAAAATCAACTGGGGTCGTGCTATTGGGAACTACAGATTGGGCAAGGATGCTAGCAATGCATGAGACTGGCTGAGTGCCAGCTGGAATTTTGGGATAACCAATGCATGATTCATGGTGATGGGCGGTGTAGCAGGCAATGTGGTGAGTAGTACAGTTGATTGTAGATAGAGTAAAATCATTAGAGTGTAAGGCGGAGTTGTGCGGAGTTACAGAGTTAGAGAGTCACAGAGTCACAGAGTCAATGGTCCTGGAACATGACAAGGCGAAGTAGTGGTTGGTGATGTAATTTTCTCTGGTTGCAAAGATTTTCTGGGGTACTATTAAAGGTCTTCACTACTCAGCCCACACCATGACATCAGAGATCAAAAATCACAGACTATCTCAGATCCAAGTTTCATACACCATCGGACTGTAACTGTTCACTGCCACTCCGGATCTTATCTTCTTTTCTTTTTCTTGTATTGTACCAAGCCACACTGTACCTGATCTCTACGTCTCAATCAATTAGCCGTAAATTACAATATATCATATGACAAACTTGCTAAACTACACAGCTGCCGCAGATGAAATAATCCCGTAGTCTCATCTAGCATCTGATCAACCTCTTACACCTATTAGATCTTCTCTCCAAGAAATCACCAGATCTTGAGAATCGTCCAAATCAAGAAGAACAATAATAAAGCAATACCTACGTTCCGCCACACAGAGTTCCCACTAGCCATGCTTCGCGTCAACCGTCCACTAGACAACTTGATATCGCTAGCAAGCTTTGAGAAGTTGTTCGACAACCCATTAATGAACTCGTTATTCTGTGCTTCGGCATTAATGTCTTGTGTAACGGATCTCAATGTAGATATCTTATTAGCAAGCATATGAAACCGCTCATCGTTCTGAGGTTAGCCTTGATACAAAGTAATATAGACTAGAAATAATCTTAATAATGCTGACTCACCTCTATTTCTCTGTTACCAGCATACCCGTCGCTTTGTCTCGACATTTTGTAGCTTGCCTTCTGCTGGAAACTCAACCGTGGCTGAACCGTTTATCAAGAATCTGCTAGGTCACGTGCGATGAAAAGGTCCATCATGGCTTTGAAGCCTGTGATTCTGAGTTCAGGTTGCAATACAGTAGTGGCAATTTGGTTCTATTAAATCCTGTTATAACAATAAGCAGCTTGAAAAGTATAGTATATAAAAATTGAGCTAGCAAGTTTCTTTGGTAGCGCGTGGAAACAAGTTGGTGTTTGAAGCATCCTTCCAGTAGTCCTCAAGCAGATTGACAACGAATCGAATACTTGATCCAGCATGGTTACGGTAGCAGCAACTCAGTGTGGACTAGTACTTGTAATCAAAGTACGGGTTTCTGTCGCCAAATATGATCTTTTCTCTTTCGCTGTATTGGAGCCATTTCTCTTTGTAGGCAGCCGTCCGTTTGGCTTTATTGGCCCTGTACAAAGCGAAGACATAGGCCAAGGTAGCAGCAATAGAGGTACACTGGAATACCACACAGGTAGTGTATCCGACCTTTGTGGCGTCATGGTAACTTCGGTCCATTGAAGAGAACGCAGTATATGCAATGAGTCCTCCTGCCGAACCACATCCTACCACCATGGCAATCCCAACGGATTTTCTGAGATGGCCACAAAGATTCATGGTACTCCAGCAGATCACAAGTGGGGTGTTGGAAGCGGCAGAGGCAAGTGCCATTATCGCAAGAGCAACGGGTTTGAGCAACCTAGGAGGCAACAGCATGTGCGTGAGGACGTAAACACTGGCACCTATAACAGCACAGAAGTGTGCAAGCAAGAAAGGCACTCGGATCTTAAGCTTATCAGAGACGCAGCCAATGAAACAGCAATAAGCAAAAGAAATTGTCCATCCGGTAATCAACAAGATGGCAACCCAATCGTTGTCATAGCCATTGAATCTATATGCCAAAGGATCCATGACTACAAGAGCATAAGTGTCGTAAGCGATTCCCACGCTTATGAAAGCAGGGAGAAAAACCAACGGATCAATCACGGTTCGCATCACCTCTTTAAAGGTAGGCTGGATGTTGAATCCAGATTTTCCCGAAAGCACCTCCAACTGTTTCACCAAGAACTTGGTCTCACAGTCATCGAGAAACCTAGCACCTTCTGGAAAGTCTGGAATCAAGAGAAAGAGAAGAATCGCAACAAAAACAGTTAGACAACCTTCAAGAAGTATTAGCCATCTCCAATCTTCTAATCCTTGGTGCTTATTCAAATGCTTTTGGGCGCCTAAGTTCACCCCCGCAGCCACCACGCCTCCAAGACCACTCATCGAGGAGATCAAACTGAACCGCTTTCCTGACTGTTCCCTGGTATAATAATGGGCAAGGATATAGTAGGCTCCGGTCTCGGTTCCTGACTGGAACACCCCATGGATGAATTGACAGGCAGTGAACGCGCCGAGGTTCTTGCTAAACGCAGTGCCTATGGCTACGATCCCGTATGCCATGACAGTGATACTTATCCAGAAGTGAGGGCGGACTCTCCTCAAGATGTAGTTCGAAAAGAACTGGAGCACCATGTAGGGAGTAAAGAAAGCCATGTAAGCTCCACCGATTCCAGTGAAGTTGGTGTTGAGAGAACCCAAGATACCATCTAAAAGACAAAATCCAAAGTAGGCTTTGTTAAGAAATGAGACGAAAGACATTAGACAGAACGCAGGAAGCACAAAGAAATCGATCTTTCTCACAAACTTCTTGTGGTCAATGTCGAATTCCACTGCCAACGCCTCTACCTGAGCTTTCTTCAGTTTCTCTGTCAAGTAGTCCTCGGCAGCAGCCGAGTGGTTATCGCTGACGAAGTCAGCCTGTTTGACCGATTCTGAGACAGAAAGGCTCATAATTATCGAATGAATCAAATTGCAAATTAGATCCCGTCAATTTCAGGAGAAATCTGCTGGTATTGTACCTCTGAGCTGCTCATTCGATTCGTTCAACCAAGTACGAGCAGTAGGTCTCATTCCATATGATAAAACCAACCATGTTAGTTCAAAATCTGCAAAAGGCACATCAACATGCCGAAACAAAGGAACTCTCCATCTATTTCCACCAGTAAGTTTGGGCTGGAACAGTTCTCGCTAGACAGTTGACGGTGGACGATCAATCACCGGCTTTACGGCCACATATTGACAGTTCCGTTGGAGCCTCAGCCAATTCAGTGCTGCTCAAATTCCATGTTGACGCACAGAGTATATTCACTTGACGTTTAAGCGAATGAATACGCAGTGTTAGTGCCTCGCCGTTGTCCCTAATTACTGACGTTCTATCAGCACTCTGGGCAATCCCACTCTTTCCAAACCCTCTTTGAAGTATGCATACCAATGTGAGCTGCCGCTGTCTTGTTGTTTTGGGCTTCACATTAAAAACTTTAAGTGAATTTTGTTGCTAAAAGAAACTCGACGTGAATACGGTTGGCCGCAAAATTCTGCCCAGCGGGCTATATTCCGAACACTTTTACCAAAACTGACTTTCCATAAAAATCGTTTGCATTTGCATTAAATGTCTCTATTAGGTACTCATCCGAGCAGTATATTATAAAAGTCCGCACCACCTCTGGCGTCACCGGGCGGATACACCCCATATGTACAGCCCTTCGACACGCAAGTTCTCCACACCAGCCAACATCCCAGTCGACTTACCTCTAACCCCCAAAAGTTTAATATAATACAGATAGCAGATCGAGACAAAGATCCCAGTCTGGGATCTACAGTCTAGATCTTGGGTCACGATCTGAGACCTTCAGAATGAGTACTTGAAGTACGGGCTCTTGTCTCCAAGAAGAATCTTCTCTCTGTCGCTGTAGCTCAGCCATTGGTCTCTGTAAGCTGCTGATTTCTTTATCTTGTTTGCGCGATGTAGCACAAAGATATATGCGACGGTGCTGGCAAGTGAGAGACACAAAAGAGCTTCAGCAAGCGCGTACCCAATGTACAATCCGTGGGAGTAAGAGGTGTCTAAGTGGACGAATGCATAGTAAGCAAAAAGACCGCCCATTGATCCAAACGCAATCTCCATGGAGATTCCAATGGACTTTCTAAGATGGCCACAAAGATTCATACTACTCCAACAAATCAAAAGCGGGATACATGCTGTCATTGTAGTAAGACCCATAATGGCAAGTGCACATCCTTTGAAGTAGTGGTACGACAACACCACGTCGTGAAGAACATAACCAATCGAGGCTATCACCAAGAGGTTGTGGAAAATAAGTATTGCTGCTCTCTTTTTGACCAAATCAGACAAATAACCAACAATACAGCAGTAGACAAGCACTATGGCCCAGCCACTGCAGACAATGTTAGCGACTTCACGAAGATTGTAACCAAGAAGGGTGAATGCCATAGGTTCAAGCAACGTAAGAGCAAAGGTGACATAAGTAATACCGATACTGATGATAGCTGGTAAAACCACCAACGGATCAATCACAGTTCGCAACACTTCTCTGATAGTAGGGTTAAGGTTGTAACCAGACTTTCCAGAAAGAATCTCTAATTTCCTCACCAAAAACACCGCTTCATTGTCACTGAAAAAACGGGCTCCTTCAGGGAAATCTGGGATCACAAAGAAGAGAATAAAGGCAATAAAGATGGTGAATACACCTTCGATGAGCAACAACCATCTCCAGTCTGCAAGTCCGTTGTGGCCCTTCAAGTGTACTTGACAGCCATAGTTGATCATGGTAGCCACGATTCCCCCAAGACCACTCATGGAGTAGATCACACTGAACCGTTTGCCCGCTTGCTGTCTGTCATAGTAGTGCGCAAGAATATAGTACACACCGGTCTCAGTACCAGACTGGAAAACCCCGTGGATGAACTGACATCCAATGAAACCCGCAAGATTCTTGACGTAGGCACTGCCGACAGTGGAAGCACCGTAGCACAACACAGTAAGACTGATCCAGAAATGCGGACGCACTCTCTTCAAGAAGAAGTTTGAGAAGAACTGGAAAAACACGTAGGGAGCAAAAAACGCGGCGTACGCCATTCCGAGACCTGCGTAGTCGGTGTTAAGTCCTCCAGTGATCCCGTCCAAGAGACAAAACCCGAAGTTGCTTTTGTTGAGAAACGAGATAAACGCCAATAAGCAGAAGGCTGGCATCACAAACAAATCGATCTTGCGTAAGAATCGTTTGTGATCTATGCCAAACTCCACCGCAAGAGTCTCGACCTTGGCCTCTTTTGCTTTGTCGGTCAAGAACTCCTCGCTCAAGGTGTTCAGGTCGTCCACCACCAACATTTCATACGACTTGTTAGACTCCACTGGGGTATGTGAATGATTGTTCATGATTTGGATCTGGGAAACTCTGCAATTGAAAATATCAGGCATGTATCAAGTTCATATACACATACCAGGGCTGGCCATGGTGGGTCTTCTCCGAAGTACTCAGGGTTAAGCACAATGGGTAGAAACTTTATGTAATTAGTCTGGTTTAGGGGTGCGGGCCGGACCGCAACAACAATTGCACGCCTAGACATCAGCCAGCGTCACATAGCTGGCTATGTGAAGTCTGAGATTCTGTAAGACGTACTCACCCACACCAGTATTATTTGATGAAAGCCTTCTTTCTTCCATCAGGCAGTCTTGCATGCATCGCACTGCAGCCTTAAGCTGTCCAATTTGCCGGCTCCTTGCTGTATGTGAACTCTAATTCGGCAGGGTACTGTGTTGAGCTACTCCAGGCGTGGAAGTATCGTGGCGTGAAAAATTTAATGAAAATCTTGGCCGGCGGTGCAGGGTTGGGATCATAAATCATGTCAAGGTATATTATGTGAATGACCTTAGATGAGGGTAAAAACACGGCTAGCTGCTCTCCTCAGACTAAAGCCTAGCTCTCCACACCACCCCTTGCTGGTAATCCCTTCACATACTCGAGAAGGAAGGTGTAGTATTCTCCTAAGCATCCCCAGGAAAGCTTAAAATGCTTGAGTGTACCGACAATTCGGAACCAGCAGCTACAAGCATCAGTACATGTAATCAAAGTACGGGTTCTTGTCGCCGAGGATCACCTTCTTTCTGTTGCTGTAAGACTGCCACTCCTCCTTGTAGACTGCGGTTCTCTTGATACGATTGGCTCTTCTGAGCAATAGGATATAGATCACGGTGACCACCACCGAAATCGCTAGGAATGCGTCACAGAGAGAATACCCAACTCTAAATCCACGGAGGTATGACGAATCCAAATCCACAAACGACCAATAGGCAACTAGACCGCTCATCGAGCCAAACGCAATCACCATGGAGATCCCAATTGACTTCCGGAGATGGCCACAAAGATTCATACTGCTCCAGCATATCAAGAGGGGAAAGCTGGCAGTCATAGCGGCTAGACTGACAACGGAAAGTGCAGCGCCAGTAAAGGAATGGTAGCTCACGTCCAAATGCCGAAGTACGTAAGAGGAGGTTATGATCACTAGGATCTGGTGGAACAACACAATGTGGCACTTGGCTCCGATCTTGTCAGCGAAATAACCAACGAGACAGCAATATACAAGAGCTATTGTCCAACCGACAGCAAGCATTAAAACAATTTCAGTAAAGTCGTAGCCGATAGCCGTATATGCCAACGGTTGAAACAAAGTGTTGCCATAAGCGACGTATGAGATGCTGATACTGATGATTGCAGGAAGCAAGACAAGTGGGTCTGCCACAGTGTGGAGGATCTCTGAGACGGTGGGATCGAGATTGTAACCGGATTTGCCAGAGAATAGCTCGAGCCGCTTGACAAGGAATACCGCTTCATTGTCATCGAAGAACCTGGCACCTTCTGGAAAGTCAGGGATTACAAAGAAGAGTACGGTTGACATTAGTACCGTGAGCAGACCTTCAATGAGAAGGAGCCATCGCCAGTCTGCAAGGCCATGTTGCATTTGCAAACGGGTTTGGCACCCGTAGTTCAATAGGCTGATCACCACCCCTCCGAGACACGCCATCGAGTAGATCAAACTGAATCTTTTCCCCGCCTGGTGCTTGTCGTAATAGTGGGCCAAGATGTAATACACCGCAGTCTCTGTCCCCGACTGGAGCACCCCATGAAGAAACTGGCACACGATGAACCCAGCAAGCGACTTGACGTAGGCGGTGCCGATACCTACGGCGCCGTAAAGCAACACGGTCGCACTTATCCAGAAATGGGGCCGGATTCTCTTAAGGAAGTAGTTGGAGAAGAATTGAAGCACCATGTATGGCGCGAAAAACGCGGTGTAGGCCGCAGCAAGGCCAGTGTAGTTGGTGCCAAGACTGCCCTGGATACCGTCGACAAGGCAGAAGCCAAAAATGCTCTTATCGAGGAACGACACGAACGAAAGGATGCAGAACGCCGGCACCACAAACATGTCGATTTTGCGGATGAACTTTTGGTGGTCTATTCCAAACTGGGCTGCTAATTCCTCGACCTTGGCGTTCTTCTGCTCCTCTGTCAAGTACTCCTCTGTCTGGTCCACTACGAGCGTCTCGTAGGACTTGGAGGCTACAGACCTCGATGAATCGTACATTGTACACGATGAGTATCAATTACTTCCTAATTCTGCGAGGAAAATGGCGATTGATATACAACATTGGTTGTCAGTTGTGAGGTTACCGGAAACCTCAGGCAATCACCCTTTGAGCTCACCAGCGTTGCACCGTTGTGCCTAAAGCAAGCACAACAACCTTCAAGAGTTTGTTTTCTGCTTACAAGTAATGGGATTGACGGTTGAAAGTTGCCTTTATCAACAGTTACGGCAAAGAAGGGCATATCCAAGCGTTGGTAGCCGTGCGGTACTATTGTGACGTTTCGCACAACTCACATGTCGGAGGTAAATCCTCCATTTTCGCTAATCGTTGCAGCATTCTTCATCCAGCCAACGGCCATCAACCACCCAGTTTTTTGACACCCACTCTTTTCAGCCCTGGCCACGGTTCCGGCCCCGGCACCTTGCTGCGCTCTCGGATCTTCAGACGTGCAACTTATCGTATAAAACTCTAAATTTCTAGCAACTTTGTGACCTACAGCACCCAAACATTGCTCCGACAATAGACTGGAGCAACATTTGCAAAAATCGTGAAACAAAATATTACTCGGTGACATGAAATTCTATTGTATTGTACCTCCTGGAACTCCGTCTGTAACCTGAGACCTTCGATAACCAGCCAAGCTGGTGTGGTCTTGCTATGTCTTGGATGGCTCTTGGCCTAACACCATAGATGCAGGCCGCACACTATCCACATTCTCCCCTAGCTACTTACAAGCATCTCCTTGAAAACCTAAATAAAAAAAATAAACCCATTGGCCAAAATCAAAAACTCAAAGCCATCAATACATATAATCAAAGTAGGGATTTTTGTCCCCGAGAAGGATTTTCTGTCTGTCGCTGTAAGTCAGCCACTTGTCCTTGTAAGCACTGGATCTCTTGATCTTGTTTGCCCTTATCAATATCAAGACATAAACCACAGTGGTTATCACCGACACACAGATAAGAGCACTTCCAATAGCGTAACCCACGTAGAACCCATGGACGTAGGATCGGTCCAAGTCGACGAATGACCAGTAGGCAATAAGTCCACCAATGGAGCCGCAGGCGATCTCCATTGAGATCCCCATGGATTTTCTGAGGTGGCCCCCAAGGTTCATGCTGGTCCAGCAGATCAAGAGGGGAATGTTCGCCGTGGTGCACGCAAGGGCAACAATAGAAAGCGCACAGCCCTTGAAATCGTGGTACGACATATGCAAATGGCTGAGTGTGTAAGTAGCAACACCTACCACTACTACCAGATGCGTAAGAAGGAGTGGAGACCGCAACTTAAGCTTGTCTGAGATGAATCCTATGAAGAAACAGTAGACGAGGGTGATGGCCCAGCCACTACTGACAATGGTTGCAATACCAATGTCGTCGTACCCAAGAAGTGTGAACGCCAACGGCTGGAGCAAAGTGAGTCCGTAGGTAACATACGAGATCCCCATACTTATTATTGCAGGCAAAAACACGAGCGGATCTGCCACGGTGTTGATGATTTCTCTGACAGTGGCATCCATGTTGTAACCGGACTTACCAGAAAGAATCTCCAACTTCTTGACCAAGAACACCGTTTCGCTGTCGTTGAAGAACCGAGCACCTTCAGGGAAGTCCGGTATAACGAAGAAGAGGATAATAGCCACAAACATCGTGATCAGACCTTCGATAAGCAACAACCACCGCCATTCGGCAAGCCCGTCGTCCATCGATAGCCGTTTCTGGCACGCATAGTTTATGAGAGTAGCGACGATGCCTCCGAGCCCACTCATTGCGTAGATTAAACTGAATCTTTTACCGGCCTGTTCCTTATCATAATAATGGGCGAGGATATAATATACCCCTGTTTCGGTCCCCGACTGGAAGAGTCCGTGGATGAACAGACAGGCGATGAAAGCCCCAAGGGTTTTGATGAACGCAGTTCCAATACCTATAAGTCCGTAGAGCATGACAGTGATACTGATCCAGAAATGAGGACGAACTCTCTTCAAAAAGTAGTTCGAGAAGAACTGGAAGAACATGTATGGTGCGAAGAATGCAGCATATGCAGCACCGAGGCCACCAAAATCGGTGCCGAGATCTCCTTGAATTCCGTCCAAGAGACAGAACCCAAAACTGCTCTTATTGAGAAAAGAGATAAATGAAAGGAGGCAGAAAGCTGGCATGACAAAGAGATCGATCTTTTGGACGAATCGTCTATGATCGATGCCAAACTCGCCAGCCAAGGCCTCAACCTTGGCAGACTTCAGTTTCTCCGAGACGTACTCATCAACTACGGCAGTGCTGTGGTTGTCAATGACATACATTTCAAACGACTTGTCGGAGCTGGCCGAGGTGGGATCCAAGTGTGCCATGATGGAGTGGACGTCGGGGCAAAAATCCGAGACCTACTGGCGACCATGCCACTCATATAAAGAGGTGGTGCATTGTAGCGACCAGGATCTACGGTACTCAGGCTTACAAAGGGGCCCCAATATAGTAATCCTGGTGCAGATATTTTTTGTCTAAAAAATATCGTCCTAGACCCCCAACCTCCACTAGCTCCTACCTCGGCGAACTAGTGGATCGCCACGATCATTTTATGACCGAGACTATCCCGCTAGTGCGATGGTCCATCTAACGACTGAAAACACGAGCTGATCGATAATATTTGTGCTGAGCACCACGTTGGCCAACGGTGAGTGGAGCAGGTCGTGACCGGCACCTTCAGCCCCACCTTTTCTAGCACCTTCTACTTCGAGGACGAAACAAAATTGACTCGAATTTAGGTAGGTTGCAGTACTTTGCGGCTGTCCAGGGGTGATAGCTTTGTACGTAACTTTATTGGGGCCGTCAGAATCGCACCAGGCAGCAGCTGATAACAATGACCCCGGCCGGCTAAATCTACTAGTAGGGCCCAACAATGGCAACCTCGTAGGTGCTAGTCTGGAATCTGAGGCCGGGGATTTACCAGGGCGGGCAGGCGCAAGCCAGACTCTGCATGGGGTGGCCCCTGGCCTGCGGTGGTGGCCACAAATAACGCAAGCTGCAGGATCCCAGCAGCTCTTACAATCTGACCTCAATGCGTAGCATGAGATCGGACTCCCATCCAAACACCCACATATCCAAGTACCAAATATCAATACATATAATCAAATCCCGGACTTTTATCGCCAAACAAGATCTTCTCACGGTCGCTAAGCGCGTGCCATTGTTCTTGGTACTGTACAGAACGTTTAAGGCGATTACCTCGCAAGAGTAAAAGTACGTACACAACCGTCACCACCATCGAGAGAGACACAAGTGCGGCGCAGATCGCAAACCCAACGTAGGCCAGGTGAATAAAGCTCGACGACGAGCTCACAAACCCCCAGTAAGTAATGAGCCCGCCAATGGGCCCGGTACCGATTTCTATCGAGATCGCTATCGACCGTCGGAGGTGACCGCAGAGGTTCATGCTGCTCCAGCAGATCAAAAGGGGGATGTTGGCGGTGGCACAGGCGAGCCCAGGCATGTTAATGGCAACAGAAGACCGGATGTCGTGATATTTCAGGTCCATGTGGGTAAGGGTGAATGTCGAGGTGAAGAGCACTACTACAAGGTGCCCAAGAAACAACGGTGCCCGAGTCTTGAATCTGTCAGAAACGAATCCAACTGCTGCACAGTAAACCGCACAGAACCCCCAGCATGCTCCTGAAATGCCGGCGACCACAAGCCGGTCGAAGCCAACTAGAGCGTCGGAGATAGGTTGCAACAACACAATCCCGTAAGTGATATACGACACCGCGACGTTCATCACCGCAGCGAGAAACACAAGTGGGTCGATCACCGTTTGGAAAATCTCCTTGGCAGAAGCTGTAATGTTGTAGCCAGACTTCAAGGAGAGAATCTCCAACTTTTTGACCAAGAAGAATGTTTCATTGTCATCGAAGAACCGTGCACCTTCCGGAAAATCTGGAATGAGAAAGAACAATCCAACTGCTACGACAATGGTGCACACTCCTTCGATCATGAGGTACCAGCGCCATTCTTCGTATCCTTTGACCCCGTCAAGGTGCATCTGACAGCCATAGTTTAGGAACCCTGCTACTACCCCGCCAAGTGCACCCATCGCATAAATGAAGCCAAGCCGTTTCCCTGCCTGGTGCCGGTGATATTAATGCGCCAAGATATAATACACTGCAGTTTCTGTGCCAGACTGGAAGATTCCATGGATGAGCTGGCACCCAATGTAGGCAGCAAGATTCTTGACGTGGGCCGTTCCAATTCCAATGAACCCGTAAACAACACCGTGAAGCTGATCCAGACGTGAGGGCGCACCTGTTTCAAGAACGAATTGGTTGAGAATTGTAGCACCAAGTACGGTGCAAAGAACGCGGTGTACCCTGCTCCCAAGCCTTTGAAGTCTGTGCCAAGGCTCGCCAGAATACCATCTTAGAGACAGAACCCCAACGAGGACCTGTTCAAGAACGAGATGAATGAGAGAATACAGAACGCTGGCATCACAAATATATCAATCTTGCGCATGAATTTTTCATGGTCAATTTCGAAATCCCTCGCTAACGTCTCGACCTTGGTGTATTTCTCGTCAGCAGTTATGTACTCACGGGACACAGTGTTTTCTGTGTTGTTGTCCATCGTGTACATTTCGTACGACTTGTTAGAAGCCACTAGAGAATTTTCCAGCACCATCGTTGTATTTCAACTATAGCAATTGTCAGGATGACGCTCTTCTTATGTATGGCTCAGGAAAGGAAGGCTGTTGGCATCGGTTGTGCATACCAGCACGTCAAGCAAAGAAGAAATTTCAATGTCAATGAAACTGGAGAAAATACGAATCAGCAACTCCTTTGCTCCACATTGAAACTCCAAACCCTTTAATGAACAGACTGTATTGTCTTCTTCTTTACTATGTTCTTTCAGTTGAACTCCAATTATTTCGGTTACTGTTTTTGCCCTACCCTAAACAAGCGAGCCCAGTTGGACCCCAGACTTTTTGGTGCATGTCTCTGCTCAGACGTTGTACACGTCCAAGTGAACTGTCAACTTAATCGAGAGTTCAGATGAAAATAGTCGACAGTTTCACATGAGTACGGTTCTTGGAATCGGTTGTGCCTGCGAAATCTAAGCCACGGGTACCTTGATCTGGTGAACACTGATGTTTCTGCACGTAGATTCCACACTGTAGATCAACATTCAGAAAACTTTTAGGTTAGCGAAAAACGTTGTAGTGTGAAGTGGGAGTTCAGATGATACTCAGTGGCTGGGACTAGAACACAGGGCTGCAGTTGAAGCACTTGGTAAGACAAGAAATGTGCTAGCAACGTCTCAGAAAAGAAGCAATGCGCCAGTGGTTAGTAGCAAAGCTGATTGGGGGAGTGCGACCAGAGTAGTAGTACAGTTGTAAATATAATTTGGTGGCCAACTGTTGTAAGGTGTAGGAAAGACAGCATTAGAATAAGTTCTGGATAAGTACGTAAGAATGCCTATTGCCCTAGTCTTTTTCTGTGATTCGGGCGACAGAGAACCAAGTAACTATTTGGAAACACGAAGTTGAGAACTTAACGAAGACAGTCACTGTTCAAAACTTAGCAAGCTCTTGAGTTACACTAATTGTTTGTTGCTCCTTCTTCCGTACGTTTCAGGCATTGCTACGGACGTCTGATA
Organism: Saccharomycopsis guyanensis; assembly: GCA_030578595.1. Lineage (NCBI taxonomy): Eukaryota > Fungi > Ascomycota > Saccharomycetes > Ascoideales > Saccharomycopsidaceae > Saccharomycopsis > Saccharomycopsis guyanensis. The sequence goes on from JAJMSQ010000001.1 coordinate 1,409,663, forward strand.
AGGTAGGATCAGGGCGGTGAACATTGCTTAGACGGAGGATGCTAAATAAAACTCATACGCTAAAGTACCCCCACATTTCTCAAAACTTTTATTAGCAGATATCAGGGGTCACTAAAAGTTTATATATGAGAAAGGGGCTGGTGTTTCGAAAGAAAGTTTATTATTGTTTTGAACTCTAGGTGAGTGACTACGGTAGCAAGTCTAAAGTATGTCAGGAAGCGATAAAAGAGATAATTAGATAATACAAGTCAACTTAATAAATGTAAATTCCCTACGCTCGTTAGTGGGATACGTTTTCAGTTTCCCGACTCACATAGGGGTTCGTGCTCAGTGAGTCCTTCTAGTGGTCCTTTCTTAGACATTCTTCTGAATCCGTGCAGGATTAAGATAATGTTCTAGAATATGCATGTTTGAGGTTGCGTTTATCAATGTCTGACCCATTTCCCGTAACTTTTCGTCAGCACAATCGAGTCGATACAAGACATTGAGGTCATTTGATACGTCTTGAATATGCCATTCAGACACAGATCTTCATCCGACTAACTTGAAGCTTTGATCTACTGGATTGTGTAAAACAGTGAGCAAAATCGTTAATAAGGGCGCCTATCAATACATATAATCGAAGTTGGGGTTCTTGTCTCCAAAAAGAATCTTCTGGCGTTCACTGTATTGCAGCCATTTCTCTTTGTATGCTCGTGATCTCTTGGCTTTGTTAGCAGAGTATAGCAAGATCATATAGACCACTCCAGACACAAAGGTCAAGGCCACAACTCCTTCGCCAACTGCAAACCCGACGTAGAACCCATGGACATACGACGAGTCTAGATGTATAAAAGACCAGTAGGCAAAAAGTCCTCCAATAGATCCGAAAGCTATCTCCATGGAAATTCCAATGGATTTACGGAGGTGGCCACACAAGTTCATACTGCTCCAGCAAATGAGAAGAGGAGCGTTAGCGAAGCAAGCAGATAACATCAACATGGAAAGCGCCGGCTTACTGATATCATGGTACTTAAGGGCAATGTGATCGAGGATGTAGCCAGCGGCGCCTAGTGACACAACCAAATTTGCCAAAAATATAGGGCCTCTGATCTTCAATTTGTCGGAGAGATAGCCAATTATTATAGCGTAGACAAAAGACAATGCCCAACTAGCAGATACAATTCCCGCAACCTCGATGCCATAGAATCCTATAGATGTGAACGAGATTGGGTTGAGCAAAATGATTCCGTAGGTGACAAATAGAACTCCTACACTCATTATGGCGGGCACAAATACGAGAGGGTCACACACTGTTTCGAAGACCTCTCTGGCAGTGGCAGTGATATTGTAGCCCGACTTTCCAGAGATAATCTCTAGCCTTTTAATGAGAAACATTGCCTCATTGTCGTTGAAGAATCGGGCACCTTCAGGGAAATCCGGGACCATAAAGAACAACGCTACTGAAACAAATATCGTCATTGCCCCCTCAATTATCAAGAGCCATCGCCAGTCTTCAAGTCCATGTTTACCAGATAAGTGTTCCTGGCAACCGTAGTTGAGCCATGCTGAAAAAAGACCACCAAGAGCTGACATGGCATAGAGAATGCTGAATCTCTTCCCAGCCTGTATTTTATCGTAGTAGTGTGCCATGATATAGTACATACCGGTCTCGGTACCGGATTGGAACATCCCATGAACAAACTGACAGGCTATATAGGCTCCTAATGTCTTGACAAAAGCCGTTCCAATAGCCACTATTCCATACAACAACACCGTGATCGAGATCCAGAAGTGCGGTCGAACATACTTTAAGAAAAAGTTCGAGAAGAACTGGAAGAACATATAGGACGAAAAAAAAGCAACATAGCCAGAGCCAAATCCCGACAAATTAGTGTCGAGACTCATGGTGATACTGTCTAGAAGACAGAACCCAAAGCTTCCCTTGTTAATAAACGATATGAAAGAGAGAAGCGAGAACGCAGGCATCACGAACAAGTCGATCTTGCGCACAAACTTCTTGTCGTCGATGCCAAAATCATCGGCAAGAGCCTCTGTTCTTGCCCGTTTCAGCTCATCCGTGAGATACTCCTCGTTGTCAAAGACACTGGGGTCGTCCACTATGTACAACTCGTTGGACTTGTCGGGTGTTGGTGACGCGAAATTCATGGTTAATGGTTCTGAGCATCCCAGTATCCACCTGGGATATCAAGACTATATGAATGAATCAATTAGGTTAAGGTCAAAGGCAGCAAGCCTTAGAATCCAGTGCTTCTATACTAGACTGGAAACATTAAAGGGCCCTATCCAAGCAGTCCTCACCTTTAGTGCCATTGGCATAAGCTTTATGTTCTGCCCCGTCAAGTTATGCTGCAGCTCGACACATAGCGCCATCACCGGTATTCCAATTCTAAGACATCAGCGGGCTGCTAAGACTCCTCTCCTAATTTTCCCTAACAGTGTTGAATCGGTATCTGCGATGCTATTGCTGTTGCTAACCACTTCTCGAATGTCCTTTGGGCCTGCGATGTTGAGGCAGTAATCCCCAGTTTTTCAGACATCTGGACCTGCATTACGCCAAGTTCACCGCCTCAACATCCTCTTCTTCAGATCCACCAATATTGACCATACCCCTTTGCTGCTAACTTAGAAGTGCCGCAGGAATATCTTCGTAAACGCTGCCTCCCATTGAACTGGTATCTGTTGCAGGAAACACACCTCTCTCTCCAGAGAAACCCGCAGTTATAGCGTGGCTGCATGTCGCGGTACGTTTCAGCCGCTTGCAATACTATGGCCCTTTGATCTCCTTTTGCTCGCCCAACTTTATTTCAATGTCTCAAATCAAAGCATTTTCCGGGCGTAACTCAATGTTTCAACCACCGTAAACTGAAACTTTCGGCCGCCAGTTTTCTGTTTGTGGCATCATCTAAGTCCCCACTCGAACTATTCTACGCCTCGGGGTTACTCGGAAAAACATCCTAATAGATATGGTTTTCGTACCTATTCCACTGTATACTTCCAAACTCAGTCTCTAGAATATCCACCAGTGTCTCCAGACTCAGGCAGCAAACTCGTATTCCTCGCGTGTTTTGGCACCCGTTGCCCCATCTCAGTGGCTCGTGCCCCTGGCTTCTACCTTCGGTGCAGTCAATCCACCCGGACTATCCCCTGGCAGTACAAGATCGCACAATATCCAGGTTTGGAAGGTAAACAACTTCCACGCCTCGGAAAAGCGTGGCAACAATCGGATGACTTTTTGTGGCAACCCATTTACGAGCCGCCAGTCTATCATCATAGTGTATGTGTGTTTCGGGGAAGACACAAGCTAGTGAGCTAGCCGTGCTAGTACTAGCGAGCACTAAAGAGTTACCGCAGCACCACGTTAGTAGCAAAACGCACAATGGCAGGCTGTGGCGCCTCTGTTTTATTGTCAGTAGTTTAAACGTAAGATTTCCTGAACGTGGGTGTTAAGCGGTTGGTGAGATACGAATATTCTGGAATTTTTCGGGCTACAGGAGCGGTACAAGACCAACAGTTTGGTTGGCAGTGCTTTAGAGACTCAATGTGTAAGCGAGAGAAAGAAGGTGGTCGCAGTCTTTACTGGAGAATTGAATTCAGATCATTGGTTTGAACTGTTGGAATTACAATATTAGAATTGGATTGTTATACTTACGGTACAAGGGTGTCAATGCACAGATTATTGTGTCGAAGTACCAGTACAGTCTGAAGACTGTGCTGTTGGGATTGCAGTGTAGTTGCAGAGTGAAAACGCAAGTGCTCAACTACAACAACACCCTTGTTCAAGGTGCAATGCCAAATAATATTCAACAGTTATTTAATCATGGTACTCATGAAGAGCATAGTGATATGTTGTCATCCTTAGGTAAACTCCCGGGTTCGCTGCTTCTCATAATAATTCTGATCCCGATCTGCTGTAGTCGAGTATCGTTACCCAGTGTGTGGCGATCTGAAAATGAAACCTAATCACCTCAGTGCCGGCAGTCCTCTAAATATAATCTCTCAGTACAGCTCTTACAAGTTTTACGGCCCTATATGAGTTCTCCGGTTTCCAGATCTCCATGACAATAGCCGCATTCCCCTTGGCACCAATATTCGTATCCTTACACCCACCCACGCATCAATGATCGTCCTTCTCCAAGCTGCAGTATGACCTACCAAATTCATCGCTCGACAAGTCAACTAAACTAAATATTATCCCAATAACCGACACCTTCCAAGTACAGTATAACCGTGAATTATTCACCGCAGTACTGTACATAGATGAATCTCCATCCCTGAATCGCTTGACCTCTAATCACTTCCCTGTAAAGTACTTTCATGTACACCCTTCCCTTAATTTCCAATTTCGGAACACTCTCGGGCGTTATTTTTGACCCTCATATCGTAGAGTAAGCACACTTAGAATAATTTACCATACAAGACGTATTTCAGGGTACTGTACCACATAATTCACACTACTGAAAACCCCAGCATGCCATTGGCATTACAGCACTCTACTTTGCATTCACAACTACACTCCACTGTGAACTGCGTTATATAATATAACCCTTAAAGAGCTTGCTCAATTCTCCTAAGAAAGCTACTAGGAGATATTATTGAGAGAACTGGCTTGCGAATGGAGAAGCGAGTGACTTTGTGTGCTGGTGTACGGTTGTCCTGGTGTGCGGGTGTATGAGTGTATGGATGTATGGATGTACGGATTTTTGAAGGTATGGATGTGGGAATCTGTGGATGTGTGGATGTGTAAAGTGTGCAAGCTCCATAAACTTCAAGCCTCAGGAAAGATAGTTCTACAAAACTTACAAAAAAAAGAGTAAACTACGGCTCATACAATACTGACCAGCAACGATAGCACTATTTTTGGCATTGTATCCCCTCGACATCATTGCAGTATCAATTCAATGTCATCAACATCTCCACTCATTCTCTCAGTATTTCCAATTCATACATTAATACCCCATCTTAAAACACATTCACCGTACTTTCAAACACATCAACTACATTGTCATCAAACCTCCCACGACATATATGATCTCTAGTACCACCTTAATGTTAGTATGAGTTTCATTTAAAGTCACTTGTGGAGATCCACATAAATCACACAGTTTATCAGTATAGAAATTCATCGCATTTTGTTCAAATCCAATATAACGAGGCCGGCGAGCCCCAGGATAAAAACTCTCAATCGCAAATTATATCATCATATAATGTGTTTCAACAATCACTTACAATTGTGCTTAGGTATTAACCATTACTTGTTACTGAGAAGTAACAAATGCTCGATTTCTGTAGCTCAGAGACCACTCTGGTAGTCATGTGATATTCAAACTCTGTTGTGGTTATATCACCTGACATTCACATGTACATTTACAGGGCAGGTACCATCCAAGTCACAGCTCGTCTGTGGCAGGGCCCACAACCACGGATTTTTTTTCAGGTCACAGTAATATCGAAAAGTTACAACCAGTACTGTTCTAGACTATACACACACAATAATAATGTCTACCGAAACCTCTGTTAAAGCTAGCAAATGGAGACTTGTTGAAGCTGGCCGTATTGTCTATGTCAACAAAGGCAAATTCGCTGGTAAATTAGCCACCATAGTCGAGGTTATTGACCAAAAGAGAGTGTTGATCGATGGTCCAACCACCGGTGTCACCAGACAAGCTTTCTCTTTGAACAACTTGGTCTTGACTCCATTGACCATTGCTAAATTCCCAAGAGGTGCTAGATCCTCCATCATTGCTAAGAAATTGACCGAGCAGGACGTTGAGAAGAAATGGGCTGCCACTTCGTGGGCCAAGAAGATTGCTCAAAAGAGCACCAGAGCTTCCTTGTCTGACTTCCAAAGATTCAAGGTTTCTGTTTTGAAGAAGGAGAGAAAGTTGGCTGCCAAGAAAGCTATCAAGGCATAAATGTACTAATAAATATATGCTAATTCACGAACCAACCCGGTTAGGTGTAGGGTGGTGAGTTAGGACTGGGACAAGATTGAAAACTGTTTGGAAAAGTGAACAAAGGATTTGAATGAAACGGATTTGACAGACTGAAAGTGAAAGATTAGAATTTAAAATGTTGAACATCGTTGAAATTAGACATGAGATATCTTGGAGATAGTTGGATCAATTTTTGTTTGAACTCTTGACATCAATCAAAGAATAATGAATCACACGAAAGAAAGAAAAACTATTACATTCACGGCCACAAAATCATCGTTCGATCATCAAATCTGTTTATTTTACTTTTCTATTAAGTTTCAAATTTTGTGTTATCTCAGACCTACTCTTACCAGTTTTTCCACTATTCATCGCTCTCAGTTTTTTATGGTACAGTCTCGTTCACTCTTTGTGTAGTCCGCATAGCAATATTCTCTGTAGTGTCCCTAGTCCTCTTGAGTGTCAGTAGTGCGTTTAGTTGCTGCAATCTGTAGGTGCTGCCCCAGAAACTGATACCAAGACATCACTCTAACCTCAATTAACACTCCGATTTCAAACTCCAATTTCCATGTCAAACCTTGAAGGGTTTACCCCGATAGTAGGGTTGTTCTTTGCAGTGTTTCATCCGCACCAAGGAACAAAGATCTTACATCAAGTCCCTGAAAACGTTTGTCATGTAGATACCACCAGTTTCAACGGCATACTAGAAGAGAGTGACACAAACAGTGAGCAAGATAGACAATCGGGATCGACAGCAAAGGTAGAAGATACGAGCAAAAGTGAAAGCTTGTTGAATTTCGACGACATCAAGAACCATGTGATTCCAAAACCAGAGTTCTGTAACCGGTTGTTGTCTGTCAAGTCCGATAATCTAAGAGTGATAGGGTACCCTGTACATATTGGAGAACTGTTCTACGCAAGAAACTCGTTCAATTTCAATTTCTGTTTCATATTTGATTATAATAAAGATTCCACGATATACGAGCCGGTTGTGAAACGGTTGGGACGGATGTTCAAAGTGCTTGAAGAGCAGCTGCAGATCTTATCCAAGAGTTCTAAAGATCTAGTGTATTTCAACTTGGCCCATGACAACATCAAAGATTATATCACAAAACGAGATTTGAATAACAAGTACTACAGTATATTGAACCAGTTTCGAAAAGGCTCGATAAATAAGAACGAAGAGTTTAGTATCAACAATCTTATCCAGCAATTATACCAGGACTTGAACAATTACTCTGAGTGTTCCATCAAGATCAATCCTGGTAATGCCATCGACATCAAATTATTTCCTAAACTCAGATTACCAGACATAAACGTGTATCCATGTGATGTGCCCATCTCCACGGTGGAATTGAGCTCGTTAACTGATTTCTACTGGGATGATAATTTGTTACGGTCCGTTCAGCATATGAATGGGATCAACAATATTTACAAGATCTCGGAGCTTTGCAACTCGGATTATGAATACACTTGCGAGTGTGTCAAGCATCTTATGACCTATAAATGTGTCATTCTACTCGACACTTTCAGTTTCCAGAACATATATGCTACCTCTAGCAAGATCTCCATCTTTTTAGAACACAAACTTCTCGGAGAAGAATGCAAGAGATACATCTACAGTGGTACTAATCCACTCCGAAGCATGCCATATAAACTCAAGAACCACAGCAATGAGTCTGTCGACAATGCTTCCATCAACAGTGAGAAGTTGTCTGGTAGTTTCGACAGTAGTTTTAACAAGAGCACTGGCAACTACTACGACAAAGCATACTATCCTCTCAGCACAATCCAGATATTCCAGCTTTACTTGAAATTCAAACCGGGAGTCACAGTGGAAAAATGGTACTTAGAAAACGAAGACTTGCTTAGAGACTTGGACCTTGATATTCGACGGTTTGTGATGTACGGAGTGCTTCAAGGCATCCTCTATCGGATCTACACATACCCTATGTTACTCGAATACAACTCGAAATGGCTCACCCGTTGCCAGGTGTTCTATGTCGAGTACGAAGAAAAGTATGCTCCTTTCACAGGCAAGTACTATTTGACACCATTCACTGACAACGTGCCGATGGAAGAATACAAGACTGCAGTGTTTCCTAAACCAGGAACCAACAGAGCCATTGGTAACGGTAACAAGATGAGCCTACAGAAGTTCAAGAACTCCAAATACATCAAGTTGATCAAAGGCGAGTCGGGAGAATTATATTCATTGATAAGCATCTTGGTACTCAAGAAAGAGTACCTTGACAAGTCGAAACATTTCGACCATATATGTACAGTATTCAGGGCCAGCAAACGGGATGTCGAGAAGGTGCTTAAGAGTTTTTGGAAGTATCGTGTTGTGCAGAGATGATTGTTGATGGGGGGATTGGCATCAAAAGATATGTCTTCATTGACATGATTGATTATTGTGACATAGGTTCCTTAAGCCACATGGTTGACCATAGTAACTCACTCAATGAGCAATTCACATAGGCTCGGCAACACTATCAATAGACAGTTTTGCGTTCAAATTCTTGGACGCATCCACTTTGAATATTGTAGCACGGATCACTCGAGGATCGCTATTAAGAATACGCAACAACTCGTTTTGGACTTTTGGCGAAGAATCAAACAACATAGTGAAATAACTGCCTTGGAAATGCGTCTGCTGGTCTTTTCTAATCAATCTTGGCAAGTATCTTGGACCCAAAGATATCACTCTTCGTACAATTCCTCTGTTATTAATGACCAAACGTCCAACAGTGCTAGCAATAGCTTTAGCATCATTGTGGACTGCTCTGTCTGTCATGGCAACATGAGTTCTGGCAATCGCCACTAATTCATAAAGCATTCTGTAAATATATGTTATTTGGCCTTATGTTCTGTAATTATGAACTAATCAAAACAGTTCAGTCTCGATTGTATGTGTTGATAAATGGATACTCCTGTTGGTAGCACGAGTCTTGAGGATCGGTAATGTAAATTTTTCATAGCCAAAGCTCGTGCGCCGGGGCTGCGTAACCGGCGATACGATCGAGATAAAGGAGGGTTTTTGGTATAGAGACAGAGTTTAACAATATCATTGTACTGGTACCCATGGAGATGTTAAATTGGGTTTTTGGAAAGCGGTTGACGCCGCAGGAGCGGCTCCGGAAGAACCAGAGAGCTCTTGAAAGAACACAGCGAGAATTAAAACGAGAGAAGGTCAAGCTCGAGAGGCAAGAGAAGACCTTGATATCAGACATTAAGAAGTCGGCCAAGGCCGGACAAGTGTCGGCAGCTAAGATTAAAGCCCGAGACTTGATCCGAACAAAACGGTACATTGAGAAATTCAACGCCATGGGCATCCAGTTGCAGGCGATTTCGTTACGGATCCAGACGGTGCGAAGCAATGAATCAATGACTCAGTCGATGAAGGAGGCAACAAAGCTTTTGTCAGGCATGAACCGGTCGATGAATCTCCCACAACTTTCTAGAATAGCCATGGAGTTTGAGAAGCAAAACGATATCATGGACCAACGGCAGGAGCTTATGGACGACGCTATAGATGATGCTATGGGAGAATCTGAAAATGAAGATGAGGAAGTCGATGAGATTGTCGACAAGGTGCTAGATGAAATAGGAGTGGACTTGAACCAGCAGATCAGCACCAGTACTCCAAATGATATAGTGAAAGCTAAGGAGCCGGTGGCAGTGTTGGCTCATGAGGAAGATGATCTTCAGGCTAGATTGAACAGTTTGAAGAGGTAGAGTCTTGGAGGCACTGGTTGTTGCAACCACTAGAGGTATGGAACGTGCAGAAAACATCTAATTTAAGCTTTTTTATTCAGTTTTAGAGGTTGTAGGTTTTTTGGGGCAGTCCTTGACTACTAGAGTTATGTAACTGTTCATCTAGTAGATTACTCAATTAGTACTGTTAAATGACTGTTCATCAAGTAGATTACTCTTTAGCCAGGGTTATGCAACTGTCCATTAACTACACTACTGACTTATCAGTGTTATCTAATTATTTATCAACAATTACATCTCTTAAATCTCTCCAGCTATCTGTTCATCAAAAAGTACATTACTCTCCTACCAATAAATACTGATCATCGACAAGCACATCACCTTCACTCATCAACAATCCACTAATACAAAATGCCAATCTTAAACCTCAAACATCTTCATTGATCATCAATTTATGCTTCCCACCTTTAAATTAGGCATCTCCGTATCTGATACTCACATCACTGACAGCAGACCCAAACAACAATGGCCCAATTCGAGGCTGGATGTTCCATTCCAATTTCACTTCTGCAGTTCTGTTTCTGAACGACTTTTCAATGTCCCAAGCATGGTACTTGGACTTCTGGCTCTTCAAATGGAGCTTAGCATCTTCTTTGCTGGTAATGATCTTGTCCCAGTAAGTAAGCTTATTGGAGCTGTTACCTTTCCCTTCGTACTCAGTAGTCAAGTACACGAACACTTGCTTTGTGTTCCAGTTGAACAATGGACGAAGGTCAGCATCCAAGTCAAAGGTGAGCCGCGTGTTTTCTTTTGGTTTTCTGTTGGTTGAACCGAACGATCTGCTGGTCTTGAATGATGATTTCACCTTGATTGTGCTAATGTCTGCTGGGGCAAGCCATGCTCCGTCAAAATGCAATTGGAAAAAAAACGACGCCACAACCGCAATGGATATATATATAGAATATGTTAACGCGGCATTGGAAATCGATTGAAACCGTTGAACAATAGAGAACATATTGTAGAAAGCTGCTCCACGGTAACTTATTCACACAACCAAACTGGTTTCTGACACGATCAAGCTCTAACCAGTGGTTACCCGGGGCACAGCACAATACAACATCTTGACATGCACAAACCCAGATCCACAACCCACAATCTCCCAGCAATGGTCAGCAATAAAGAATACAGTTTTCTGCTGGTGGCTTCCACTGTAGCGTTGGGTGGTTTTCTTACAGGACTTGATATATCTTCGTTTGCAATATTTCTTGAAAACCCCGAGTTCCATGCAGTTTTTGGTCAACCTGACAGTTTGATCCAAGGTGTAGTTGCAGCCTCGACTCCAGCAGGAGGATTAAGTAAGTTCTAACCCAGAGTATTTGCTTCCAAATTTGGTCATCAATAGTAAAAGTTCTAATTTTTAGTCGGTAGTATTTTAGCAGGTGCTTGGAGTGAGAAACTGGGAGCTCGACGGAGTTTTCAGTTTGGATCTGCAATGTGGATAATTGGATCAGTAGTGTCAGTGTTCGCTCTGAACCTTGGAATGGTATCTATTGGCAGGTTATTAAAAGGAATTTCTGCCGGTTGTTTTTCTTCGTATTTACCAGTTTATATTTCGGAGACTTTTCCCTTTGACAAGAAAACTTTCATGATGACGGTGGTTCAGTGTTGTCTGACTTTAGGAATACTGGGAATGTACTTGTTGTCATATGCGTTTTACAGTGTTGACAAATCGTTCAGAATTTCTTGGGGAATAGAAGGAATACCTGCCTTGATTTTATTTGTGGCGAGTTATCATTTTTTACCTGAATCACCTAGGTGGTTGGTTGCCAGAAAACAATGGAGCGAGAGTCTTAATGTACTGGAGAATTTCAAGAAGGTCACGGTTGATTACAGCAATAACCAGGCAGGCGAGAAAGAGAAAATCATAGACACATACGAAAAGGCTTTTAGTAACTCCAAAGAGATTAAATTTTATCAGCTTTTCAGAAACGGATTGCTCAAACATACTGCGGTGGGGATTATGGTTCAAATCATGATCCAGATGACAGGTATTAATGTGTTGATGTACTTCACGGTGTTTATCTGTGAAATGATAGGTTTACAAGGCCCGGCCAAGTTCGCGTCTACATCATTTCAATACTTGATGAATGTTGGATTCACAGTTATTCCTATCTTGTGTCTTGGAAGTTTGAGACGTAAAGATGTTTTGGTGTTTGGCTTCGCTACATTAGGACTCAGTCTCATAGGGATCTCGGTGATTATGAAACTGTTTGGCCAACCAACCTCAGGACTTCCCAGCAATCCAAACATTAAATGGGAAGTCACAGGAATTGCAGGGTCTGCAGTTCTTGCTCTCTGCTACTTATTTGTTGCCATATTTGCATCTACTGTGGCATGCACAGGCTGGATCTACACTGAAGAGATCTTTCCAGTAGCAGCAAAACAAAAAGGAATCGCAGTGTGTCTTTCAGTTTCGTGGTTACTAACTGCTGTTTTAATTTTTGCTGGACCATTACTTTTACAGAACCTTCAATGGGCTGCGTTTGCTCTGCTTGGACTGTTCTGTATTCTGAGTGTGATCATCATGTGCCTGTTTCCAGAAACTTATGGTAAATCTACTGAACAGATAGAATCTTTCTTCCATACACCTGAGTCTGGCTCATCACAAGATTCAAAATTTATTATTGAAGAAGAAACGTCTACAAAATTGCAACAACCTTCTAGCCAGAAACCACCATCCACCACTTTCAATCAGTTGTCACACCACTCCCACATCTCACCCCAACTAAATCATATGTCGCCAATCAACCATTCAAGTCTTGACGCTTACTTTGCCAACGCCAGAGAATCATTTAGTTAAGTTGCTAATAATAAAACATATTGCTACAACGTATCTACTCACAAGTAGCTCGGTGATTGCAACCACTCAGCAAACCGACTCCGGCCACACAAATGGACCCCATCTAATCACATGCAAAATCATGCAGCCACACGCACCGTATATTGCTGGGAAAATCAAGACTTGAGAATCAGGTCTTCAAAATTTTCTGTATCTCGAGCCGCAAACATCATGATATCTGATAAACGGATGGTCTGTTCTTGGTTGGTAGTCCTCCTTGTGTGGAGCGGGCTCGTATCTGCTAAGACCCACACCTTTTATTATAATGTCACTGCCATCAACGCCAGTCCCGATGGGGTGCGAAATAAAACCGTGCTTGGATTCAATGGATCTTGGCCACTACCTAATATCCACATCGACAGGGGCGACCGAATCGAGTTGTTCTTGACTAATGGGCTTGCCAACTCCAACACCAGTCTCCATTTCCATGGGTTGTTCATGAATTACAGCAACCTGATGGACGGGCCAGAATATGTAACCCAATGTCCTATTGTCCCTGGACAAACATATATCTACAACTTCACTGTTGATCAAGCAGGAACGTACTGGTACCACTCGCACTCGGGTAACCAGTACCTTGATGGACTTCGAGGAGCCTTGATTGTTCACGACGACGAACCGTTTGAGTACGACGAAGAAGTGGTGCTTACGATTTCTGATTGGTACCATGATTCACACCAAGGGCTCATGAAACAGTTCTTGAACAAATACAACCCTACTGGAGCAGAACCTATTCCTCAGAATTCGCTTTTCAACGACACTAGAAACGGTACATGGGAGGTGAAAGACAACACCACCTACTTGCTTAGAATCGCCAACATCGGTGGGTTTGTGTCACAATACTTGTTCATCGAAGATCACGATATGGTAGTGGTAGAGGCCGATGGAGTCTGGGTTGAACCGTACACCACAAAACAATTATACATAGCTGTGGGGCAACGATACTCTGTGCTTATTAAGACCAAAGAGCAGAACCCAGGCCGTAACTTCTGTTTCATGCAGATCCTTGACGACGAGATGTTGGATGTAATTCCTCCAGATTTGCTTTTGAATTCCACCAACTGGGTTGTCTACGATTCTTCCAAGGAGTTGCCAAAACATTATTTGGTTGACGAATTAGAAGAGATCAATGATTTCAAGCTTGTTCCTACTGCCAAGGAGGAACTTTATCCTAACTACGATTACCAAATTGTGCTCACTGTTGAAATGAATAACCTTGGCGACGGTGTCAACTATGCTTTTTTCAACAACTTGACTTACACCGCGCCTAAGGTTCCTACTTTGGCATCTGTCCTTTCTGCTCCAGAAGACCAGTACCTTAACAAATGGATCTATGGAACAAACACCCACTCGTTCATCTTACAGAAAGACGAAATCATCGAGATCGTGCTCAATAACCACGATGACGGTAAGCATCCATTCCATTTGCATGGTCATATTTTCCAGATAGTTCAGAAATCAGAGCCTGATGCAGACGACTACGATGAAAACGCAGACAACGTCTACCCAGAACATCCAGCTATGCGTGACACTGTGACTCTCCAAGGAAATGGACATGTAGTGTTGCGTTTCAAGGCCAGTAATCCAGGTGTCTGGTTCTTCCATTGTCACGTCGACTGGCATTTGGAGCAAGGACTTGCTATCACTCTTATTGAAGACCCAACTTCCATGAGATCGTCCGAACTTTTCTGGCTTAATGACAACTACAAAGAAGTGTGTGACGCTGCAGGTGTGCCATATCTTGGTAATGCTGCAGGTAACATGGATTTCACCAACCTTGAAGGTGAGAACGTCCAACCTAGAGAACTTCCTCCAGGATTCACCTTGAAGGGATACATTGCCATGCTTGTATGTATCCTTGCAGCATTGTACGGTCTCCGAACTATCTACTTGTTTGGATCAGACTCGCAGTTCAACAACGACGACGAAGTCATCGAGAACTTGAAGAGTATATTGAAACAGTACGACGCCTCAGTTGATGACCAGGAGCATTTGTTGGCAGGGCAGGAGTAGACCACTGGGGGTGTTCCAGTACGAAGATAATAAAAAAATGTCATTATTTACAGACCACATATATGCGCATATATAGCTAAACGCAACTTTCGCTTTCGCTGATTGAACTGTAGCTGGGCTATTTGCAGGTTCTATTATAAATCATGTAATTGGTGCACTTTGAAGTCTCAGGACCTTCTATTGATTAAGAGTTTCATTATTCCAGGGTATTGCTGTTTCAATTGATCGAGACTGAGATTCTGTTGGTCACTCAGTTCCAATTGTGGATCTGTTTTGCAGTTTGCAAGACCATGTGCGTCTTCTTGGGTAGACTCAGAAATAGTATCTTTGTTGTGTTCGTTGGCTGGTTTCATTTGCTTTCTTCCAATCAAGTACTTTGAAAGACATCTCTGCATTTCCTCAATCGTGTCATTGGTCAAGTAAATCTTGCTTGAACCAAGTTTTGGTATACTTTGTTCGTGGTTGGATTCTTGGATCATTTTCCGCCTCACTCTAACATAAATGTAATTCCTCACCATTTCTCCAGTAGCAAACTTTAATCCGTCGACAAATGTACGATTGTCACGACAGAGTAACAAAACAATACTGTTGGCGAACTCACTGGTGAACTTGAACTGATGAAGTGTGAGTTTCTCAATAAGTTTTGCAAACTCTTTCACACTGCCATCATGAGAAACTTGTTCAAGCTTGTATTGGAAAACCAGGTTCAAGTAGTACTGGTACTTTTTCAGGACAACTTTTCCATCTTTACCGTTGCTAAGTCGACCAGCAACACATTTGGTCTGCAATAAACGGCTTACTAACAGATTGAACTGACGTTTCACCTGGTCCCAGTTCTGTTGCTGGCCAAAGATCACTACTCTGGTTCTTGTCAAGTCCAACTTCTTCCCCAACTTCAACTTATCTTTTCTCAAATAATGTACAATGAGTTTTAACTGCTCAGGCTGTACTTCCAACAGAAACACATCAAGAAACTGTGAGATGATCGCACTCGACACCATTTTACCATCAACGTTTCTCTTGCTGGTCATTAACCCATATAAGATCTTGTAAGCGTTGTCGTAGTCTATGCCCTGCTCTATCAAATGACGAAGAACATGATACCCCGTTTCTCTGTTGACTTGAATCTTGTTGTCCAACATATAATTATACACGTCAAGAGCTTTCTGAGGTCGGTTGTTCTGCATGAGTCCTGCGATGAGCCCATTATATACAAATTGGGTAGGCTCCACAGGACCTTCGTTCATGCCATTGATCACCTCGTGGGCTCCTTTGAAATCTCGTTTGGAACACAAATGTTCGATAACAGTTGCCAAGAACTGGATGTTGGGAGTCATAGAACTGTCAGAAACTTCCTGGATGATTCGGTCTGCGTCTTTTTTGTTTTTGAGTTTCACTGCTGCTTTCAAATATTGAGCATAGCAACTGACTCCCATGACGAACTTTGGATGTTTGCTTGTGGTTTCAAATATACGATACACTGCATAGTACATGTTGGCAGTAATGTATGTGTTCATGTAAGCATGGACGAACCGGTCATCCAACTGAGGAACATTTTCATCTTCGACTGCCAATTTGTACACTAGATCTGCGTTCCTGGTGTCCCCCAAATTCACACAAGACGACATCACGGTGGTGTAGTGGTACTTGTCAGCAAATCCTGATTTCTTCAAGTTTTCCAACATTGAAATAAGTCGTGATACTCGTGCGTGCTGGGCAAGTACTTGGAACACTGTATTGTAAGCGATTTTCTTCAATCGCACTGAGGGCGTGCCTCCAAATGCAATTGTTTCTTTCTCCATGCTTGCAAAACTCATCCACCACTTGAACACTTCTTCCTCGTTACCTGCTTGCAATCCTGCTTTCATCATTGCAACGTATATGAACGACGAGGGTTTCATTTTCCGCTGGAGAATTTGGTCGTACAACTTTCTCACTTTACGATGGTACCCGTTCAGAGCTAGAAGATACATCACAATACCATACTGAGTAAGAGAAGGTAGCTGTGATCTGGTGAAAAGGTTGTTGAATAACGTCTCTAGATCTTCCCATTTTCGCATGTGTCCTAAAGCCAAAAGAATCTTGTCAAACTGGTAATCGTTCTGTAAAGCAGGATTGGCATTGTACAACTCAACAGCCTCTACGTATCGTTTTGTCCTCACATAAATGTCCAAGATAGCTGTGAGATCGTCACAGGTTCGATAAAGAGGAGTTTTCAAGTTCCAGCAGTTGAAGCAGAGGTCCAAATATTGTGCTTTGGAAGCCACTTGCATCATGGTACTGAGAATACTGCTGAACTGGTTGTCGTCTCCTATGATATCTGCAAACTGTTTCAATTGTTCGGCACTGGAATGCTCTAATTCGTCAACAATTCTTTTCATGCTCACCATCGGTTGTCTGTGAAGTCGATAATCATAAAAGTTCAATTGTCCATAAAATTTCATGCTGAAGTCTGCCCAAAGAAATACTGCCATGTCTAGTTTCTTCTGCCGTATACAGTAGTTCAACACCGACGATACCAATTTTGTACTTACAAGAGCATCGCGCGATTTGATGAGTTCTGACGTGAGTTCTTTGAGATCTTCCAAGCTGTTTGTCTGAATAAGTCCTTTATACTTGAACGTTATCTGAGTAGTATCAAGATCGTCTATTGGAACTTGTTGGTACAATTTTGCCAATTGATCGTACTCTTTGGCTAGAAGAAGCTGCTCGGCGGTCTGGATATTGGAAGCTGGTTTCTCGGAGTACTGTCGTTTTGTGACCGGGAATTTTGTAAGGAAGGAGGGCCATCCGTTATTGGGCACTGGGTTTGATCTCCTCTGTCTGGAGAACTTGATTGGTATTACACTAGCGCTTAGGACATTGACACAGGGCCAAGATATGCCGCTGAAGCGAAGATTCCAATATATCAAGGCGGCATGTTGCCGCTGGTTTGTTAGCATAATCAAATCATCCGTCGCCTGGTCTGTAGAGATTGGAGAAAACATACGATGATGGGTTGAAAAATTATTGGGGCCTGGGCGCCGGGGCTCTGAACCGGAAGGGCATCTAGTTTTTTTTCTTTGCAGCGAGGGAAGGATGTGATTTAGTTAAGAAGGATTGCAAATGGCTCCTAGAAACACAGAGTACAAGTCTGCAAGAGACAAGAAAAGAAAGGAGATTGAACGGTCGTTGGTTCATAAAGCAAACTTGAAAAAGAAATATTTCAAATTGTTAGAAAGTCAAGGAGAGAAGGCTCCAGAAAGAAAGACGGAAGAAGAGAAGGAGAAAGTAAGTATTATAAGGTGGGAGGATCTTTGAAGGAATGGGTTATGATTCAACAATAGTTTGACCAGGATTGGATTTTGAAATAGTTTAGAAAGGTCTTTTAGTTTAAGGCATTTTTTCAAATGCAATAATGGATCAGTTATGGCATTCTATTGTTGAGCCTTTCCTACTTCTATTCTGTGATTCCGACTTGGATTTTATTTTTCGCACAGTGCATTAACTAACTTGCAGCCGATTACTTATGGAGAAAGAGCAGAAGCCATTAGAAAACGGAAAGAAGAGAAAAGAAAAGAAACATTGGATAAAATTGTTCAGGATAGAGAACGAGTAGCAGCTGAGAAGGCTGTTCAGAAAGAAAAACGAGAAAGACAACGTAAACGGTTGAGTAAAAAGACCAGAGGTGGACAGCCCAAGATGGCACCAAGAATCAATGGATTATTGGAGAAGATTCGAGAGGGTATGAAATAATGGGAGAAACAATTAGTAGAAAGGAGAATGGTAGAAAGAAGTACGGTTTTACAAAAGAGGAAAGTACAAATATAATAGAGATTAATGATGTTTATGAAGAAACAAGTGCGAGAAATAATAAACAGTGTGAGGACTGGAGAGAAGGAGCAACAAATGTGGGGAGCAACGAAAAGTAGTTTGCCAGACAATAGTGGGGAACACCATGAATTTTTAACTAGTAACTGGTAAAAGACCAGCTGGTTGAGATATGTTTGTTGCTGGAAGTATTTTCAGAAGTTTGGAGCAGATTTATTACGCTGGTTAAGTTTGACTACAATACTTTGGATCGAGTTTTGAGTTATTAGGTACCAAGATTTGATTGCGTTTACCAGACAGACATTACAGTGATGGACAAGTCGAGTAAGAGCCAAAGAATTTTGTCGGAAGGTTGACTAATTGGGTTATGGGTTTTATTATTACAATAATCAGGTTAAAATATTGATTCAAGACGAGCAAGACTCAATTTGATAATGAGTTCGAAATGTGCAAGGCACCGACAATTAGTGCTAGACACAGCCCGTTTAGTACATATGGAAGTGCTCGGCTAGACTAGTTCAACCAAGCCTCAAGTCGTAGCAACTGAGAAACAACAAAGCAGACTACTTGAGAAATTCGCGATATATATTCCAACCACTAGTATACAAAAAAAACATTAGTTCAAT
Organism: Saccharomycopsis guyanensis; assembly: GCA_030578595.1. Taxonomy (NCBI): domain Eukaryota; kingdom Fungi; phylum Ascomycota; class Saccharomycetes; order Ascoideales; family Saccharomycopsidaceae; genus Saccharomycopsis; species Saccharomycopsis guyanensis. The sequence goes on from JAJMSQ010000001.1 coordinate 1,428,664, forward strand.
CAGTCAAAAAAGGTAGACAGAAGAATAGGGCGGAAACAATACAGCACAGTAGCAACAAAACACCATCTATCGTCCCTTCCCCCCGATTCTTAGCGCCCCGTTCAACCCTTGATAGCTTTCTTCTTTTCTACCTTCAACAACAACGCCTTGTTGATGTGAGGAAGAACACCACCAAAAGCAATGGTGGCCTTGATCAAGGTGTCCAACTCCTCGTCTCCTCTGATGGCCAATTGCAAATGTCTAGGGGTGATTCTCTTGACCTTCAAGTCCTTGGCGGCGTTACCGGCCAATTCCAAGACCTCGGCAGTCAAATACTCCAACACTGCCGTCAAATAAATAGCAGCTACAAATGTTAGTATTCATGTTACTGTGGCTCCATATCCGTCTTCAGAGCCGGATTTTCTGGTTCTTTTTTCTTTCTGACGACGGCACACCAATCCCCGGCCATATTACCGAGCTGGTTCTTTTGTACTACTTACCTTTTGCCCCCACTCTCACTTTGTTCTGAGCTCTCTTCTTCAAAAAACGCTTAACTCTTCCGACCGGAAATTGTAAACCAGCCTTGACCGAGTGCGACGTCGAGTGACTGAGTCCACCGTCCTTGGCGCCGGACTTTCCTTTTCCTCCGTGTGCTTTTCCAGACATTTTCTCCAGTGTTGGAATCTCAGTTCTGTTTACTGGAATCTAATTCAGAACAGAAAGACGCGAAAAACCGGAATCAAAACAAACACCGTAGTCACGAGGACCGGCCCTGCACCCACACGCACAAAGACGCACCCGCCCAGACCACATATTACCTAACCGTGCCCCCGCCGCTTATGTCAGCGGACCCTACCGGAGGTTCAACGGTGGCAGGATCAAGCTCCAACTGTCAGAAACATCAGAGTTCAGGTCCAGGTGTCCGGTGATGATCAGTGCGTTTTTCATCTTCAACCGCAAAGGCGAGGTGCTTATCTCCAAGCTTTACAGAGACTCGATCCGTCGTAATATTTCAGATGTGTTTCGGATCCAAGTCATAAGCAGTAACGAGGTCCGTTCACCAGTGTTAACATTGGGTTCCACTACGTTTCTTCACATTCGATGTGACCGGATCTGGTTTGTTGCAGTGACACGGTCCAACCAGGACGCAGCTCTTGTGTTTGAGTATCTTCACAAATTGAAAGCTCTCTTTGAACAGACTCTCTGTCCCCACAAGAAACCACAGTCTGACCTGAACCCAGTCAACGATGCCGCCAAGAACGTCAATAACTACATCAATGCCATCAACACCGGCAGCGGAGCAAGTGGAACCGTCGACGAGGACGATATCTTGAACAATTTTGTGCTTGTCCATGAGATCATAGATCAGACCTTGGAATTCGGATACCCTCAGAACATGGCTCCTTCTTCATTCAGAGACAATTTGTTTGCCGGTCTGATCGCAGCTCCAGGTGGTTCCAGTATCAAATCCAGTTCTCCTGGACTCACCACCATCATGCGGTCTCCTGATCTCTCACGGATGAGCAGCGTGCGACGTTCTGTTCTCTTTGACGAGAGCGATATCGAGGCAGTGGCTTGGCGTCCTACGGGAATCCGTTACAGAAAGAATCAGGTGTTCTTGGACGTCCATGAAGAAATCAACGTGCTTATGAACTCCAACGGAGCAGTGCTTAAGTCGTATGTGTCTGGTAATGTCCAGATGAAAGCCAAACTCTCAGGAATGCCAGTGTGCAAGTTTGGACTTAATGATAGTGTGGTGGTGAATCCAGAGGACAGTCTAGCGATTTTGAACAGGGGCGACAAAAGAAGTTCAAAAGCTATTCCTCAGGCTGCAGCAGGGTCTGTGGCTCTTGAGGATGTCAAGTTCCATCAGTGTGTAGAGTTAGATAAGTTTGATTCTGAAAGATTGATCCATTTCATTCCTCCCGATGGCGATTTCGAACTCATGAGATACAGAGCGTCTGAAAACGTCAATTTACCGTTCTTGGTGCTGCCGAAAATCCAAGAAGCTGGCAAAAGCAGACTCAATATCAACATAGCAGTCACCTCACTCTTCTCAGCAAAACTCTCTGCCACAAACGTCATTATCAAAATTCCAGTTCCTCCAGGCTCTATTAAAGCCGATCTCGAGTCAACTGGTGGTAAAGCAAAGTTCCTGACTGAAGAATCAGTGATTATCTGGAAATTCAATAAGTACCCAGGTCAAGTTGACTGCGTGCTACAAGGTATAATAGAAATCGTACCAGGCAGTGCCACCACCACATCTTCCGCGGCAATTACAGACAAAGTTCTCTCTCCTAATCCTAACATGGACATTATAAAATCGCCTATGATCTCACAGAATATCATTGGCTGGTCACGTCCTCCTATCATGGTGAACTTCAACCTTGACATGTTTTCTGCTTCTGGAATGGTGATCCATTATTTGAAAGTAATTGAGAAATCCAATTATTTGACAGTGAAATGGGTGAAATACTTGTCCAAAGCCGGGACTTATGAGATTCGGTATTGAGTGGGACGATTGGTAATATCAGTGAAACGAGTAGTAAACGGTTCTAAGTGGTTTACAACATCTCAGTGATGAGTGACAATATTCAACAAGGTTATGGGCTGTGGTTTGTTAGTGAGAACTATTGACCCTGGGTTGTGATTAGAAAAAGGTATGACTTGTGGAGTCGAAATAAGTCGAGGACAAAAACGTATGGTATTAGGATTGGGATACTTATGGACTGTGACGAGACAACCTATTACTCTAGTGAAATGGGGAACTCGTCTAGACAAATCTGGAAAGACAACTAAACTGAAAGTTTTGGAGTCTGAATAGTCGATGGGCCGTTGCTGTGATAAACAATATTAAAATGAAGTGCTGCTCAGTTAACAGTTGTGAGTTTATACTACTCCACTCTGCTACAGTGCATTGCAAGTTCCTTCACAGAAGTTTCCCAATCTTACTACCACACATTCACATTTAAACGTTCAAAATACATTCATTTTTGCATAAAACCCCTAAGTAACCCCATTAAACTACTATCATGACTTATCAGTAATATTCACAATCGGATCAGATCAACAGGGTTTATCAATAATCCTACCCGATTCACACAATTGTCATCCGCATCTACTCCAGGTTTGACGTCGATCTGTGCACCGGGTAACCACACATCCATCTTGTTTTTGTTTACATAACACAGAAAAATATACAACACAATAGCACCTACAACTGATATGATACCGTCGGAACAGGCGAATATTAATGTGGTGGTACGGTGTCGAGGCCGTAACAGGGCCGAGATAGAGGCCAAATCGGCAGTAGTGGTGAAAATTCCTGAAGATTCCACGTCTCAAATAAGTATCAATACCTCTGATGATAGAGGTATAACTGGAGATATGCGTTCCAAGACGTTTGAGGTGGATTCTGTGTATGGTCCTGAGACCGACCAGTCACATTTCTTCCAAGGAACTGCTGAACCCTTGTTTAAAGAGTTTTTGAAGGGGTATAATTGCACGATGTTTGCTTATGGACAGACAGGTACTGGCAAGACGTATACTATGCATGGAGACGAACGAATAAGCAACGGGTCTTTCAGTCCTGAAGCTGGTATTATTCCACGGATTTTGTATACGTTGTTTGATACCCTCAAATGTTTGGACGGGGCTGATTTTCTTGTCAAATGCTCGTTTCTTGAATTGTACAATGAAGAACTTCGAGACTTATTCTCTACTACTGATTCCAAGAAGCTAAGGATATACGACACAAAGAATGCCAACAGCAAATGCACGATAGCCACGCAGAATTTGCTGGAAGTGCTATTGCGAGACGCAGAACATGGAATGAAAATGTTACAGATGGGAGTGGATAAACGGAAGGTTGCCAGTACCAAGATGAACGATGTGTCCAGCAGATCCCATACAGTTTTCACAATCACGCTATTGAAACAAGAAATGGATGCCGACAACGATATGAAACAGTATCGGATCTCGAAGTTCAACTTGGTGGATTTGGCAGGAAGTGAGAATATAGGAAGATCAGGAGCGTTGAACCAGAGAGCCAGAGAAGCAGGGTCTATCAACCAGAGTTTGTTGACGTTAGGAAGAGTGATAAATGCGTTGGTCGACGGAGATTCACATGTCCCTTATAGAGAGTCGAAGTTGACCCGATTATTACAAGATTCGTTGGGAGGAAAGACCAAGACTGTGCTTATAGCCAATATCTCACCAGCCAAGATCAACTGTGACGAGACTTCTAGCACACTCCAGTATGCTAGCAAAGCGAAAAATATCCAGAACAAACCTCAGACCGGAACTCTTGTGTTGAAGAATGTGTTAGTGAGAGATTTGGGTCAAGAGTTGGCGAAATTGAATGCTGACTTGCATGCCTCAAGAGCCAAGAATGGAGTGTATTTGGATGAAGAGAACTACAAAGACATAATGGCCGAGCTAGAAGCATTGAAAACTGAGAAGAACGAGTTGCAGTCGAAGAATGGGGTCTTGAGTCGACAAGCCAAGCAGATGCAGAAGCAAATGGAAGAGAATGTCGTCAGCATAGACAAGAAAAGTGCAGAGTTGGACAACTTGACCAAGGTGGTGGCCAACTTGTACGAGAAAATCGACCGGCAATCGACCAACCATCAGAATCTCATGGAAAATTCGTCGAGATTCAAGACGATAATTGATCTCATGAATGAGAATATCTATTATTTGGTCAACAACGAGAAGTCGCTCAAGTTCAATATTCAAAACATCATTAACAATTCGGTCAACAAGGAGAGCGACAAGTTGCAGAGTTCAATAGAGAAGGTGATAGAGTTGACCGATATCCCAGTACTGGAGAAGATGACGGAAATCAAGCAGCGGATCAGTGAAGAGATCAATGTGGCCAAGCTGAATATCAAACAGTTTTCTTTGAAAGTGGCCGATCTGTTCTTGGCTCCTGAATTATACAATACAGTGAAACGTGATTTGGAAGAGTTGAAGCAGGGAGTGGCTCAGTTTGAACAGAGACTGGGATTCGAAGAGTACGAAGCTTTGAACGAAGGATTCAATAAATCGATGGCCGAGCATTTTAGCACAGATACAATCAGCACTGCTTTGAGAAAGAGTATGTCACAACAAGCCGATGAGATCATGGTAGAACAAGACAAAGAGTTGATGGAAACGATAGCGGCCTTGTTGAAACAGAACAGTGTCAAGAAGCGCAAGATGTTGGTTTCTCAAATGGCAAGAACCAGTTGTGATTTGATCGACAAAGAGAAGGCAAGTATTGGAGCCGAGAAACGGAAATTTGATGATGCCATCAAACAGAAGTTCGAACAGCATGAGAAGCAGACTAGAAGAGATGTCCAGAATGTCACTGAGAAGATCAATGGGTTCAACCAGAATGTGGTGGATGTGATTGAGAAGACCAACAATTCACAACTTGATGTGAAATCGGAATTGATTAAGATCAACTCCATGACCAACGATGAGAACTACGAGGTTCTACTTAATAGATTTGGAGAGTCAATGAAATCAAGATTGAGCAAGATCGGCCATGAAACAAAACAGATGGGTTCTGTCAACAGTGCTCTTCAAACCCTGATCGAGTCTATTCAGAACGATATTATACTAGAGAACCAAGAGAACGGGCCAATAGAAGGAGTTTACTTGCCTAATAATGAGCAAACGATCGACAGATTGATCCGGGAGCTTGATCAAGAAAAGACGGAAATCAACACATTATCAATGCCTACAGGTAAAACACCAACGATCAGAAACCGGCTAAAAATAAACCACACGCCCAACCGATCGCCATCCAAAAGAGTGATCTCTGCGTTGAAAGAACACAACTTGAATCTACAAGAGTTTGCACTTAGCGAGAAGATAGCAGAGCCTTCTATAAACAAGGCACCGCAATTGATCAACACTTCACGGACCAGCTTGCAAAAGAAAAGAGCCAACGACAGTGACCGTGTTCTGAAACATCGAGTGAAGCTGGGCAACCCAGTGCCGATCAGAAAAAGTTTCCGGTGAGTTCAGGGGGTGATCAGCGCAGAAGTGTGGATGTTCTCAGGGGCAAAATTTAAACGGATGCTGGATCAAGACACCCAGACCAGTCAGCGTGAATAATGTTCAAAGCTCCGTGGTGGTGACTGGGTAGTATGGTAATAGACGGATCTGAGGCGCAGGCCCGCGCATGCGAGCGCATTAACATGCATTATGGTTAGACGGGAAGCCAGCTTATATAAATGAATAGCCCACCGGGTATTTTGAGCAAACTTAATAAATTCAATATTTTGGGGATAGAATTCTTGCTATTGCTAGTTTGAAGGATCGAAGCCAATTCAATCGATCCAAATACCTTTTGAACTTGTGTTAAGCCTGCACTGCATAGCTCAGTCAAAGAGACAACCAGTTAAACAGACCCAGTTAAAGAGAATATTGCAATGAGATACTTCAGTGGTTGGGGAGCAAAGATCAGATCGCTCAGATTCAAGTCCGTTAGACCTCGTCATTATGTGGTTCTTGTGTTGATCGTGTTCCTTATCTTTTACGCCTTGTTGGTGTGTTCTTCTACCACCAACGTTGCCCGAGTATTTCATTTGATTGAAATGAAATTTGACAGCGGCGATGCTTCTGAGGGAGTATATTACGCCGACGCATTGACCGAATTGAAGGTTGATGTCGGATACTTTGCTTCATGTATCCAAACCAATTACCTTGGTAACGTCGAGGGCTGGAACTGTGGTACTAATGAGACCCATCTTCTTATTACTGATCCAAACTTCACCACTTCGTCTACTGCCAACTTGGACCTTCTTAGTTTCTACATGAGTACCGCTGAGGAGTTCAGAAGATACTGTTTGACTCCATACGTTGTGCTTGTTGCTGCTGGGCTTGCGTTCCTCACTCTTGTGATGTTTGCGTTTGCTTCTCCACAATCGTCTCCAGGCATGTACAAGTACGCCGCCATTGTGTGTTTCTTGGGATTTGCCGTGACCTTGGTGGCCGCCGTCTGGCAAGAAACTAACATCATGACTGCCACTCACCTTCTTAAAGGTTACGTTGACAGTTATTATGGATTGAAAGTCACCTACAACATCTACGCCAGAGTGTTTGTCTGGATCGGTGTTGGATTGATGTTGGTGGCAACCATGCTCTTGGCATTCTTAGCTTTGATTGGTTCGCTCATCAAAGATATCACCGAAGAAGTCTTCGATGAAGAGAAGATGTGAAAACCTTTACATCCGTCTCCCAATTCCCATATTTCGTTTTGCATAGTCCAGCGTCAACGCTGCATACCACCGTTTTTCCGTCTGCACGTGACATGAAGCCTTTAGTTTGTATAATATATGATTCCGGTACATTTGAGTGTAACATGCATAACTCGAAATGAGTGTCATTAACTTGTAAGAAACCACGCAATCACGCAACCACGAGTACCAGCAACCAGCAATCGCGAATCAGAGTCATGGATCGGGCGGCAGGCGACCCCATGATTCATTTGCGTTCCCAATTTGGCAGTCTGCTAAAAAGAATTGGGCCGACATAAAAGAGGAGGCGGGATGCAAATCCTTGCCTCGTGTAGTGAAACCAAGGGTTACAATAAAAACCACGGGACAGCCAGCTGGGATGCCCAGGGATTTAAATATAATAAAGTTGCTGCCCCGTGGATCGCAAACCTTTTGAAGTTTTTGTTTTACAGCACTCTGTATGAACTTGTGATACCAGATGTTTTGGTCCCCATTCCGACGACCATGGTTCTATCTTAGAAGGCTCCGGAGTCAGGAGCGGTTCACCCGGTTCATCTCCATCTTGTTTCTTGTGTGTTACATTGTGTTTGGGTGTCTTGTTGTTTCTGGGTGCACTTCCTACGCTGGTCGCGGGTTGTATGTGACTCGCTTGACCTTCACTGCTCAGAACAATACCTTGGCAGCAAGCAACAACGCCGTCAGCACTTTAACTGCCAACATCGGCTACTTTGCGTCGTGCCTCCAGATCCTGACCGAGTCTTCCCAGTCCAATGTCATTTGCAACACCAATGAAACCCAGATCTTGCTCAGTGACACCAACCATTTTGACCAGACGGTTGCATCCAACGTCGACTTGTTCAACTTCTTCAACGGCACGGGACGCAAGTTCCGGACCCAGTGTATGGACGGATGGTCGCTTATAATAGCAGTGGTGCTCTCGTTTCTTTGCATCTGCTGCTTTGCTGTCACGTCTCCAATCAGTGCCCCCCTAATGTATAAGTACGCTGCCGGGTTCAGTTACATCAGTTTTGTGCTATCGCTTGTGAGCAGTGTGTGGTTAGAGACTAACGTCACCACTGCCAACGAGTTGATGAACAGGATGGCTGATGGCTACTACATCTTGGCAGCTGAAAGAGGTTTTGCAGACCGAGGCTTGCTCTGGTGTGGAGTGGCGCTTCAGTTTATTGCGTCAGTGTTCCTTGGATTATTAGGTATAGTTGGAGAGCAGATCGATGAGGTCGAAGAAGAAATGGGTATAGAGGATAAGATCTAAAAGCTTGCCAGATACAAACACATAACAAAACACTCTTGAAGTCCCACCCTGTTCTGGTTCCAGGCTCCTGCCTGCTATGATACGCGAGGCCCGTTTACCTTGGCCGTCTTTATTGCATTAATTTATACCGTTTCGCTTATATACTATAATCCACCATCTATGCGATTATCTGTTGTAAGTTACACTCCGACACTCCCAAGATCTATATTATTTGACATCAGCCGTTTTCAAACTCAATCATCTGTATATTTTCTCAGGGGATGGAATCACGGATGAGAAGTCAGTGGCTGGTCGTCAACTAGTTGATGGGTTATGCATGCACGTTTACACATTGTAAGGTACAGCGTTCCTCAAACAGAACCACACTAAAACAGAACACTCAAAAGGTGCAAGCCATTCTTTGGAGGGTTATTCTATTACGCGTTTGTATGCAATTTCAGATATGTAATTGTGCTATTATGTTTTTTTGTTATTGTTTATGGTTTTCTTGGTTGTTCCTTTTGGTTGATTGGATAGCTATTTCTACTGATCAGTTCCATTCAGTTCCTCTCACACAATCTCAACTTCCAAATTCACCAACCCTCGAATCCCTAAATCATAAACGATCCCATTCAACTCTTTCTGATTATATTTGAGCCCATCGAATTTTCTTCGCAATTTATCGTTCTTCAAGTCCAAAGTAGCAAACCCTTTTTGGATCTCTTCCACCATCTGTTTAGTAACCACTGCAGCATTGAACTGCATTTTATCTGGAGTCGCACTGCATGAGAGCTTGATCATCAACCGTTTGACAAACTCAGTGATCTCGTCCACAAACCTCAACATCCCAAGCAAATATTCCGAGTAATCAAGCTCAAAGAGTCCACGGAAACTTTCTATGCCCAGAAATGGCGCTTCAAATTCACAAGTCTTCGGGGTAGAATCTTCCAATTTCTGTCTCTTGGCAGACAGCTCTTGATCTTTGGAATAGATCAAAGGAAATCTCAATTTCACCATCGAACGATTATCATAAATCTGCTCAAGTAAAAGAAGATACTCAATTAGAAGCTTAATACATACAGCCTCTTCGATAATCCGTTTGCGTGATTGTTTGACCAAATGGTTGTAGTCTCCGGAGATCTCATCCAGCAGTTCAACCTCAGTATTAAACAATTGAACCTGTTTCACAACCGCATCCAGAATCGAATCAGGAGGATTACTCTGAGGCAGTTTGTCAAGACATTCCAACACTGTGTTCTTCAACTTGCGCAAATTCTTGACTCTTTCATTCTCCAACTCTGAAATCTTTTGCTTAACGGTCTGTCTAACCGGTTAGTATTACACATTGACTCTGCACCACCACACGCCATCATATAGAAGTACACACCCCCTGTCACCCCTACTCACTCCTGATCTATCTGCTGTTCATAAGCAATGAATATCTGGTCTAATTCGCGGTTGACCATTCCGAGTTCAGCAAGCTGCAGTTTGCTAGCACCAGTTTTCAGGATCTCGATTTTTGTCGCTGCAGTCGCATGCACAATCTGCTAGACGGGTCCATAAACCATGGCACTATGACACCCTTCGAAACCTACCAGCCATTTTATTGCTGGGGATCTCCAATGGCAACGAAAAGCCGGTTCCAATAAAAGCACAGCGGGATCCGGCACTCCCAGCTAGCTAAACCCTTGTTTCCACACGATGTTTTATGGAGGTGGTGCCGCCAACTATTGGGCAGTTCATCGAACTATAAGACCTAGACATATAGCTGTGGTCTTGTTGTTCATCTATATCTTATTGGAAGCACTTGTGCTAGCCACATGTACCACCAGTGCCACCAGAAACTACTATCTCACCCGAATTGTCTATACTGCCACTGAGTCGCTGGGCGATTCCATTGCCAGACTCGACCTTCGACTTGGGTACTTTGCAAGTTGTCTTAGATCAACCAACGTCAACGGGGAGCTGTCAGGTTGGTCCTGTGGTCCTAATGCCTACACTCAATTATTGGCCGACTCCAACTTTGACCAGTCCAACGTGGTCGATGTTGCCTTGTACAACTTGGTGGTAGACACCGGAGATATCATCAGAAGACGATGCCTTACTCCATACATCTTGCTTGTCAGTGTGGTGACCTCGTTTGTCATCGTGGTTCTGATGGCCTTTGTGTCTCCAAGAATTTACCAGAACGCTTACAAGCCGATCTTTGTGGTCTCGTACATATCGCTTGCGCTCTCTGTGATTGCCTCGGTCTGGCAGGAAACCAACATCGTCACTGCCAATATGCTCATGAGTGTGGTGGTCAACGATTACTTCGAGCTCACTGCCACCTATGGAGAATACACCCGAGGTGCCATCTGGGCAGGCACTGCCATCCAAATCCTTATCTCTATCTCATGCTTGGTGTTGGCCATCGCCAGTTCTTTCGGCGAACGGTTTGCAACTTGGTGGGACTACAGAGACCCTTTGATAGGAGGCGTAGGAGGCATAGGAGGCCCAGTCGGCCCAGTCATCTAAACCGCGTTGCATCACACCCCAGCATTTTCTTCCGTTATATTCCACCTGCTAATATAAATATCAAAATAAGTAAATTTCACGTTCTTACCTTGCTCTAGCCACTGTGTAGCCCTGCCATGGTAAACGTCTTGCATATCTTGTATGCTGCAGTTGATACCTATTGGTAAATGCCATTGCGATTGAACAGTAGGATCTTCAAACAACGTCAAGTCGTGGCATTTCAATACTAATGTGTCTAGAACCTCAGTTGTATATTGACGAGCATCGAGGATTGCCAGCGGTTCATCCAGCAACAATTTGTAACTTTCTGTCACTAATGTATTGATTAAGTTCCATCCTACCAATGGTCCTGCTTCAATTATACCAGCTTCTACTAAACTCAAATATCCCACGAGTTTTGAAAAGCTCTGAACAAAAACCACTTTAATCTTGCCCAATCTGATCATAAATTTTATATCCTTTGTTGTATCATACCTCAGCATATCCTTGTTGAACGACTGGAAATCAAGAACTAAAACCGTGGTAGGCACTTCCACAGAGTTGAGGAACTGGTCAAACTCTAAGAATTTGATCATGCAGAAGCAATTGATTTTAAAAGATCATTCGCTCGTATATTTGTCAAAGTTGATGAAAAGAGAAAGAGAAATGGTGAAGATTAATAGAGGAAACAAGAAGCTTGAACTATTCTCAGAGTAGATGTTCTGTGATGAGCATCCAGTTTGAGATGCATGAAGTATGAAAGACCCGTGCTTCTGGTCTACACAATTAGTGAGAGACCTACATTGAATATAAGAGCTGCTGGAACTGAAGTTTAACGGAAATAAGAAAGATAGAAGCATATCGAACTTTATAGAAATAAACAGATAAATAAAAAACCGGCGTTACGCCAAAATACATACAAAATGTGTATCATATGTATCCGCTTACCTCTATACTACACCGCATTGCCATACCTATGCCACATCTATATTGCATTACACACCGTATAAACCTTCACACAACTTGCCACTCTGCACTATTGATACTTTCTGTATATCTTTTAGGCCCCTTCTCTTCCGGTAAGTTCAACCGTTCACTGTACTCGTCCCCATCAATGTCCTGTTTCTCTTCAGACTCGTTTTTCTTTGCTAGCTGTCTCTTCTGGTCGTAGAATCCACGGAATATCCTGAACACAATATCGTTGAAAGCAATTTCTTTCACAGGCTCTTTGCTGTAATCAAACGCATCCAAAAGACTTTTACTTATATCAGCAGGACTGTCAATTTTGTTGCTGACTGGCTCGAGTTCTTTCTCATCATTCTGAACTTCTTTCTGATTCAGTTCTGCTCGCAGCCGGAACAAGAACCCCAAAACACTGGGCCGTCGCCGTTTCTTGTCCAAATGAAGTTTCAAATTCTGTTTCAAATCCGGTTTCTTTGTCTCTACTCCGCCAATTATCTCTGCCAACATCTCGTCAAAATGGAAGAGCTCACTGTAAGTTATTTCTTTTCGTTTAGTCATACAGTACAAGTTGAGAGACAATTTAGCTAGCACAATTGCTACTTGGAACAATTCCATAAGATTCATCTTTGCAAGCGACTTGCTCACAAAAACAATATTCTTGGCGTTGAACAACTCATCGTACGAATAGTTATTCAAATGCAACATCAACTTGTTGGCATGCAGCTTCGAAGAACTCGGAGCCTTGATCTTTAGCCACAGGTCACAATTTTCATTCAATCCACTCACAGTATAATTGAACCGATTCTCTTGAGTTGGAGTCTCGACCTGGAAAGGAAGGTTCATCTGCATATAGTATGAGCCGTAGAACATAAACTGACACAACAGTTCTAGCGAACATGTTACCAATCGCCAATTATAACATACCATGGCATTTATAGGGATAACAGGATGATTGCAAAGCAACAAACTTGGCTGCTTCTTAACTGATTTGTCAGAACTGCTAGTTCCTTGACTAATTGTCGATTGGCCTGTCACTTGGCTGGAACTCTGGTCTCTCCTCTGAACAGTATCATTTACTTCATCAGAACTCTCATTCCCATCAGTTTTCCTCTGAACATTTCCTCTCAGAATAAGCACTTTGGTCAATCCTTGCTGTAAACTTCTGGTCTCTCTGGCAATTATCTCATCCAACTTCTTGTGCTTGACATTATTAGATTGAGCATCCAGACTTAACGATCCTTTGACTCGCTCGTAACTCTGCTGCATTTCTTTTTCATTCTTCTCTATTCGCTGTTTCTTCTCTAGCAAATCTTGATGTAACTGTAACTTCTGAGCTTCCAACTTCCTCACTCTCAGTTTGGCAGACTCTATGGAGTCGGCTATCTTAGTAATCCTCCTGCTCAAAATCATCTGTTCCACAGTCAACAACTGTGCTGATAATGCAGCCGTCGCACCATCTTCATGAGTTTTCAAGTACGTCTTCAAGAATTCGATATTCCTATTATCTTCACTCTTTAACGACTTTGCAAGTACCTGTTCTACAGTTCGCCTGCTTCCATCAAGGTCAACAAGCACATCAAGCCATTCCAACTTCTTCCGAAGCAAAATATGGTTGGCACAAGATGAACAATGATACTTGCCCAGTGCCTTGTCGCATATCCCACACCGGAGCATATAGATTGATACAGTTGTTTAACCGTGGTGGTTGAATTCAAGTTGGAGATGAGATGGGGTGTGTATGGCACGTGACTTTTAAGTTATGGAGAAGGTGTACCGGCCGGGCGGGTGGTTGGTGAAAGGAGAGGGTAACTGCGGGCCAATCAGAGGCAGGAAAATTCTAAGCTTAACATAAGCGTAAGCAGGTTAAAGACAGTAGTAACACCATGAGTGCACTTCCGTTTACCGAGGCTAACAAGAAGCTTGTGACTTCATTGTATCGTCAATCTTTGAAGCTGGCACAATCATGGATCAATAAAAGAGATTTGTACCGTTTGAAGGCCGTGGAAATAAGACAGGCTTTCGATGCCAACAAGAACGTTGATGATCCTAAACAGTTGCAGAAAATAATCAGAGAGACTGAAGCTTTGGTGGCCAAATACAGACACCCAGACCCAATCATTCCGGCATCGAGACCAGGTGGTACCAAGTTCGAGAGAAACATCCCACCTCTGTTGGAAGAGCCAATTCCAGGCAAATATTGAATGGGATGAAGAACGTATGGGATGGGTTATGTGGGGAGACGTTGGCTGAGATGGAATTGGGAATCAGTTTGTTCTCTATGAGGTTCGGGATCGATTGCTTGAAGATACCTGATGATTTATAAGAAGAGAATGCCATGTTTGTGAGATTTCAAACACTGTTGAAGTATGGTAACAGATTCGATGTTTGAGACGTCAACCATATTCCATGATCAGACCAAAACATAACCGATGAAAATAGCCAGATGACAATCAATTGCATGAAGTTTGTACATTATAATTGTAAGAGAGGTGGTTGGGTAGTTGAGTGGTTGAGTGAGTGTAGTGTTGGTGTTCGTGTTAATTGATATGCAGTGGAGTATGGAGAATGCTGCATGAATGGAGAACAGTTGGCAATTGAATATAGTGTGTATGAGATTTACTGATGAACGAACACTAATTGATTAGGGAATGGGCTAGGATGAAATTTGTTGGTTTATGAGTGAATTACTTAAACTGGTCATTGATGGGTAAGTGATTTATTGAAGAATGACGCAGTAACATCAATGAGAATACTGTGAAAGTCAATGACAACAAGTTGATCTCCAATTGAGATTACTGGTTGTTCTTAGAAGTTCTTCTACTAATGAGTAAACCAACTTTTACAACTAAGAGCCACAAAGTCTGACATTTTCTTAAGTTATCCCATTCTACCAGTACACATTAACAACAATGTACCAGACTCTCAGTGATTCCCTCAGACCCTGGAAAACTGCTCAATTCAAGCAAACCATAAGACAAGCAGTACAATGTTACCGTACTTCTTTCCATCTCAGAGTCTAGGGCAGTCACCAACAAGTACAAAACCATTTCAATCAAAAAAGGTATAATCAATAGTACATACAATATCTGCAAGATAATCCACTTGCCTTTCAAATAAAACAAAACTACACTCATCGTGCTTAATTGTCCCCAGCCATAAATCAAGTGATTCTGTTGTAAGTAACAATATTGTACTCAGTCTCATCCTCAGCATCGTCACTACTATACTCCAAATCAATATCAGTAGCGTAAACTTCGTCACGGAGCAAATCACTAGCAGAGTACTCTTCGTCGGTTTCCTCTTCGGAATCTGGCAACTCATATTCCAAAAAGTCTCTCCAAGTGGAAACTGGCGCTTCTGTAACAAACTCACACATGTCCTCATCCTCTGTAACAGACACTGGTACCGGTTTCTCTTCTTCGGCATACTCAGAGTAAGTCCACAACTTCTTAAACTCACCTTTGAACAATGCAGTAATCGAGCTGCACAAAAATAATGAAGGAGTAACAAACAACATAGTAGGCTGGTCTTCACCAAAATGGTGGTAGCACACCAGGGTGGCCACCAACCCGATCACATACCCAACCAAAGCAGAGTAGAAGTATGGGGTTTTGTACTCTTGCGAAAGATGGAACTCTGTCTTTGGGTTTTGTTGGTGGAAATTGTAGAGATCAAAACGCAAAGCAAAACCAGCAAACAAACCAGGAATGAGAACGTCACTCACCCCAAGGATGGAAAAGTCCAACGAAAGGACCTCAGGGTCCACAAGATATCCAGAGAATCTCGGAAAAGTGAGCTTTGCAGGAACCTCAATACCATGGTAGACCAGTTCCATTAACTTGGTGCCATAGACAAAATAGGATTCGTAGACCAGAGCGCATGTCAAAAATAGAAGTGCGGTAATAGAAGAGTCAAACGAATTGACCTTAATACCGTTGATGGCTAGAATTGCGGCCAGAATGTTTTTGAGAACCCAGGACTGTTGGGACTTGGAAATAGTGTAGCTTAAGTACAAGGTAGCCGGAACCGCGAGGCAATCGCCACTGGAAAAGAAAATATTGAACAACTGGTCGGATTTGGAAACCTCGGTCTGTTGTTTACGGGATCTCTTGCGTTCTAGTTCTTGCTCCTTGGTAAGTGGCTTCTCGCGAACACTGAGATTGAAAATACTCAACCAGCTATTGACCATTTTCTTGTACTCTTGTTCGATACTATCCTCGTTGCAAGTGATTCCAGCAGGATTGGCCTGCGAGTCTGCAGCAAAAGTGATCCGGTACCGATTGATAAACGAAAGAAGCCCGAGCCTATGGTTCAAAACTCGATTCAAACTAGCTAACGCATCGCTGAAAACGTTATAGGATGCAAATACGAAAAACGTATTAACGTAAATCGTGATGGCCAGTGAAAGTTTCTCCCTATAGGACGACTTCATAAAATAATCGAACCCAAATACGTACAAGGGCCATATGATAGTTCGTAACCAGCCAACTTGTTTAGCAGAGTTTCCAGCAGAAGCATCGACGTCACTTGGATCAAACAACTCATGTTCTTTCTTAGGATACCGAGCGTTGCGTGGTTTTCTCACCGAGGCATAGCTTCCAATAATCACGAGGGTGGTTGCGCTCAAGATTAATCCCACCGAGGGAATGGTATCCAAATCAACTTCAAGGCATTCGAATTTAGCCCTTTGGTAGAAACTCTTGATCGAGCGAGTAACGAACTGATCCCAACAGGACGACGTATCCTCAGAAAAAAGTTGAGCCCAGGTGGAGTACATTGGGTAAACTATTCAGATTGTGTGTGAATGTTTATGTTTGTTAGTTTGGTAAACAAGTATTGCGATGGTTACAAATCAGAGGTGCGGCAGCCTGCATGCCGCACCCCCAAACAAAAACATGCCGGGTGGGCACACCCGGCACCGCACCCCCTTGGAATCACGGGGTCCATCACCCCACAACGTGACCGAGCTTAACGTTTGCTAGAGATTTGACAATATTTCAACCTTAGCCATCCTTCCACAGCACCAGCACACAATTGTTTGTCAAAAGAAATGGTTGCGTGGTTTTTCAAGAAGAAAAACAAGCACAAAGACCAGGTGGCTTCCGAGGACTCGGAAACGGGGTCGCATCTGAAGAGTGAGAGCTCAACAAGACAGGTACCTGATGCGGGGGATAAGGCTTTGAGTGACAGCGAGCCCTTGAGTGCTCAGGAACTCAGCACCTTTGAGATCACTACGGACTCGATGTTCTATGGCTCCAACGGCACCAATGTAAACTCGTATTATAAATTTATGGGTAAGAACCCGATGCAGGACGTCAAATTGGAGGATGTCGAGGACAGGAATGGTAGTGGGAACAATAGTGAGACGAAGTTGAAGCGCAGTTCTATGAGCTTGAGCAACTTGTTGAACATCTCAGGGTCGTCAGCAAGTAACGTGGGTGAGCCGACTTTGGTCAAAAAAACCAGTACCAAGAGTTTGAAGAAAGAGGAGGTGAAGAAAGGAAGACGCAAGTCGATGTTTGGCAAGTTTGGTAGAACAGAGCATAGCAAGGGTAGAACCGACAGCAAAGACAGCAGAATCGATGGTAAAAGCGATAGTGAAGAGAAAACAACCAGAGACTTGGCCGTTAATGGCACCGACAAGACGGTTAAGGACAAAGGGGCAGAGCAAGCACCAGAGCACACAACGTCAAGTGGTAAGGAAAAAGTTGCAAGCGACCAAGTGGAGCCCCAGCAGGGTCCAGATGGAAACTTGAAGGAAATCTCAAGAGGTCCTACAGTAGAAAGCACGCAAACAGGAAAAGTTGACGGAAATCAAAAGGCTGAGCTGATTCAACCAACTGCTACTACTCAGCCACACACCAAACATCAACCAAACCATAACTTACCAACAAATGTTGCTCCTAACCATCTAAGCAAGGGTTCTGCAAACTACGACAAAATCGGACAGGGACATACCAATCTCCCTTCTGCTCCCCCAATCAACCCTTCACTTCACATTCCTTCCAAACCTACAGAGACTCCAGTTGCAAGCCCAGTGAAGAAAAACGCCGAAGTGTTGCCTGAGAACTATTTTTTTGCTAAGCATGTGGCTAAGAAAGAAGCTGTCTCGCCAGTATTATCCAGCACGTCATCACCTTCAAACTTGTCGCCTAACTTGCAGAGCTCTAATTTCAACTTCATGCCTGTGACTCCAAATCGCGACAGAATGTTCGATGTTCAGAGTAATGAAAGTGCAGGACCTCAAGATATGATGTCGTCGCCTCACAGCGGGTTCACCAACAACACGCGAAGAAACTCGCTTATTTTTGAAAGAAACGTCCAGGAGCCTCCTAACGCTTCGTTCTCGCGACGCAATTCTGTCAGTCTGCATAACAGAAGCACCACCTCGCTCAATAAACCGCAGTCTCCACAGAAAATCAGCTTGCGACGAGCATCCACCTCCAACAATGTGCTTACACCGCCAGGATCGAGCCTGTCTCCTCGGTCCAACTCGATGTTGAACTTCAACTCTCCTCCTGGCCTCAAGAGCTTGCCTACGCACTACAAAGTGGATGACTTCATTCCGCCAGTGTTGGACTCGGTCAATCTCATTGACGAACGAAAGCTGTCAGATACATCCAACAGTTCGTCGGAAATAGTGATGCCTGCACGCCGGCAGTCGCTTATTGAAGCATCGCTTTCCAACTACCTCGAGGGTAAGTCAAACAAGGAGTTGAGCTCCAATAATCTGCTGGTATTCACAAAGGATACTACGTCCATAGGCACTGTCTCACGACGTAGCAGTGTTGGAACCAATGCCAATTCGTTCGACATCAGCGACGCACCTCCGCTTCCAAATCTCAATATCTTGTCATCACAGTCATCTCCGCGACCACTGCATAAAAGTGCTCCTCATCTCTCGAGGATGGCAGAGGGTCAGTCTGATTCTGGTAATACCAAGATCGATTTCAACTCTTACATGGACTTGTTAGCTCAGGAGCAAAATCCTTCAAGCGAGAACTCAGGTTTCCTTCCAAGTCCAGTAGAGAATCCAACTCTAGAGGAATTCCATGATTCCAGCGAAAAGTTGGTGAGTGCTAACGGACATGCATAGTGTTTCCGTTACAAGAGACCCAGAGCTACTGTTACAATGCTGTACAGTCATTGTCCTCTACGCTGGCTAGCTGCTGAGCAGACGACATAGTATGGATGATCGACAATTGCGGAAGCGATGTTTAGACTGTTGTGCGGCTATGCAGAGGCCCATGGGAGTGTTATACGAGGAAGTGGAGCCAGTACAACGCGGATCTGGCACCCGAATGGTTGATTTACGGTGCAGGCCGCCTAGCTGGCCTATGCTATTTTCTATTTGTTTTGGTTAGAGCGGATGAGAACGTGTTTTTTAGAGTTATTTTACTGTTATGTGTTGATTAGAGTTGATTAGAGTTGGCTGGAATTGTTAACCGTTGCGGCCGGATGTTGAGGGACCCTCCTACTCAGCGATGTCTACACTCAATTAAGCTTTCAAGATTGTTGGCTATTAATGGGTGTCGGTGTACTGAGATCAGATGTATACATTTGGCTGGTTTGGGAGACGGGCTGACCTGAAATACTAGTATGCACTGGGGCTATCAAGAATAGAGATCAAGAGCAAGCTCTTGGAACAGTGCTGGTTGGGACTATAACTGGCGGTATTATATTATGGCAAATCAAACAATTCAGTACTTACGTAGAGAGCTGATCTTTTACCAAATGTGATGCGATTGGTGTGGGGCATAAACTAGGTAATTGCGGCTAAAGTGGAGAGCGACGAAGCGGAGTATTTGAACATGAAGGGATATAGCAAGGACCAGGATGTTGATTGAGTGCTGCTGAGAACAAGGAACATGAAAAGGAGGGAGAGTAGGGATTGTATCTAGTAGTTGAAATGACGTTGTTTTAGAGAGACAGAGCGTTGTGGCAAAGTTAGAGTCGTCGGAACAATCTTACGAGGGTCTCTGGGAGATTGGGAGAAGTAAAGTGTAGTTTACCTTGGGCTAAAGAAGCTTAGACAGGCTTAGCAGTTGTCTTGTAGAATCAAGTGAGCACTGGTGCCAAATAGAAACCCTTATCAGGTTGAAGTGATCGACGCAAAGTCTTGACTGGGAAGGTCCATTTTAAAACCCACTAGAGACATGAGCAGCTGTCTGGAGTAGAGCAAGAGCCGCCTAGAATTGCATTAAAGCCTCCATGGCGGCCCGAAGCAGCACAGGCATGCCGCCCGTAGGAGACAATTTCCCGGCGGATGTCAGAGGAACTGTGTCACCGAAAATGCACGTAAATCGAGCCTGCTCAGATTAGAGCACAAAGCCAAATTCTCATCAAGACCCTGAAAAAACATGAGCAAGGATTAAACAAGATTCTAGAGAGATATCAAAGATTCGGTATAAAATAAGAATGGATGACGCAAGGATGCAATAGGGTTGGATACAAAGCAAATGTTGACGTGAGTGATCTGTGTCACTCTCCTGATGAACAATGCTATTAACAAGGCAAATTAGAATCACTATGGGACGATACACCAACGAAGGCTTTTCAACGTGGGGTACGTGAGGGAGAAAGCAAGATGCTGTAAAGGTGAATCCAAGAGTCAGTACATCAAGATCACTGCCAGTGAAGTTCACTAGCGAAACATCTAATCCAAAGTGGAAAATCATTAAAAATTTGAGATTAAATATTGTGGCTAGCAGCATAAACAACGAGAGGCGAGGCTAGAGGGTCTACAAGCTTATAGGGATACAGTGAGATCTGGGGATCATATTAAGATATTGCAGGCACGATGTTCAAAGCTCGATCTTGAAAGCCTTGAAGGAGTCGCGAAGATCTGCTTACGCGGCTTTGGCTGAAGTCTAAAGATAATCCATGAATATGGACGCAAGGGTTACATTGGTTCATGTTGGCTTAGACCGCGTAATACATGGCCTGATCATGGAATGTTGTGGCTGTAGAAGTGTGTTGCGAACTGCACACAGAGTAGCGCTAAGCGCCATAAATGAAGTGTGCATTGTGCATCCGGTAGATGTCTGGATGGCGTGTGAATGTCTGGGTGTGTGAATGTATGGATGGCATGCGAATGTTTGGATGTTAACATAATTGATGTGAGGATGGTAAGGTGTGTGGATGTGGGAAAATGTAAAGCAGGGCAGTTTTTATGAAAGGATGTAAGGTGTGAGGATGTTTGTGCCATGAGTTAAGTTTGTGCAATGAGTCGAGTTTGTGATTTACTGATTAGGTAAAGGGCACAGTCGAAGTCGTGGGAAGACGGGGCGGCTTAATATTTCTTTTACTATGTGCGAATTGAGCTCGATGCTATCTTGGGTAAACTTTGAGGCAGTCGAACCTGGTGTAAAGATGGATAACTGGGAAAACTACGTGATCGTACCATTTTTTGAGCACGCCATTAAGTCCGACAGTAGTCTAACGCAAAACATCCAAACCCAAAGGTCAAGAATAACAAAGAATTGGATGGAAGTAACAATGCTGCAACTATTATATGACATCACCTAAGTAGCAATAATTAATAGCAACAACCACACAGCAACAAAACAACAAAGAACTACAATGTGTACTTACACATGCAAGTCTTATTCGTTGTGCACTGAAGTTGAGGTTGCGGTGTCTCGTGCAATGCTGGGCTGTTTTGAGGCCGCAAGCTTATGGTCCGCAGCTGGCAATCTTGAAATATGCATACAGCAAGCAATCTGTCAGTGTCTAGCTAAATGGACGTGAGTATTCGACAGTCTGCGCGCTAGCGTGTAACCTAAGCCTCGGGTACTAATGAGATTTTCTAGGTTGACTGGCGAAAACAAAGTTCTGATTATGCAGTTGGGGCCTGCCAGAGTCGCAGCGAAAACCTAGTGTCTAAGACAAAATCTGTCTAGATGGAATAGCGAGAAACCGCAACAGAACCGGTTGTGTAATTAATACTGGGGTCCCGGGAACTTGGGCCAGTACAGGAGCCAGCACAGTGCAGTCCACGGACCAGTTCAAGAAGTGCTGGGCGTGCCGTAGGCCAGCCTTCTAGGCAAGCAGGTGGGCCAAGGAGAATTTGAGGCTAGTCCCGAGGGTGGGTCGAGCGGAAGTTTAATACCAATCAGGAGGTTGTGCAAACCAGGATAGGAAATGTACCGTGAATTGAGTAAACCATGGCTTATGGATACACGGGGTTTTGCGGAAGGCTCAATAAAGAAAGCGTGCCAGACAAGAACTGTGGATGGTGTGAGTTGCTGATAGTTGGTGGTGAAAGAGGCGAGAGATGATTTGGTAACTGATAGAAAGACTCTGACAGGAACGTTACGAGTCGGATAGATAACTAAGAATGGAACATTGCTCCAACTTAGATAACTGATATAGCTGCCGCCCATTACTGATAGGGAAATGATTGTTGCTCTGGCAGATGCAACTATGGTTGACATTACAATCGCTTCGGATATAATGGAATAGAATATTGAAGCAGAGAAATTTATTGAAAGAGGTATGGTAATAGATTGTCAACGGGATAGTTAATAAGGGTTGGACTATATCTGGAGGCACTTGAAAATGATTCTCTTTCCCTTGTCGAGAATTGATAGTTCTTATTCGATAATCAGTCGATGAGTATCGACTGTTGATAACTGATAGCCAACAGTTGCTCATAGTTGCACGATATTCAGTCAAACAATAGGACCAAGCAATCCTTGCTTATCAGAACCAGCAACAGCTGTGTTAGATTATTCTCCTTGGAACTATTGGGTCTTGTAGTTGCTCGCTTCAGACATGGTAATTCATGGCTACAATCAAGTGAAATTAATAGAATATTAAGGGTATACTATACGCCAGTATTTATCCTCTGAATGCCATCAGTTAACCGTAATGTACAAATAGAACTTTCCAATCCAAAACCAAAAGACTTGTTTTCTCATTGATTGGTCTGTTTACATCAAAACAGCGGCGACAGCGGCAGCACCGGCAGCCAAACCAACAAGTTGGGCAGAACCGGCAGCACCACCAGTGTAAGTGGTGGTGATGTTAGAAGAGTTGTTGGAAGCTTGGACAGCAGTCAACAAGGAAGCAACAGTTAAAACGATAGTAGAGAATTGCATTGTAAAGAATAGTTGTGATTAAAGATAGAAGAAAAGAAAAAAAAACTGGACAAAATCCCGGACTCTAGCTCCTTATGTAGTAAATTCCATGTCCAAGACATGGCACATTTCCTAACTGTTCTCAGCTGGTTATAACCCAATAATAGTTTATGCGCATGTAGCCGCAGCAGAGCCTGCAGCGGAGTGATCTGCCAGCATTGACGGGACCCTAGCGGAATGATATGGGGTTATCAGTGGTCAGAACAGAGGGACAACGTTCAATAAAAAGTAGGCTGACGAAAAATAGATGAAAAATGGAGCCTGATAGTGAACTTTGCAAGTTTCTACGAATTCTGCATACCGAGTTACCCACGGTATTTGGAAAATTTCTTATCAATTTGTGTGTTCAGATTGATGCGGCAACATCTCGATAGCAGATTTGCAAGTCCGTGTGGTGTGGCGCACCAAGCACATGGGTGGCGGGTGTACATGTGGCGGTGCAGGGAAATGGAAGAAAGAAAAATTTCCAGACCTTGAGCTCTGCTCCTGGTCCACGGATGTTGAGGACGGCTTTGCAGCGGTTACCCGGACGCACTTCGGATGGTGGTGGCTACGTAGTTGTTACCAACTAACACTTGCCTCAGATCATCATCAGTCACAAGATGCCTAGTGTAAGTGGAGTTTTATGACAAAAGCTTGTCGGTTTGAATGCTGGAGCAGAATACTAACTAAGTTTATAGGAAGCAGAGATTTTGTAAGTGGATGTTTGTCACTATTGATGAATAATCGATACCAAGAGTTTGTTGCTGATACTAACACTCACAGAGCTAGTTTTCCTCAATTGTCGCCTCCAGGGACCCCAGAAGGGTACCCAGGTAACTTGACTCCGGAGCAAGAAGAGAAGGTCAAGGAGTTGAGAGAGGAACTTGAAAAAGAAGAGTTCACTCTCCGTCTTGATGATGCTTCGATGGTAAGCAATATTGATAGCCATGATTGAGTGATGGCTGATGGGTTGCACGGTTTCACCTGTATTTCGCATGTGTTTCAGTTACAGGGTGTCAGGGTCGCGTTTTATAATGACGAGATTCTAAAACTTTTATCCATCAGTTATCAGTTGATCATGAAGGTGACACGATGTGTGCTGCGCCATGAACAGAATACTAACCATCCAGTTGAGATTCCTTAGAGCTCGTAAGTTCGACGTGGCTAAGGCCAAGCTCATGTTCGAAGAATGTGAGAAGTGGCGGAAAGAGAACGGGGTCGACACGATCTTGGAGGATTTCCACTACGTCGAGAAACCAGTGGTGGGCAAATTGTACCCTACTTACTACCACAAGACCGATAAGGACGGTAGACCGGTGTACATCGAGGAGTTGGGATCGGTCAACATCACCGAGATGTACAAGATCACCACGCAAGAGCGGATGATCAAGAACTTGGTCTGGGAGTACGAGTCGTTTGTCAACCACCGTTTGATCGCCTGTTCCAGAATGGAGAACTACTTGGTTGAGACTTCGTGTACCATCCTTGACTTGAAGGGGATCTCGATCTCTGCTGCCGCCCAAGTTCTCTCATATGTCAGAGAGGCTTCGTACGTGGGACAAAACTACTACCCAGAGCGGATGGGTAAGTTTTACCTTATCAATGCTCCATTTGGATTCAGTGCAGCTTTCAGATTGTTCAAGCCATTCTTGGACCCGGTCACCGTCAACAAGATCTTCATCTTGGGATACTCGTACCAATCTGAGTTGTTGAAACAGATTCCGGCCGAGAACTTGCCAGAGAAATTTGGAGGTAAGTCGACCGTTGATGAGGCCGATGGAGGATTGTACTTGGCAGACGTTGGGCCTTGGAGAGACCCACAGTACGTTGGCATCGAGGGCCCAGCTCCAGTTGCCGGAGCACCGGTGCCAACTGCCACGGAAGAACAAGCACCAACCCCAGCTGCCACCGCCTAGTGCCGTCTAATCATCGTTTTTATTACTAGTCACTGCCATATAGCAATAAATGTCCTCTAGATTGACCCGATCCTCACCAAACCCGCCCTCGCTGACTCGCGCCCTAATGCGCGGCCATGCACACGCATGCTGCAGCCCGCATCTTGTCACGTAGCACCTTGGGCCTTCGCTTAGGGGTTTTATACCACCAACTAGTAACCTGCTCTCAACCATTATCTCAAACCACACTGTTCTATTATAGAACTCCGCTGCAAATCACTTGCAACCCCCTGATCACCCACCCCTTTTCCTCTGATCCCCTTTCCGCCTCCGCAACCTCGCGCGCACGTGACCCCGGGGTTCTCCAAGGTCCAGCATCCAATCTCCTTTTCTACTATCTTCAACAAACCCTACACCAAGGTTGTCCAGTGTGGTCATGGCTCCTGCTAACGTGTTCACCAGCGAGGACATTCGCCACTACATGGTGGCCGACAAAGGGTTATTTAGCGGGGAACTAGAGTGGTCGTATAGCAGTCTTGATTGGAACCAGGATCGACTTCAGATTAACTCGATTGGCCAGTTGACGATATCGTACCACCTAGCACTGTCACCGATAGTTGAGAACAGCGCATTGAAACTTGCAAACAACACCCTCTATAATTTGAGCGAGACCCCCGGCGCAAAGTTTTCCAGTGACATCGACCAGAATCCATACAGAGACGTAATCATAAAGAACTTGCACCTGAGTGCGGTGACGTTTGTCAATCAATCCGGAGCCCCAATTATTCAAGTGGTGTCTGTCAATGGCGAGAAGTGCTTCTTCAAGACCATAAACAACGACAAGGATACGTTCATCCGATTTCTTGCTTCCATGATGGTATGGCAGAATATGAACATATATGGGATCCATAATAAGTACTTTTCGATTCCGTTACCGTTTGCCAACAACGCTAAGCACAGCTCGGCCAGTCAGAGTATCCAATTGAATGACGACGACAACGACGACAACGTTATTATTATCAACAAAGAAGAGAAAAACTTGTTGGTGTGTCGGTTCAAGATCTTTGGTCCATTGCCAAAGATCCACAAGAAATCAATTGAGATCCCAGGTCCTAAGAACCCACTCTACCCTGCTGCAGGTGAGGGCTGGTTCTATTCTATGGGGGTGCTTAAATCTAACGGTGTGCTTGATCTCTTATCTGAATCTGATGGTACTCTTCTTTACAGTATCAATGTGTCGTCACTTATTAGATCAGAGATCCGTCAGATCCATCATCTGTTGTTTGAAAGTTCCAATCTCTTGTTTGTTGGTGTGATCAACGAGCTCCGTCACTCCAATTGCAACCCTAATGTGCACCCAGCTATTCAAAAACCGAACTTCTTTATGCCTAGCAGTCTTGCCAAACTGAATGACTTGAAAAACGCAACTTCTCAGCGGATCTTGATCAGTTTCCCACTCCATATCGACTTGGAAGACTGGTTTGTCGCCTTGAAATCGCTCACTGCTCGTGAATACGTGGGAATCAACTCCCAATACAGTAACAAGTCGTCGTTCCAGATCTCCAAGCTGTTACATGTCGACATTCTTGAAGCTAATTTCGAAGAACCGATCACTGACTCTGACGAAGAACCGGATTCTGGAGGCGCAAAGTTGTACTCTGAAGTGGTGTTCTGGAACTCTGCCTGGGCTAGAACTTCGATTGTGGAAACTGCCAATTATCCGTTCTGGAGAGAGGAGTTCGACTTTGACCTTCCGATTTTGACCAACGAGTTTTCAATTGTAATCAGAAAGTGCGCCCTGGTGCCTAAAAAGAACAGAAGACAGCCCACGACAGACAAGACTTACTCTGAAAAAGACGTGGTTTTAGGGAAAGTGGTAGTCACAGAAGAAATGATCGAAAACTCTGACTCCAAAGAAACTTGGGTGCCAGTGCATTCTCCAGACACTGCAGAGCAAATTGGACAGATATGTTTACGGATGTCGCTCAACGAATGGCATATCCTACCGCCTTCGAATTTCGATGTTCTTCAAAAGATGTTGCTTAACACCTCGTTGAACGACTTGATACTGTTCCTCGGGTCTCAGAATCTCAAGTTCGAGGATCTCGAAGACATTTCCAACATGATGCTCGATATATTCCAGGCTCTCCACAAAGAGGACATGTGGTTTGGAGCGTTGATAGACTACGAACTCAGCAAAGTTGGAGTGATGCTGAAAGGTAACAGACTGAGTCTTACAGGGATCTCTGCTAATTTCTTCAACACGTTGTTCCGGGGTAACAGTATATTAACCAAGTCGCTTGAAAAGTACAATTTACGAGTGGGGCAGGAGTTTCTTGAGAAAATCGTGGGAGAATTTGTGATCCAGGTAGCTGAAGACAACTACGACTGTGAAATCGATCCGGCTAGAATCAAGGGCACCAATGAAGAGAAACAGTTTGCCATCGACGACAATTTCATGCGATTGTTTGAGTATGTCGAGACGATATGGAACAAGATATACAACTCTTGTAACGATTTGCCAATGCCTATACGTCGAGGGTTGGCGATCTTCCGAAGCAAACTTGAAGAATCGTGTGATCCTAATGACCCTAAGCTGGCGTCTTTAGCGTTGAACTGTGTCACTGGTTTCTTGTTTCTTAGACTTATCTGTCCAGCGATTTTGAACCCTAAACTTTTCTTCCTTATTAAAGACCATCAGACAGGAAACATCAAGCGAACTCTCACGCTTGTTTCCAAAATTCTTCTTACAATGTCCAACAGAACCCGGTTTGGAGCCAAGGAGCCTTGGCTTATCAAGATGAACTTCTTCTTGGAACAGCACGAACTGGAATTATTGGACTATCTTGACATTATTACCAACCGCAAACAGGACCCAAGACCCAAGATTTTGGATCTCAGTGATACGGTGGTGCGTCCAGATATCAGTATATCTCCCCAGATCTCGGCAGAGCTTCCTACAAATCCGTTCTTGATCAACAAGTACCTCCGACTCACCCAGCTCGCCAAGATTCTTTCTTACGAACTTGCAAACCAGCAGGACGAGTTCAATTTTGAGACGAGGACAAGCAGAAACAGTTTTAGAAACTCCTACAAATTGGGATCGTTGGTGTTTGAAGAGCAGGTGTTAAAGAACAACAACCTTGCACTTGCTTCTGAGGAGCTTTTTAAAAGCTTGTCGCAGCTCACAAACAGCAGTCGAATCTCAACCAACATTGCCAAAAACTCTCAAGTGACGTTGGCCGATGTCAAGCAGGAGAGTTACCTTATTCTCAAGAAGATCAATGGACTCGACCATTTGCTTACGTCGTTCGAAAACCCGAGCTTGATATATTCCAACTGGGGGAAGTTTGTCAACACGGTGATGGAATCTTCGATCATCGACCACCGTAAAAGACTTCTATACACTGATATCGAGAACCCCAACTTCAAAAAGTTGTCGGAAGACGGGTTAGCAATGCTCAAGTTGCGGTTCGACCGGCCGACCCCGACGCTTTCGAAGCTCATCAAATCGGCAAGTTCCAACACCTTGATCAGCCCGACCCGCAACTCGATTGACGAGCCGGCCAAGGATGGCCCTCGCAGCCCGTTCAAAAAATCGTTTTTCTGGCGCAAAAAGTAGCCAAGTATAATAGACTCTGTGTTTAAGCGGTAATTCCTAATACGTTATTTCTTTCTTCTTCTGTAGCTATGTCTTCAAGTTGGCAAACGAAGCTGCCAACCCTGTAGGATCTTTCTTTTTCTTATCCAATCTATCACTCTGTGCGGCTCCCACACGGCTGGTGAAAGTGTTTTGTTGGTCAGAACTTGCAGCACCAAGTGGTGGAAATTGCATGCTCTGTGAGAAAAATGGGAACCCAAACGAGGTATCCTGGTCGGTGTTAATAAGTACTGTGTTGTTGTTAAAGAAATTGGAGTTTCCTGTAGGTTGTGATCGTTTAGGACGATTTGGCCGCAATTGGATCACACTGAGTTGCAAGTTGTCAAGCGGTCCTTCGACAAGACATCCTTTTTCTCTGAAATGAATAAGCAAATGGTTCCAAAGTGGATTCTTAGATAAGGCCCGAGGGTTTCCAAGCACCACCAATCCGTACTTAGCTCTGGTCAATGCCACATTCAATCTCCGAGGGTCACTAAGGAACCCAATGACTTGCAGGTCATTGGCACGCACGCACGACAAGATGATGAAATCTTTCTCTCTTCCTTGGAAAGCATCGACAGAAGCAACCTCGACCTCGGTGTACAAGTCTTTGTCAAGACTACCGTTCATCGCCATGTACTGGACAATGTAAGCACGTTGTCCCTCATAAGGAGTAATCACACCAATCTGCGATGGTTTGACACCGTCACGGAAATACCACGAGATCAATTTCTCACAGTTCATGGCTTCGACTCTGTTCAAGTACGAGGTCCCACTGGCAGAAATCTCTTCTTTACCATAATTGGCCCAGAACATCATAGGAGTATCTCTGATAGGCCAAGGGAAAGTCGAGTGAGGAATCAACCGGTCGTCAACAGTGACACCATTTTGTAAAGATCCCTCGTAGAACATGTTACTAGGGAACTCAGACAAACATGGGTTCATCCGGTACTGGACTTCTAATCTGATAGGAATATGACCAAGGACAATGAGCCTCTCAAACAACGACTGTTTCAACCCAGCCTCTCCAGCCTTCTTGTCAAGAATAACAGGTCCCAATTGTTGATGGTCACCAACAAGAATCACTTGCTTGGCACCTTTCACAATAGGAATCAAACATTCAGGCTCAGAGGCTTGGGTCGATTCGTCAATAAGCACAATAGGAAACTCGTACTTGTCCAACCGTCTATCGCCAGCACCAACACAAGTACAGCACACGACGTCGACGGTGTTGAGGATGTTAGCCTCCAACTTTCTGATTGCCTTGGCATACTTCTTTCTGTCATCACTAGAAAGTTCACCCAACTCCTCTTTCAAGCGAATGAGTTTCTTCAATTCTCCTGTAGCCTTCTTTTTCACTAAAGAATGGAGCGACAACTCGCCTACAGAACTCTCGACATCTTCTCTGCTTTTGGCAGTGAGTCTGACAAGCGACATTCCAATAGAGTGCAACTTGGCAGCCAAATGGTCTACCGCGACGTTAGAAGGTGCACACACAAGGATCTTTTGTTGTCTGAGCTTTGAAAGATGATAGATGATAGTGGCAGACGTGACAGTCTTACCAGTACCTGGAGGACCTTGGATCAAGGACAACGGCTGAGACAACACCGATTTCACTGCAGTGATTTGCGAGGTGTTCAAATCAGCAACTACGTTTTTGATAGGAATGGATGCAGGGAACAGAACGTCTTCAACTTCCAAGCCAAGGATCTTGTGGTAGATGTAACTGGACACGGACTTTTCTTTGAGGGCAAATCTCTTGACAGCATGTTGCATCCGTTCGTAAGTGATTCCTTTCCAGACAAACTCAGCAGTAAACCCTGAGGTAAACCGTGTAGGAGGAGGAGTCTTCTTAGGAGTCAATTCAAGGGTGAACTCTTCTTGATACACACTTGGAAGTCTGACTATGTACCCATTACATTTCCAAGCAGGTTGGTCTGGGGCATCATAACGAAGAATCATTTCATCACCAACAGCCACTTTCAACTCGTTCGACTCGAAAGTTGAAAGTGCAAACGAGGCCAAATGACGGTTACTTAATCCCAACGACCATTTCACACTAATATGTTCTAAAGCTTGGGACTCTTTCAATTGCTTATCATACTTTGCTTCAAGGTTGATGAGAGGTGAGAACGATTTTTGGTACTGGTAAGGATCGGCGTATCTGATGAGAATAGGTTCTATGGCATCTTCTTGTTCAGGTTTCTCAACATCTTCGATCTTGGCATCACGATTCAATCGCCACTGACCTTCCAATTTGGAGATCTCAGTGACAGTACTCATTCTTGAGTTTTTGATTTCTTCTTCTGACGGAACCGCAGCAATCCATGACAACAATTGTCTGTTCTCAATGAGCGATTGCCACTTGTCGGTGTCCCATGTAAGATACTTGGACTGAGCACACGGCATACGACACAACATCACCACCACAGTATCACTCTTGGCAGTGACAAATCCAAGAAGAAACACGTTCTTGTTGCCACAATTGTAACATTCCAACGTGGTATTACCAAGATCAGAGTCTGGGTGCAACGAGATCGATTTATGTCTTGACATCACAAGATGGGTGATAATATGTGATCCACTGGTGTTAGACTTGGAATTACAGAACCACCGATTGCATGTGATACATTTCACCACCGACGTCGGCGTATGAATACCACAATACGAACAGGCGTGCGGAGGAAGGTCTGACATTGAATGAGGGTCAGTGGCGCCAACAGAACTGGTGATATTCGACCCTTTGGAAACTTCCATTTGGGGTTTCGAGGTCAGGGTCTCGACCTCGGAGTCGGAATCGGAATCCGCAACATGACCGGAAAACAAGATATTCTCTTTATTCTTGCTCATCGGAGGGACAAGATCAGAATACAGAATATATATGCAGGGAACTTGAAATCAAGTAATGCGAATTTGAGGTGTGTATTGGAGTACTAATTAATTTTCAGACCTGCGATGGAGGAAAATCTCACTGTGTCCCACCGGGTAACAGACCTACATCTGCTGGATCACGTGCACAAGCTGGTGATTGAGAAGTCCGTGTTTATCGAGTACCAGCGATTCGAATGCTGGGTTCCAGATTCCATTGTGGTTCCATGAGATTGGTGCAATTGTTTCGTGTGTTGTGAGACCTAATTGAGTTTTCATGTAAACAGAATGAAGAGCTATCTGCTGAGAATAGCTGTGCAGTGTATCAGTTCCTGTGTCCAGGGCCCCCAACCCATACTTAATATCACCTAATAGACTTGTACCTAGTAAAGTGATATGAGTTCTGATCTGATGTTTTCGACCAGTTTGCAATTTGAAAGCTATCACTGAGGTAATTCCGGACTCAGCAATTACTTTATATTTTGTAATTGCATTTTTTCCATTTATCAAAGATTCAATGGTTCCCTCAGACTTGACTGATTTCGGAAGATTATTGACTAGCCCAATGTATTTGCGTTCAATTAGATTTCCATTATTACCACCCAATCGTAAATTCTTACTGAACCCTTGAGCAGTCTGCTTGTTTTTAGCTACACAAACACATCCACTGACATTGTAATCTAATCGGTGCACTGGATATGGAGTGTATCCCAATTTGGAAAGATGATGTGTCACCGTGTTTGTGTAATGGTCTCTATTTGCCGGAGGTTGGCAGTACATCCATGGTGGCTTGTTGACAACGAGATAATTTTTCAAATCTAATAAGATCTGGAGCCTGTTGGTAGACATAATGAAATGGAGCTTGGGAACTGTGGAGCAGATAGAGACCTGTCTTTGTCCCGGGTAACCGCGCATCACTGAGGATCACGTGGGTTTACCAAGTAGGAATCGTCAGAAAAATTTTCGTTCCTTTGACAAGTAAACCACTAATACAAAATGGCTCCAACTTTGTACACTGCTCCATTCATCAGAGCAGTTTTGCCAACTGCTATTGTTCAGTTCTACAAGCTCGATGTCAATGTTGTCTCTAAGGACGACGCATCGTTTGCCAAGGACTTCCCATTGTGGAACAGACTTCCAGCTCTTAGTGCTGAGAACGGGTACAAATTGACCGAGGTCATTGCTGTTCTCTTCTACTTGGTTGAGAAGATTGAGGGCGACCACGACGGTTTGCTCGGTAAGAAGGGTGACCTTCCACAAATCTTGAAGTGGCTCTCTTTTGCCAACTGTGAGCTTCTCCCAACCTTGAGCGCTGCTTTTAAGCCATTGAGAGGAGACGTTCCATACAACAAGAAGGTGGTTGACGGTGCTTTGAAGACCGCCGACGACTTTGCCAAGATCATTGAGTCGAGATTGGTCAACTACACCTACTTGGTTGGTGAGAGAATCACTCTTGCTGACTACTTTGTTGCTGCCGTCTCTTTGAGAGGATTCAACTACGTCTGGGGTAAGAAGTGGATTGCCGAGCACCCAGTGTTCGTCAGATGGTTTAACACCATCACCGAGACCCCACTCTTGCAATCTGTTGCCGAGATCAAGAACTTCCAGTTCAGAGAGAAGCCATTGGAGTTTGTCCCACCAAAGAAGGAGAAGAAGGCTGCCCCACCAGCTGCCAAGAAGGAGAAGAAGGCCGAGAAGCCAGCTGCCAAGGAGCCAGCTGCTGCTGCTTCCGAGGCCGAGCCAAAGAAGCCAAAGCACCCATTGGAGGCTTTGGGCAAATCGTCCATCCCAATTGACGAGTGGAAGAGAACCTACTCCAACGAGGAGACCAGAGAGGTTGCCCTCCCATACTTCTGGAGCAAGTTCTTCAACGACAAGGAATGGTCGTTGTGGAAGGTCGACTACAAATACAACGACGAGCTTACCCTCACCTTCATGTCGAACAACTTGGTTGGAGGATTCTTCAACAGATTGTCCGGCTCGATCAAGTACATCTTCGGATGCTTGGTTGTCTGCGGTGAGAACAACAACAACGCCATCACCGGTGCTTTCTTGGTCAGAGGCCAAGAGTTCGAGCCAGCTTTTGACGTTGCTCCAGATTGGGAATCTTACAGCTTCAAGAAGTTGGACCCAACCAACGCTGAGGACAAGGCTTTCTTGGAGAACGCCTGGGCTTGGGACGAGCCAATGACCATCAACGGTGAGAAGAAAGAGATTGCCGATGGTAAGGTGTGCAAATAAGGTTAGTATGGTTATGTAATACAGAGCTTTATGATGAGGTGTAGTGGGGGAAAGATGTGTAGGGTGGGAGATGGAGCAGTGAAAATTGGAGGATCTGGAAGATGTTTTGATGTATGGAAGGAAAGTGAGAAGTGATAATTCTGGTGATTCCATTACACAATCAATCATGTTAGAGCCATGCTTGACTCAAAGAGATAGTCCGATGCCCTGCCTGAAATTGTACAGACATGTTGATTCTAATTGACAATTGTACTGAACTAACTTGCAGTCCCTGGCTTCTTATTAATACCTATTCCAAGCCAGGGCCCAACTCTAATTTCCTGGATCGGAGGCTAGTGCCGGAATTTTGTGGCTTTTATTGCTGATTTATGTTGGCAAAGGCTTTGACAATGATAAATTGGGCTTGGCAGCTGTGGTTTCTAACAGATAATAGCTAAAGACAAAGACTTACTGTGAGAGTTTAACAAAATATTTGAGAATCTCTTTAGATAGAGTAATTTTGATGTCAATAAGCCAGCAAACCAGGATCAGTAAATCTGTGTCAATAAACCAATGTTAGTAAATCCGTGCCAATTAACCATGGCCAGCCAATGAGAAGAACCACTTCATATTAGCCGATTGTTCTCGGCAATTATTAATTTGAGCAATTTCCAAGTCTCTGTAAATATTCGTCCTTTATGATCGTATCTTTTTCTCCTACCGTTTCGGATCTTGGTGCAAATTTCATATGTTGAATCTAAGGAGTCAGATCTATGATCTCTTAGATACGAGATCAGGGACCAAGTACCAACACCAACAGGCATTAGCTCCATCATGTGTAACTCAATCCAACAACTCAAAACCAACCAACGAGAAAAACATTCGCAAAGCAATCTCAGAACATTAATTAAATAATATTGCTTGGAATGTTTGATCAACAACAAGTTTCTTTACAGAATGGGAGAATCCAAATTCGCAAGATGTCGCCAGAACACCAACAACAACGCAAGGCATTTTCACAAACTACATTACACCCGCGTTGCATCAACTTAGCACAATAGACCACCCCAGCACCTCCTTCCTAGTTTGAACGAGCCATGTCGTGGCCAACCCCATACCCCAACGCATATCCGCAATTGGCATAACGTCTCTACACATGTCTGCAAATCACAGCCTCTTTGTATTGCTCGTTCTGGCTATTGGATTCAGGTTGGACCCCAGCACAATAAGAAACCGGTGGGACGGCCGCTTGAATTCCAGTGCCGTTACAACCCATGTGAATATGCTGTCTCACAGTCAGCATGTGGCTGCTTGGTTCGAGACATCGAGACTTCGCTGGTGGCCTACACTGGTCAAGGCCTTCAATATGTTGCCAAACTGGCTGATATGCAACAGCCGCAAACCACAGCCATTGTTTTGGTCATCGTTGATCAATGGGGTGATTAGTGAACAACGGATATGGCAGTTCTTTTTTTGTTGGTCCCGAGTTGTCGGAGAGTGGTTGAGAATTATGGTTTTGGCAGTGGTCTCAGAGCCGGACGTTTAAAGTTGTGGGCACAATCGACTGGAAGTGCAACGTGAGATTTGCGTATCTGGATTCGAGAAAAGTGTCCAGGCCATCTCAGACTAAAACAATTCGATTTGCAATATGATCTGTCTGACACACCAGGCTGCCAACTTGGTGACACGAGTGCCAGCAACCTCCATTGCCAAGACGGGTCAGGATGCACTGTCAAGGTTTAGGGTTGCAATACTACACCGAGTGCTTGCCGATAACCAGAGTCATTCCAAGAATTCCGTGCTTCAGATTCCGCTACGGGCCGACAGCTGGCGGGGTCTACGACGACTTTTGCGTGGGAATGTCGCCCAACATTTGGCTGGCAACACCCAACGGCGGTGGTACTGCTAGTGCTGCAATGGCAGAGGATCCGCTGCAACACAGCACCAGGGAGTTTCCCTTTCGAGGCACCATGTCTCCGAGGACATGGGCCGCCAAATCACGCACTTCGAACCCTAATATGCGACGGGTCGGGATCGCTGAAACTAGTGTGGTGGTTGTGATTAGACGATCAGTGGGCAGCACTGCCCGCAGGCTGCGGGCCACAACCTCCAATCCTCACCAACGCTGCTGTCTCACAAGTACTAGGACCCTCGATTCCGAGCCGTGATCCAAACCTAGATCCAGGTCAGCTCGAGTATATTCAGCCAGAACAGGGTTTTTGTTGGGGAAGAATCCACGGTAAATTACGATGCAGCGGGCTGTATGCAAATCCAGCTGGTGTGCCGGCGACAGTGCAGTGCAGCGCACCAGTGATCGGATATACTTATACTATATATTGCCCACCAGGTGTCAGATTCTCGATCCTGGTAACTCGCACCTTTCACAATGGCACTTGGCACCTTGTATATCGGCCCCTACACACGTTCGGTGATTGTCGACGTCGTGGTCAAGCACTACAACTTGGACATCGAGGTCAAGGCCCCCGACGCTACCTACCTCCAGCAGTTTCCTTTGAAGAAGTTGCCGGCGTTCATCGCCAGTGACGGCTTTGCGTTGCACGAGGTCATGGCGATCTTGTTGTACGTGATCGACTTGATCCCTGAGAAAACCACTCTCCTCGGCAGCAACCGCAGAGAGTACTACGAGGTGGTCCAGTGGGAGTCCATGACCAACATGGACTTTGCCTACAGCATTCTCCCGGCGGTGCTCACTGCTACTCCAGGCATGAGATCGTTTCCTGAAGAGTACTGCGCTGCCCGGATGAAAGACTCCGAGAAATACGTCTCGGTGTTTGACGAGCGATTGGCGGACCATGACTACTTGGTTGGTGACAACTTGACTGTCGCCGACATCTTGGCTACCCAGATCTTCTCTTGGGGATTCCGTACCTCCTACGGTACCAAATGGCAAGAAGCCCACCCAAAGATCGTGGCCTGGTTCAAACGGATGCTCGAAAGCGATTTCTTCAAGGACTACCCTGAGTATAAAGACTTCCCTTACGTCGAGGCTTCTCCATACACGGAATAAATGGAGTCCTCGCGGACGGGCACTGGCCCTTGATAAGCAGCACCGCGAGGGTGCTGCTCTATTTTAGCTAGGTTTGGCTTTCTAGTGATTTGCTGGTTGGCTGTGGGTTTGGCTCATTGCTTGATCTTTTGGGTTGGTATTATTGATTGACACTCTTTATGAGGACCCTGTTGGTACTATTGATCTGATTGCTGATTCTTTATGTCTGGAACTGGCCAATTCGTTATTTCAAGCAGTGGCAGTGGGCACCAGCCACCATCACATCTATCTAAATAATAATGCCTGTGGTGAACCTCGAACTAGTTCGACTTATGAAACTAGGGGTTTCTCGGTGATTGCTCAGTATAGGTTATTTATGTCCAAAAGTCACAGGAACTCTCCACTTGGTTGCACTCTCGAGGTCCAGTACATACTTAAAATCTGTTCTATCAACCTCCGCATTGTAACTCCTCCACGCTCAAAATTGTTCCAGTTGTTCTGGATTGACAATCAGATTGTTTCATAGTCACCCGCACTCATAAGGGCTCAAGACATCTGCTTACACTCTCACTATTACATATACGCTTGGATCACTAATCCAAAGAGCCAACCCAGCTCAATAACTTAGACACTCCCACCAACTCAAATCATCACCCACCTGCTAACTAATCGAGCCATCCACCTTCCAAGTACTAACTAATCGAGCCACCCACTGTACCTACTAACCCAATTAAGCCACTCAGGCACACCCACAAACATCGCTAGTTACTAGCCGTATCTTGGCAGTAGCCACAATTGCCGACTAGACACTACGTATCGTTGGTATCTTGGAGTATTTTCTGGTTGCAAACCAGCCAGGCTCGACCGTGGTATTCATATTCCAGTGCTAATCTCCGCCCCAGTCTGGAAGGTATTGAGTTCCCCATTGGTTGCCCCGAGTAAGGTTTAGTGGCTCTGATAAGATCGGCCCAGGGTAGTTAGTCGAGCAGGATCCTCGCAATTGCTGCAGTCCTCGAGGCGTGTATTCTCGGTTGTTGATTGGCCGGGGTCTCTGCACTGGCGATGACTGTCTCGTTGGTACGGCAACCCTGTCATTGACCTTCTTGGTTGTATGTTTCATCTGGAGAACTTTATTCAGTGTGCAGTGCTGCATGGGATCTCAGAGCTGATGTCGTCTGACTGGAAGTAGAAGACGGAAACAGAACGAGAAATGAATAGTATTTTATTATTGTATATAAAGTGTCTTTAATTTTAGTTGGGGTTTTGTGTGGTTATTTTTTCTTGTGCTTCTTATCCTTAATGGACGCCCATGTCCGCTACAGTATGTACACTGCCTGAAATCGTGACTTTATCTGATGCTGTTCGAATCAACGATAGATAAGCTTCAATGCCTGACATTTTGGGATTGCTGTATGGTAAGAGTCTATGTCTGATAGCTGTGTCTAATAGCTGTGTCTGTAAATTCTTAGATGGAGTGATTACTGGGCATGTTTATTGATTATGCAGACAGAACAGTACGTCGGTCTTTTTAGACATCTTACTTAGATGTCTTGCTCAGAGAATGTCTGTAGACCATGTAGTTGGATTGAAGATCTCACCTGGTATATGAGCAAAGATTCCTTTGTTTGGAGTATCTATTTGGTTTTCACTTAGACTCATCTATTCATAGTCGTTTTCTTGTAATCTAGTATTCGGAGATTACCTCCAGGAAACCACCATGCTCATAACAAAATCACAATCTTTAAGCTTTCCCACGAGGTTCAAACTATTATCTCACTTTCTTCAGTATTCAATTGTGTTTCAGCTTCCAACTGACGTATATCTAAGAAAATTAGAGAATGCAGTTGCGAAACTCTTCGCCCACGACGCTTATGCATGTAAGATTTTCTGAACATCAACCTTACCAACACCACAGCATAGAATACCTTTATGCACAATTTCAACAATCCATTGGACCGACTCTTTGATAGCTCAGTCCACACGTTTGGGCGCTGAGCAGTGAACATCCAAGCGAGAGACAATCATGCCAGTGAGCAATCAGTATCCGGTTATCGGGAACCGACCGATGCAAGGGCAAGACCTAATGGAACAGCCAACATGTACGGTGAAAGTCAAAACGAGAATCCAGTAATCAGCATGGAAAAGAGAAAAGTTTCAGAAATACATTGCTCAAGTGTTACTTTTGATGGATCATTTCCAGAGATCTCTCCACTACTGTGTCATCGTGCCGTTAAAAGAGTTCCCCGGCAAAAGGCTAGGAATTCAATTGATACTGGTTTTTACTTCCATGCTGCTTCTTGGACGTGAACCTGATCAAGTAGACTTATTGATCAAGTTATAAGGATCATTTACAATTTACTGGTATTCAGTATAGTTATCTATTGTCTATATTTTTCTATCGTATGTATGGTTTGATCAGGTCAAAGAAATGTAAGGCTGTCGTCCTATTAGGAGTGTTGGTCAGTTAAACCCATAGGAAGAGACTCTAATGACAGCGAGATGTTTAATAATAATAACAACATCTTATTAAGGTATATACTCTTGCGAGATGTTTGAGAAATGATTTTATTAGTCGCCAGCATGTACTCAGTATTTCTTTCCTGTCGGCTTCGCTGTCGCAGTCTTCGAGGTGTGTGCTGCAGTTGTTGATGCAGCCTTCGAATTCTTGACGGTGCTTGACGGAGTGACCGACACAGATTTCGACAGGGCAGTCGACAGAGCCGATGGCATGAAGCTTTTTGCTTGCTGAAACGGATTCTGTAGGTTTTTGACATGGTAAGTACCGGCGTACTTAGAATACCCGGAAAAAGAGTTCTCTGGTTGGTCTTTGTCCCGTTTTATACCCTTTTCGAGAGCAGATTTACTCACTTTCTCAACAAGACTCGAGTTCTTGAGAGTCGTCCCAGAGTTATTAGAAGTTGCAGCTGCTTTAGCTTTGGAGGTAGCGGGCTCCCTTTTAGCTTTGGAACTTGAGGAGCCGGCGGCGTTCTTCTCCAACCATTCTATAACGTCCTGGGCTTCCTCTTCAGTCTCTGGTAACGGAGCAACTCCAACGGATTTGGTCTCGAGATCGACATAAACATACAAGTACTGCAAGAACATGTATCCAAAAGTAATCTTAGTATGGACACGCTCACTTGTTTCCTCCTTGATCGTTAGCATGCATTCATCATCTTCATTGACCAAGAAATAGGCAACCGGGACTTGAAACTTGACGTTATCAAACTCAAGTTCAAAATTCCCCAAGGAATTGGGATCGATGTCACAGTCAACGATGATATCTCCATATTCATTCACAGTGTTTCCTCTAGCCATGAAATCGAACATGGTCTTGTCCACATAATTGTCAACTGTTCCTGTGTCAATCATTACTGAGCCTTTTTCGTATAGCAAACTTGTTTCGTGTCCTACATACGACCACTTGTTAAGACCAATCACCATATTATAGTCGAGCATGTGGTTCATTTTCAACGTGCCGGCGATTGAAGTATCATAGCCTCCGAAAATCAATACGGGGTCTTTACCTCGGCTTTGACGGAGATGGAATCCGTAGGAAACCAGATCTGTGATCGCTTCTGCCTTCAAGGCATATGGGACACCTTCATAAGAAAGTGTGTTTCCCGGGTTGATCTTTTCATTGCGACCTGCTTGGGCATCCATAAGTCCAAGTCCCATTACTCCCAGGCTCAAATCCTCGCCTGTTTCGTCCGCCAATCCAAAAACCGCGTTCTGCATGCTGTAGCCACCAATAGTCAAGGTGTCTTCCACAAATCTCCCTTTTGTGAAACCATGAACGTATCTGATTTGAAATACCTGTTTATACTTGTCAATATTGAGGGACGTTGAAGCCGCGGAATCAAACTCAAAGCAGTCTTCCCCATCTTCGAAGACGCCTTTCTCTGGAACCCAAAGATCGGACGACCCAATATCCATGATAACTAGCACCTGCTCTTGCTTGGAACCAAGTTTAACCTCTACGTAAGGTACATACTCGTTATTACCAATCGGGACTGACACTGTAGAGTCTGTCCGCTTCCAGGACACTGGCTGTGCTTGGACAAGAGCAGCCACTACTGCCAAAAGCACCAGATTTGCAAACTTCATTTCTTTCAGTCTTCAGAGGATTCTGTAACTCGGATAATGGTATTTATGTGTCACTGGGAATGAACAAAGCATTTTCTGGTGAACTTATATTCTTCGGTGGCCCTCGAAAACAGGTAGACCAATTTCTGAAGCCATCTCATGAAACTTCATTATTATCTCTGTTATGGATATTGATGCACTGCCTCATGTTGGAACTCACCAAGACGTGGAACACAGGTACAGATCTCTGCCTGGGTAGGCAGATCAGATCTCTACTGATGCATCGAAAAGACAAAATGCAAAACAACGTTTGCATGATAGAAACAAGTCCCGTTAGCGATGAGAAACAGTGCTGCAAGTTGATTTATTCAACAATTAAATTTGTAATGATACCGTTGGTCTGACCATGGATCCGTTTCGTAATGTCATCTATGTGCTCCTTGGAACATTACAAGACATGCACCATTGGTTTGAACTCGAATTCACTGAACTGATTTGAGGATTGGGGGATGATTGCATGTTGTTTGGTGTTAGAAAAGTGATTTCAATTGATGTTATAAGATTGACTGCAGTTGTTTGAGTTTCAGTAAATAGAGCCTAGTCCCTGGGTTATATCCTTGATTATTCTCGTTTGTGATTCAAATTTAGTGGGAAGATGTACGTAATTAAAATATGTCGCCGGACAGATAGATGAAACTGTATGTTGGCGGCACCTTCAAATACCAACAAATTATTGGCTTGGTACTCGTTTCAAGCTCTAGAATGTTTTGTATTCATGTGTAACTGCAACGACTAACGGCTAATGACTATCTGCGACTCATTGCAAGCGACTGCTAATTTACTGGTTTTCAGCATAGTTATCTGTTCTCTATATATTTCAATCGTTTATAGGATGTAGTCAGCTCAAAAACATGCAAGACAGACTTTCGAGAGAAAGTCTTGGAGCTGAACTTGTAGGAAGAAACTCCAATGACAAAAAATACTCAAGCAATTTTCAAACTCTATACTACAATAGTGCGCCTTCTATAATATAATTATCGCTTGCCATCAGCAGCCACTCAATATTTCTTCCCAGTTGCCTTAGCTGTTGCAGTTTTGGAGGTATGTGCTGCGGTTGTCGATGCAGCCTTTGAGTTCTTGACGGTGCTTGACGGAGTAATCGACACAGATTTCGACAGCGCAGTCGACAGAGCCGATGGCAGGAAGCTTTTTGCTTGCTGAAACGGATTCTGTAGGTTTTTGACATGGTAAGTACCGGAGTACTCAGAATACCCCGAGAAAGAACGCGCTGGTTGGTTATTGTCCCACTTTAGGCTCTTTTCAAAAACAGATTCCGTCACTTGCTCAACAAGATTCGAGTTCTTAAGGGTTGTCCCAGAGTTATTAGAAGCTGAAGCTGTGTTAGCTGTGTTAGATTTGGACTTGACAGGTTCTCGTTTACCCTTGGAACTTGAAGAGCCAGTGGTAGTCAGCTTGCCGCTCGATTCGCCTGTCTGGTTCTCAAACCATTTTATCACCTTTTCTGCATTCTGTTTAGTCTCAGCCAACGGAGCAATTCCAATGGATTTGCCATCGAGATCAAAATAAACATACAATTGCCGCAAGAATCTGTATCCAAAAGTAATCCTAGCGGTGTTTTCACTTGTTTCCTCTCTAATCGCTAGCATGCATCTATTCTGTCGTAACTTGACTATGAAACCCGCAACCGGGACTTGAAACTTGACGTTATCAAACTCAAGTTCAAAATTCCCCAAGGAATTAGGATTGAGGTTACAATCAACAATGATCGCCCCATATTCATCCACAGTGTTTCCTCTAGCCATGAAATCGAACATAGTCTTGTCCACGTAATTTACAGGTGTTCCTGTGTCAATCATTACTGAGCCTTTCTCGTAGAGCAAACTTGTTTTGTGTCCCACATACGACAACTTTTTAAGACGGATCACCATATCATTGGAGATCATTCTGTTCATTTTCAACGTGCCCGCAATTGAGGTGTCATAGCCCCCGAAAATCATTGTTGGATCTTTGCCTTGGCTTTGAATGAACTGGAATCCGTAAGAAAGCAGATCGGTGATTCCTTCTGCTTTTAAGGCATATGGGACACTATTACAAGAAAACGTGTTTCCCGGGTTGAAATCTTGGTC
Organism: Saccharomycopsis guyanensis; assembly: GCA_030578595.1. Taxonomy (NCBI): domain Eukaryota; kingdom Fungi; phylum Ascomycota; class Saccharomycetes; order Ascoideales; family Saccharomycopsidaceae; genus Saccharomycopsis; species Saccharomycopsis guyanensis. Next base: position 1,471,566 of record JAJMSQ010000001.1, read on the forward strand.
CTGACTTGCACAGAACGCTGAAAATCCAAGTCCCATTACTCCCGAGCTCATATCCTCGTGTGTTTCGTCTGCCAATCCGAAAACCGTATTCTTCATGGTGTGGCCTCCAATGGTCAAGGTGTCTTCCACAAACCTCCCTTTTGTGTAACCATTAACGTATTTGATTTCAAATACCTGTTTATACTTGTCAGTGTTGAGGGATGTTGATGCTGCAGAATCAAACTCAAGGCAGTCTTCCCCATCTTCCAACACGCCTTTCTTTGGAACCCAAAAATCGGACGACCCAGTATCAACAATAACCAGCACCTCCTGTTTCTGGGAACCAAGTATCACGTCTATTAATGGTGTAATCCCGTCAGTGCCAAGCGGAACCGACAACATAGAGTCTCCCCGCTTCCAGGAAACCGGTTGTGCTTCCACAAGAGCAACCACTACTGTCAAAAGCACCAGATTTGCAAACCTCATTTCTCCAAGTCTTTAGAGGATTTTGTTACTTGGAATCTTGATGTTCGAGAAAGGACAAAGCATTTTTTGGTGATCTTATATTCTTCAGTCACCCTCCAGAAATTTGCAGACCAATTTCTAAGGCGATCCCATGAAACTTCGTTATTATCTCTGTCATGAATATTGATTGTGTTCGACGTATAGTATTGACTGTGTTTGATGTTACAAAATTGATAGCAATTGGCATTAGGATATTGACTGCACTCGTTTGAGTTTCAGTAAATAAAGCCTTGTCCCTGGGTTATATCGTTGATTATGCTTGTTGCGACTCAATTTTAGCGGGAAGATGTACGTAATTAAAAGTTGTGGTCGCAACTTCTGGGTGAAACTGTGTGCTGGGGGGACCTTCAAATGCCAACAAATTATTGGCTTGGGACTCGTTTCAAACTCCATAATCTCTTGTATTCATGTATAGTTGCAACGGCTAACTGCTAATGACTATCTGTTAGCGATTCATTGCAAGCGACTGCTAATTTACTAAAACGAGGAGTTACATAGACAACCAGTTTCCGAATATCGAAACCAGCCGTTGAGTTGACGATCACCGTTTTTACGTGCATGAACATGAGGGCCATTTGTCGGACTTGAGTTGTGACTTAGGGAGTGTGACTTGCCTCTGGCCCACTAGCCCCTAATGTGGATGAAATTTACTTGTTTTCAGTATAGTTATCCATTCTCTATATATTTAATTGTTTGTAGGTTGTGCTCAGCTCAAAAACACGTAGGACTGTCTTTCTATTGGGAGTGTTGGAGGTGAGCCTGTAGGAAGAAACTCTAGAAAATAAACACTCAAGCAATTTTCAAACTCTATAGTACAATAGTTTGCCTTCTATAATAAAATAATCTCCTGTCATCAGCAGCTACTCAATATTTCTTCCCCGTTGCCTTGGCTGTCGGAGTTTTGGAGGTGTGCGTTGCGGTTGTTGATGCAGCCTTTGAATTCTTGATGGTGCTTGATGGAGTGGCTGACACAGATTTTGACAGAGACTTCGACAGAGACTTTGACAGAGCAGTCGACAGAGATGGCAACATGAAGCTTTTTGCTTGCTGAAACGGATTCTGTAGACTTTGGACATGGAAAGTACCGGAGTACTCAGAATACCCTGAGAAAGAACGCGTTGGTTGGTCGTTGTCCCATCTTAGGCCCTTTTCAAGATCAGATTCCGTCACTTGCTCAACAAGACTCGAGTTCTTGAGAGTTGTCCCAGAGTTACTAGAAGTTGCGGCTGTTTTAGATTTGGACCTGGCAGGTTCTCTTTTACCTTTGGAGCTTGAAGAGCCAGCGGTAGTCGGCTTGCCTCTCGATTCGCCTGTTTGGCCCTCCAACCATTTTGTCACCTTTTCTGCGTTCTGTTTAGTCTCAGCCAACGGAGCAATTCCAATGGATTTGCCATCAAGATCGAAATAAGCATACAAATGCCGCAAGAATCTGTATCCAAAAGTAATCCTAGCGGTGTTTTCACTTGTTTCCTCTCTAATCGCTAGCATGCATCTATTCTGTCGTAACTTGACTATGAAACCCGCAACCGGGACTTGAAACTTCACGTTATCAAGCTCAAATTCAAAATTCCCCAAGGAATTGGGATCGATGTCACAGTCAACGATGATATCTCCATATTCATTCACAGTGTTTCCTCTAGCCATGAAATCGAACATGGTCTTGTCCACATAACTCGAAGGTGCTCCTGTGTCAAGCTCTACTGCGCCCTTTTCGTAGAGCAAACTTGTCTCGTGTCCTACATACGACCACTTGTTAAGACGAATCACCATAGTATTGGAGAGCATGCGGTTCATTTTCAACGTGCCCGCAATTGAAGTATCATAGCCTCCGAAAATCATTGTTGGGTGTTTGCCTTGGCTTTGAATGAACTGGAATCCGTAGGAAACCAGGTCTATGATTCCGTCTGCCTTCAAGGCATATGGGATGTTATTATAAGAAAACGTGTTTCCCGGGTTGATATCTTCGTCCTGGCTCGTACAGAACGCCAAATATCCAACACCCATTATCCCCAGCGGCACATTTTCTGTTTCGTCTGCCAATCCGAAAACCGTATTCTTCATGGTGTGCCCTCCAATACTCACGGTGTCTTCCGCCCATTTACCTTTTGCGGAACCAGTAGAGTATTCGATTTCAAATATCTGTTTATACTTGTCAGTGTTGAGGGACAATGAAGCCGAAGAATCAAACTCAGTGAAATCATCCCAAAATTCCAAGACGCCTATCTTTGGAACCCAAAGATCGGACGACCCAGTATCAACCTTAACTTCCACTTGCTGTTGCTGGGAACCAACTAACACGTCTATCGTTGGTCCAAACCCGTCACTGTTAAGCGGAACCGACAATGTAGAGTCTGCCCGCTTCCAGGACACCGGTTGTGCTTCCACAAGAGCAGCAACTACCGCTAGAAGCACCAAATTTGCAAACTTCATTTCTCCAAGTCTTCAGAGGATTCTGCAACTTGGAATCTCGATGTTTAGGAATGGATACAGCATTATGGTGATATTGCACTCTTTAAGCGATCTCGAGAAATTCATAGACCAATTTCTAAAGCGATCTTATGAAACTTCGTCATTATCTCTGACATGAATATTGATTGTGTTCGACCTATACTATTGACTGTGTTTGATGTTACAAAATTGATTTCAATTGGTGTTAGAAGATTGGCTGCACTTGTTTGAGTTTCAGTAAATAAAGTCTGGCTTCTGGATTATAATGTTGATCACACATACTTGCGATTCAAATTTAGTGGGAAGACGCACGTAATTAAAAGTTGTGGTCGGACATATAGATGAAACTATTGGTTAGCGGGATTGTTGTGTGCCGACAAATTATTGGCTTGGGAGTTGTTTCAAACCTCAAAATCTTTGTATTCATGTATAATTGAACTGCTGACGACTGACTGCTGAAACCACTAACTGCTAACTGTTATTTATTGGACGAGAAATTAGCTAGACAACCAGTTATTGACGATCACCGTTTTACCTGCATGAACCCATGAGTATTATTTGTCGGACTTGACTTGTGGCTTAGGGAGAGCGACCTGCCTCTAGCCCACTGACGCCCAATATGAATGAAATTTACTGGTTTTCAGTATAGTTACCTATTCTCTATATATTTCAATCATTTATAGGGTGTACTCAGCTCAAAAACATGTAAGACTGTTTTTCTCTTGAAAGTCTTGGAGGTGGGCTTGCAGAAGAAACTCTAATGGAAAAATAAAAACTCGAGCAGTTTTCAAATTCTATAGTACAGTAGTTTGCCTTCTATAATACGATGATCGCATATCATCAGCAGCTACTCAATACTTCTTCCCCGTTGCCTTGGCTGTCGCAGTTTTGGAAGTGCGTGCTGCGGTTGTTGATGCAACCTTTGAGCTCTTGACAGTGCTTGACGGAGTAACTGACGCAGATTTCGACAGCGCAGTCGACAGAGCCGATGACATAAAGCTTTTTGCTTGCTGAAACGGATTCTGTAGATTTTTGACATGGTAGGTGCCGGCGTACTTAGAATACCCTGGGAAAGAATGCGCTGGCTGGTCTTTGTCCCGTTTTACGCTCTTCTCAAGAGCAGATTTAGTCACTTGCTGAACAAGACTTGAGTTCTTGAGGGCTGCCCCAGCTTTACTAGAAGTTGTATTTGTTTTGGCGTTGGAAGTTGCAGCCGCTTTAGCTTTGGATGTGGCAGGCTCTCTTTTAGCTTTGGAACTTGACGAGCCGGCGCCATTATCCACCAACCATTTTGTCACTTTCTGGGCATCCTGTTGAGCCGCTGGTAACGGGACGATTCCAATGGATTCGGTATCAAGATCGACATAAACGTACAAGTATTGCAAGAATGTGTATCCAAACGTGATCGCAGCAGTGTGGTCACTTGTTTCCTCTCTAATCGATAGCTGGCATTCGTCACTTTCTCTCATTAAGAAATACGCAACCGGGACTTGAAATTTGACGTTATCAAACTCAAGTTCGAAATTCCCCAAGGAGTCGGCACAGATATTGCAGTCAACTATGATCACGCCCTCTTCATTCACAGTGTTTCCTTTAGACAAGAAATCGAACATGGTCTTGTCCACATAATTTAGAGTTGTTCCAGTGTCAATCATTACTGAGCCCTTTTCGTAGAGCAAACTTGTCTCCTGTGCGACGTGCGACAACTTGTTAAGACCAATCACCATATCATTTAAGAGCATGCTGTTCATTTTCAACGTGCCAGCAATTGAAGTGTTATAGCCTCCGAAAATAATTGTGGGGTCTCTGCCTTGGCATTCAAGGAGATGGAATCCGTAAGAAACCAGATCTGTGATTCCTTCTGCCTTCAAGGCATATGGGACGGTATTGTAAGAAAACGTGTTTCCCGGGTTAACAACTTCGTCCTGACTTACACAGTAGTCCAAAAGTCCAACCCCCATTATTCCTGACAGCACATCCTCTTCTGCTTCCTCTCCCAATCCGAAAACCGTGTTCTCCATGTTGTGCCCTCCAATACTCAAGGTGTCTTCAACCCATACACCTTTTGTGAAACCAGTCACATAGTCGATTTCAAATACCTGTTTATATTTGTCAGTATTGAGGGACGTCGAAGCCGCAGAATCAAACACAAAGCTGTTGTCCAAATCTTTAAAGATGCCTTTCTTTGGCACCCAAAGATCTGATGACCCAGTATCCAAACTAACCAACACCAGCTGTTGCTGAGAACCAAGTTTAACCTCTATGTAAGGCAGATAGGAATCACTGCCAAGCGGGACTGGTACTGTAGAGCCTTCCCGCTTCCAGAAAACTGGTTGTGCTCCCACAAGGGCAGCCACTACTGCCAAAAGCATCAGGTTCACAAACTTCATTTCTTTCAGTCTTCAGAGGATTTTGTAACTCGGGTCCTGGTATTTATCAGTCTTTGAGAATGGATACAGCAGATTTCGGTGATTTCGGTGATTTTATATTCTTCGATAGCCCTCAAAAAACTGGCAGACCGATTTCTGAAGCGATCTCATGAAACTCCATTATTGTCTCTGTTATGGATATTGATGCAGTACTTCATGGTGGAACTCACCAAGATCTGGAAGCCAGGTACAGATCTCTGCCTGGCTTGGCAGATCAGATCTACGGTGATGCAACGAAACGACAAAAATGCAAACCAATGTTGCATGGTAGCACTGTCGTTGGCGATGAGAAACGGACTGTGAGTTGATTTATTCAACAATTAAATTTGTAATAAAATTCTTGGTCTGATCACGGATCCGTTTAGTAATGTCGTCTATGTGCTCCTTGGAAATTGCGGGATATATACACCACTGGCTTGAGGGTTGAGGATGGTCGCAAGTTGTTTGATGTTAGAATATTGACTGCACTTGTTTGAGTTTCAGTAAATAAAGCCTAGTTCCTGGGTTAGATTATTGGTTGTAGGTATTGGTGATTCCAAATTAGTGGGAGGATACATGTAATTAAACGTGGTGGTGGAACTTAGGGATGAAACTGCTGATTGGTTAGATTGTTGTATGCTAACAAATTATTGGCTTGGGGGTTGTTTCAAAGTCCAAAATCTTTTGCATTCATTATAAATACACTGATAATTACTAACCACTAACTGCTATTTACTTGAGACGTTATCAACAACCATTTTCCAAATGTCGAACCAACGAGTGATTGACGATCACCATTTTACCTGCATGAACCCATGGGGATTTTTTGGCGGAATTAGTTTGTGACTGACAGAGAGTGACTTGCCTGTGGCCCACTAACACCTAATACTGGATCACCGATGGCGAGAACATTACTTAGAATAGTCATTGTAAGATAAGATGACAGAACCTAGTATTGTAGAGTTAGCCAATGTGTGAGGAGCCCCGCACAGAATGAACCTGAGCAAATAGATGTATTTGGCCAGTTATAAGGGTCATTCAAAATTTATTGGTATTTAGTATATTTCTATATTCTCTATATGTATCCATCGTATATAAGGTGTAATCAGGTCAAAAAAATGTAAGGCTGTCTTTCTATTGGGAGTGTTGATTGGGTGATCTTGTAACTTGTAAAGAGAATCTCCAACGAGATGCCCTAGCAATTTCAAATTCTATAGTGCAATAGTTCGCCAGCGATTGGTACGTACTCAATATTTTTTTCCGGTTGGCTTCGCTGTTGCAGTTTTGGAGGTATGTGCTGCGGTTGTCGATGCAACCTTTGAGCTCTTGACAGTGCTTGACGGAGTAACCGACCCATATTTCGACAGAGCAGTCGACAGAGCCGATGACATGAAGCTTTTTGCTTGCTGAAACGGATTCTGTAGGTTTTTGACATGGTAAGTACCGGCGTACTTAGAATACTCAGAGAAAGAGTTCACTGGTTGGTCTTTGTCCCGTTTTAGACCCTTTTCAAGCGCAGATTTGCTCACTTGTTCAACAAGACTCGAGTTCTTGAGGGTTGTCCCAGAGCTTTTAGAAGTTGCACCTGTTTTAGCTTGGGAAGTTGGAGCTGTTTTAGCTTTGGATGTCGTAGCTGTTTTAGCTTTTGAGGTGACAGGCTCTCTTTTAGCTTTGGAACCTGAGGAGCCGGCGCCAAGATCCTCGAACCATTTTGTTACTTTCTGGGCATCCTGCTGAGCCGCTGGCAACGGACTAAGTCCAACGGATTCGGTTTCAAGATCGACATAAACATACAAATACTGCAACAATTTGAATCCAAAAGTAATTCTGGAGATGGCGTGGGCATTTGTTTCCTCTCTAATTGCTAGACTGCATTCGCCATCTTCCTTCATGACGAAATACGCAACTGGGACTTGAAACTTGTTGTTGTCAAACTCAAATTCAAAATTCCCCAAAGCGAAGGGATGGAAGTTACAGTCAACGATGATCGACCCATCTTCATCCACAGTATTTCCTTCAGCCAAGAAATCGAAAATAGTCTTGTCCACATAACTGATGGATGCTCCAGTGTCGATCAACACTGAGCCGTCTTCGTAGAGCAAACTTGTCTCGTGTCCTACATACGACCACTTGTTAAGGGCAATAATCATACTACTGTCGAGCATGCTGTTCATTTTCACCGTGCCAGCAAGTGACGCGTCATACCCTCCAAAAATCAATACGGGGTCTTTGCCTTGGGCTCCACGGAGATGAAATCCGTAAGAGGCCAGATTTATGATTCCTTCTGCCTTCAAGGAATACGGGACGTTATTATAAGAAAACGTGTTCCCAGGGTTGATTGCTTCGTTGCGACCTGCTTGGGCATCCATAAGTCCAAGTCCCATTACTCCCAGGCTCGTATCCTCGTCTGTTTCGTCCGCCAATCCAAAAACCACGTTCTTCATGTTGTGCCCCCCAATACTCACGGTGTCTTCCACAAATCTCCCCTTTGTTGCACCAGTAACGTAATTCTTTTCAAATACCTGTTTATACTTGTCAGTGTTGAGGGATGTTGAGGCCGCAGAATCAAACTCAAAGCTGTCGTCCTCATCTTCCAAGGCGCCCTTCTTTGGAACCCAAAGATCTGACGACCCAGTATCCAAGAGGACCAACACCTCTTGTTGCTTGGAACCAAGCTTAACATGAAGGTAAGACAGGAATCCGTCACCAGCGAGCGGTACTGACACTGTAGAGTCTGTCCGCTTCCAGGAAACCGGTTGTGCTTCCACAAGGGCAGCCACTACTGCCAAAAGCATCAGGTTCACAAACTTCATTTCTTTCAGTCTTCAGAGGATTTTGTAACTCGGATAACGCTATTTGTGTGTCTGGAATAGACAAAGCATTTTTGACAGAGCCTTTTTTGCTGATTTTATGTTGTTCAGTGGTCCTCAAAAAGTTGGTACACCAATTTCTGAAGCGATCTCATGAAACTCCATTATTATCTTTGTTATGGATATTGATTGTGTTCGATGTATAGAATTGATTGTGCTTGATGTTAGAGGATTGATTTTAATTGAGGTTAGAAGATTGATTGCTTTTGTTTGAGTTTCAGTAAATAAAGCCTAGCTTCTGGGTCAAATTATTGATTGCACCTGATGTTAGAGTACTGATCTCAATTGATGCTAGAAGATTGATTGCAGTTGTTTGAGTTTCAGAAAATAGAGCCTAGCTTCTGGGTTAGATTATTGGTTGTACGTATTTGTGATTCAAATGTAGTAGGAAGATGCATGTAATTAAAAGTTGAGGTCGGAGCTTCTGGATGAAACTGTTGGTTGGCGGGATTGTAGTGTGCAACCAAATTATTGGCTCGGGAGATGTTTCAAACTTCAAAATCTTTGTACTCATTTATAATTGCACTGCTAACGACTAACGGCTAACTGCTTTTTACTTGACCAGTAATTTCCAGGGCAAATGATTTCCAAATGTCGAACCAACGAGTGGTTGGCGATCACCGTTGTACATGCATAAACGTATGAGGATTATTATACTGGCTTGTGTGTCTGAGTCTTCTTTTCGCCTAAGTCTTCTTTCAACTTTCTCTTACTTTGCCTAAGGACTTTGGGTATTTTAATTCCAGAATCTCTAATTACCTGCTCGTTCTTGCTCAATCTTAAAACACTCTCACTACATTGTGAAGCTTATAGAATAATATACTCAGGAGAAACCCCAGATCGCAGAATTAAAAGACGTAAATATTTATGTGATGGTAATTGTAGGAACAATTACCAGTAGGTGTTTAGAGGTGCAACAGACCAGCTATTGACCTAACGACGAGACAGTCTTGCAGAGTCATAATTGATCATTGCAGAGTACTGATCAGGTGAAACTTTGTTGACCATGCTGGATTGACCCAAAGGTTGGCTGGCAGTACTTGTGTCTCCTCTCTTTCGGAGACCGGTTTGAGTTCCGTAGTCGTTTACCGCCATCACGTTGGTTAAGGTGTCGTCCAACTCCACAATCCCAATAGAGTCTGAATACAAGTCAAAGTAGATGTAGAAACTGTCCAAGGCGCTTGAACCAAGGGTGATTTGTGGATAGCTGGATGGAATTGGTTCTTCTCTGATTGTCAAGAAACATCGAGACCCGTCGTTATAAACGAAATGTGCCCCTGGAACCGTTATGACGCTCTCCTCAAGCAGAAACACAAAGTTTCCGTAAGCCCCGGTGTCGGTTTCGCAGTCGACGTAGATGGTGCCGTCTTCGACATGGTTTCCTAGGGAAAAGTGCTCAAACAAATCTCTTCCAACATAGTTCAAAGCCGACCCTGTGTCAATTCTCACTGTAGCACTTTCCAAAAGAGTGCTGTTTCCGTCAGACATGCTGCTGAGATACAACACTGGCTCATTGCCAATAATAGGGTTCATCTCCAAGTTGCCAGCAATCTGAGCGTCGTAACCTCCAAACAAGATCAGTGGACTTCCTCCAGAACTCTCGTCTGTGTGGATTGCAAACGAAGCACGGCCAATAACACCTTCGCGAGCTAATTTTTCTGGTAACGAAACGAAACCAGAAATTGAGGTGGCATTGTCGTTGCCCAGGTATCCAAGGCCGATTCTACCTGCCTGAAGCTCGCCTTTACTTTCATTCACGAGTCCAAACACTTCCTCAAATCTGTGTCCTGCAAGCAGTACCGTGTCACTGCTCCACTGTCCTGATAACGACCCCAACTGAGTATCGACACTGAATTGTTTGCCGAGCTTCTTAATGCTGGTAGAGGCAGATGCTTTGAAGTATGTGTCTTTGATGGTGGACATGGCTGACAGACCACTGGTAAGAGCAGAGTCAGGGATCCAAAAGTTGGAGGCGCCAGTGTCAAGTACCACGTTCACATTCTGTGCTTCGGATCCAACTTGAAATTCTATGTGTGGTACGGTGTAACTTCTTTTGATAGGAACCTGGAGAGTCTTGGAGGTAGAATTAGACGCAAGAGGAGCTGCCCAAGTCTGAGCTAGCGTCAACGCAACACCTACAAGCACTTGGTATTTCATGGCCCAGGAAATGAAATGGATCAGGTCTCAAAATCGCGGCTATTGGCTTTCTTTTATTTATACTCGGCTCTCCTGCCAGAGAATGCCTCATTCCTCCATGCCTCTTGCCAGAACTCGTATCCACGGTATGCGAGGTTATTATTTGCATGAACGGAGCTGCTGTTTCAACGACCAAGAATTTGGGCTGGCAGCCACCGACACAACAAACTGCCTACTAAAAATAAATGGATGGCACCAACGGACTCTTACCACATGCCACTGCCTCTCATAGTGGAAGCTGGTGGATCCATCCGGATTATTTGTTACATACCGTTCGGCATGCATGCTGGTGCCGTCTGGTTGTACATCGATGGGCATCAAATATCGATGGCTATTGAGTGTCAACAATACACCGTGGAACATGAACCAAATATATTAAATGAGATCAACGTAGAGTGGCTAATTCAATGGAACTTCCTGAAAGACAATCACGTATTACTTGTGTCTTTACGCGAAACGCGTATGTGCGTGACGATTAGAGACGGCTCGATGCTAACACTATGTAAGCATTATGAAAAGAGTGGTGTAGACACCTTGAGTTCCATCGTGGTGCAACTCAGACTGTATGTTTTATTTTGATTACGGAGAAATTGCAGATGATTATTTTACTTTTATTTTGTTATGAGGTCTATTTTAGAATGGATTAGTGACTCCTTCAAGAAAGTACTGTGCGGATGGCCCACCATCGGAGGCTGGCTCCTGCAATGGGAGTTTCTGTTTGGTCAAGTCTCCTTTGAAGACAGTAGCAAGACTTGAAACTGGAACTTGCTTAACCAAAGTAGAATTGTAGAGTGTTTGGGAGTAATTAATCATTTCTAAGGAGCTGTTATCTAAACCGGTTGTGGCGGCGACGTCTCTTTTCTGAACAGTCGCAGAATTCATCCAGGCTGTCACTTTTTCACCGTCTCTTACGGCTCTAGGTAACTCAGCTACTCCCACTTGTTCACCATCCCAATCAATGTACGTGTATAAATGCTCTAGTATGGCATGTCCAAATGTCAAGTAGGGACTTGTGAACCCGAGAGTTTCTTCTTTGACGGTGAGATAGCACACTTGTCCTGCAGCACGCACAAAGTACGCAAGAGGTAAGGTTAGATTATAATTAGCAAACTCAAACGTGAAAGTCCCTAATTCAAGAGGATTCTTGTTGCAATCCACAATGATTGTTCCCTCGACCACAATGTTGCCCTTGGCGAAAAAATCAAACAAGGTCTTATCGACGTAGTTCATGGTACTGCCGGTGTCAAAGTCAATAGTGGCATTCTTGAGAAGAGTAGCGTTGTTGAGATACAAACTCTGGAGATGAATCACTGGTTTAGTATTCAGAATCATAGGGTTCATAGAAAGTGGTCCAGCAACGGACTTGTTGTACCCTCCAAATTTCAAATGTGGTAACAAGTTCCCCGAAGCTGCTAAGGTGAAAGAGTAAGAATTGGATTCAATCATACCCAACAGCTTCAACTGGGAAGGGACATTGTCATATACAAACTTGTTATCCTGGGCTCCTCTTTGACTAGCACTGTTGACTGCAACACCAAGTCCTAGTATTCCGGTTCTTATATAATCCAGGGATTCAGCGAGCCCAAATGTTGCCTGTTCCAATGAATGGTTCCCGACTCCCACGTTGTCTTCAACCCATTTCCCTCTGACCTTTCCTGTTACATAATCAATGGAAAACTCTCGCTTTGTACTTCTCTTTTCTAGAGTTTTCGAAGCAGTGTAGTTGAACCCGTTTGTGCTATGGTCAACGCCTGTTTCTGGCACCCACAAATCACTCGACCCAGTGTCCACAATTACATCCACCTCCTCTCCCTCTGAACCAAACCGCAACGTAGCATAAGACAACCATTCGTTAGATTTAAGAGGGATTGTAATGCCAGCAGAGCTACTGCCAGGAACAGGAGCCTGTAATATTGTGTGATATTCTCTTATTGGCCGGGCCCCCACGAAGGGGCTCACCAAAGCAATCACTAATTGGAATGATTTCATCAGGTTTGAATTGTTCACTTTTTCAAGTGCATCTTGCTTCTAACATAATACAAATATACTCTGATCGTTAGTTGGGGGTCAACCGTGAGAAATAATTCATGGATGCGGCCCAGCTCCCACAACTAATATTTTGGAATTATGTGCGGCCCATAGGTAATTGCAGTGAGGATTTATTTTTGGCTCTTCTCTTGAGAGAGTTGAACAATAAACTTCCCAAACCGCAATATGATCCAATATAAATCCGACTGGTTATTGTGAGTAGTGCTTTATGCTTCCGACTGACGGGCCGGTCACAGTGCAATGAAACCCCCGTCGGCACATGTTGAAACCCACATACACTCACTTAAATAATAATCTCAACGCAAAAAACCTCAGACTGATTTAGCTTGGCAATGATCTGAAGCTTGTAAACTGTTATGAAAAATTATTGTAAAAACACGAGAAAGCAATTCAATCAAAAAATTTGAATTTTGAGTTGTGCGTCTTAGGTGATTAGGCTGTTTTCTGAGGTGATCTTTAAAGCATGACTTTCGCTGGGCGTCGACAAATAGCACAGGAAGGTCTTTTATTGAAAGGACCTTTCTTATTGGTCTTGAACTTTCCATTCCGTTCTCGACCTTTTGTTTTTCCTGACTCATTGCGGTTTACTTCAGCCTTCTCATTGTGATTGACTTCTAACACGTTTAGGCTGGTTTGTCTTGCGTCTTGTTTGAGGTATGTGTTAACCTCATCGAAGGTTGTCGCGTTCGGCAAGTTGGAGTACAAGTAATGTGTGCAGTCTCGATTTATTTCAATATAATCGTCTATCACTTGCTTAAGTGTTGGCTTTTGACCTGCGTCTGTTAGAAAATCCATGTAATTTCTCATGGCACATTCAATCTGGACGGCTCCCTTGTGCAGCATGTTTGCTAGGAACAGTTTCTTTACTTTCTGTAAGTCAGGTTCGCTATCCATTTTCTTTTTCAAGCTCTGCCACACATCATAAACTTTAGGCGCAGTTAATTCTTCTTTGAAGAGTGCTTGATACTCTTGTGAAACAGTACTCCGAAGAGCTTTTTCTGCTTTGTAGACATCGTATCTTCTTTTCTCGACGTCATGCCTTTTCTCGATGAGATAACGGATTCCTTCCAACCCGTAATAGCTTCTCATCTTGGTAGCCCATTTATGGTACAGAATAAAGTCCTCGGATTCCAATTTTGGAAGGTTCAGTGTGACATCATTGACTGATTGTATATTTTCAATGATTTTGTCGATTTCCAGTCGTTTCACGAATTCTTCCGCGGAACCCACACCATGTTGGTTTGGATTTGGGTTTGGGCCAGAGGAGTTGTCTGACATTTCTTAGGTTTAAGTAGGTGGTGGAACTTATACAGTAAGTCTCTGAAAGAAGTCGCAGCTCAAACATAAAAAATTCGCACGTGCAACTTGAGAATTCGCGCTCTGGTAATCCTGAATTCGCAGGGCAGGGGGGATCAATTTCGCCCTGTTTACTTCCTGGGGGGGGTAAGTCCAACTAAACTAATAGGTAGGCTGTTACCCGTGAGAGCATCTATTTCACTCTCTAGTTACGTTAAGCCGGAACGGTCAGTAACTAGTTCTTAGATAGGTCGGCCGGAATGCTGATGGTCTATCTAATATAAGGAGGAGTGAAGAATCCTTATGTGTACAATCTCTGGTTAATGAAATGATATAATAAATGTTCTGAAGAAGAGAAACTTCTTCTAAATAGAAAACTGACTATATCCTAAACAAGATTCACGTGATGTACGGATGTACACCTGTACCACACGTGAATTCATTGTTAAAACGGGACAAATTCGCCCACCACATAAGAATTAATTCGCATCATGAATTCGCAGAATTCGCAGAATTCGCAGAATGCTATCATTTTGTATTGTTCTAAATTTTTGGACCACGAATTTAAAAAGTTTGGTGGTACGAATTTTGACTTCCATACCCGCGAATTTGGGATTGTACTTGTGCGAATTCTTTTTTCCTGCGCTGGTGCGAATTTGCCAAGATGGTATGCGAATTTCATTTTCTCAGGGAACGAATTCTTTGGGAGACTTACTGTATTGTCGTCGAACAGATTCTATCAACCGGTGAGTCCCTCCAGAATCTCTCTACTCTTTCCTCTGGGCAACGCCCACTATATAATATATAATGACAGGTCCAATGTCTCACTGTATTTCCGGTGTTTCTATTGGTTGTCGGTGTTGACTACGTCTCGGATATGTATCGCGGCTCTTATGCGCACTATACCACCACTATTAACTAAGTACAGCTATTTGCTGTACCAACACTTTTCTTACGCAAAACGCAGCGCCCCAATAAAAGAATCGATAAGATATTTGTGATTCCAATTTTATTTCTTGAATTTTATAGCAATTATGACTATCAGATCTTCCGTAGTTTCTTTGCTGGCCGTGGTGGATAGTCTTCAGATGTTAGAATTTTCAGATTCAAGTTATGCATCGTCAACATCTATCATGCTTGAATCCTTTCATCACCCCACCAGCTGGTAAATACTTCAAAGTTTCTCAAGACTCTTTTCATAAATGATAAAAAAATCACAAATAAAAGTATATAGATTACTGGGAGATTCTTGGCAAAATTGATAGGATTGCTTGTAGAAAGCTGTTCGCGTTCAACTGGTCAGTTAAACGAAAAGCCCTAATGCCAAATCTCAAATGCTTCAAACAAGAAACCGTTTCGAGAAAAATCTTCACGGAGCCACAAAACCATTAAAAGCAACTCCTTCTTCTCTGACTCAACTCCGCAAACTGATTTGCTACGATTTCTTCATTTAGGACCAGTTAACACTCAGTTTGAGTATGTAAAGTTCTGAGTATTTAAAGTCAAAGATCCTTACACTGCGGATATAGATTGGCCAATGTGAATGATGCTTAACTTTTTTGTATTACTTTTGAGTGTGAAATAGTGCTATCATGACGTATCACAGGCAACCGTCTGCTGCTAATGTTCAGGTATAACATTTCATCCTGTGATGTAAACTACACCAAGAGCAAACGTCACAAGATCCAATGTCACTACTGTCTACCCACAGCCAACAACCACTAACGGCTATTTATAAAATAATATTTCAAAGACCCTTACAGTAAGCGCTTGCCGTACACCTTTACCTCAACCCCACAATAAGCGCTGACCGTACACCTTTACCTCAACCCTAACAACAGGCGCTCACCATACATCTTTACCTCAACCCTACAACATACGCTGACCGTACACCTTTACCTCAACCCCCACAATAAGCGCTGACCGTACACCTTTACCTCAAACCTACCATGCACCACAACACCTCTACATTACATCTTCCATACACCTTCTGCACGCACCTCTACACCGATATGCAGTCCACATCCCATCATCAACTACTCCAATTCTCTAATTAACCATAGTAAACACCTCTACACCACACCAACCAATTTGTCATCTTCATTTGCTACTCTATTCATTCACACCATAAGATATCTCTGCCTGTTCTCAAACTCTCTCCACTTAATTTTCAATCGCCAATCTGAGCCTGTGGTCTCCCACAGATCAGTCCCGCACTAGGCCGCTAACCACTGGCCCCAGACGCACCGGACCTGCTAAAGCCACGAGTTACCCGCCCAAACCGGGGTGAACTGGATTGAGATCCCCAGTTGTTAACACAACACACAGTTAATCGCAAATGGCGGACCTCGAGAATCAGGAACGGCATCTGTTCAGGTAAGTAGGGTGTACAAAGAGCCAGCCAAACAGCATATTAACAGGGTAGGGTGTTCAGACAGGACTTTGTCATTGACAAACGGTTCCAGATTATCAAAGAGTTGGGCCATGGGGCATATGGGTTAGTTGTGTCAGCTAAATACACTGAGTTGCCTAACGGAGGATCAGTGGCGATTAAGAAGATCACCAACATATTCAGCAAAAAGGTGTTATGTAAGAGAGCTTTGCGGGAAATCAAGCTTCTCAAGCACTTCACCGGCCACAAGAATATCACCTCATTGTACGATCTCGACATCACGGACCCCGCCAATTTCAATGAGGTGTATCTCTACGAGGAGCTCATGGAGTGCGACTTGCACCAGATCATCAAGTCGCGCCAGCCGCTCACCGATGCCCACTACCAATCGTTTGTGTACCAGATATTATGTGGGTTGAAATACATCCATAGTGCCGACGTGCTCCATCGGGACTTGAAGCCTGGAAACTTGTTGGTCAACGCCGACTGTGAGTTGAAGATCTGCGACTTTGGGCTTGCGCGGGGCTTTTCCACCGACCATGAGAAGAACGCAGGTTACTTGACTGAGTACGTGGCCACCCGGTGGTACAGAGCTCCTGAGATCATGTTGTCGTCCCACTCGTACTCCAAGGCCATCGACATCTGGTCTGTCGGGTGTATCTTGGCCGAGTTGTTGGGCGGCAAGCCGATCTTCAAGGGCATGGACTATGTTGACCAATTGAACCAGATCTTGAAGATTATCGGGACTCCAAACGAGGAGACTTTGATCAGAATTGGCTCCAAGCGAGCCCAATCTTACGTGCGCTCGTTACCATTCATGCCAAAGGTGCCATTTGCTAAAATGTACCCGGAGGCCAACCAGGATGGACTTGACATCTTGGAACGCATGCTCACTTTGGACCCAAGCCAGAGAATCGATGTCGACGAGGCATTGCTTCATCCGTACCTCAGGGTGTGGCACGATCCAAACGAGGAAATCGTGTGCAACGAGAAGTTTGACTTCTCGTTCGAGGTCGTAGAGGATTTTGATACCATGAAGCAGATGTTGCTTGAGGAGGTCAAATCTTTCAGAGAAGTGGTACGTCGTCCTCAGCAGGATGAAGGATACCCAGAACAAGAGACTCACCAGCAGGAACCTCCAGCCCAGCAGCAACAAATGATCTCACCAACACAGTTCGCCAACGGAGGGTTCAGTGACAGCATCAACAACGCCTATGAGGATCCTCCAAAACCTCAAGAGAATATTTATTACAATAGCGCGGGACACCAGGCCCAGCAGAGCAACGACATGTTGACTGGTTTAGAACAGGACTTGGAGTTTGGCTTGGACCGCCAGGGATACTACCAGCAGCAGTAGAAGTTACGTCTGATCTAAATCATTCGTATGCCCAAGATACTACTACCGCAAGAAGGTAGCAGTTATAGGTGAATGGAATTTCACCAGTGGCAGTCGAAAGACTGTTCGCACAAGTTTTAGCACTAGAAACCTGGTAAGGAGTTAGATTTAGAAGACATTTGTGAATCGTGCAGATATTAAATGGAGATTGTAGTTTGATAAGTTGTGAGTATTGGATGACGTATTGGATGTTGTATTGAATATCGGACTGAATGTCAGATTGAACGACGTACTATTAATTCCAACGTATGCACTAATAATAAGATCGTATGTCTTATCTACAACCTGATTATTCTACTCTTTGGAAGGAGTCCAGATTCTTATCCAAATCAAGATTCAAACTAGTCAAATCGCTAGACGCTAGAAAATCTATCTACAGATCTTGTTGTCAGTTTCTACCAATCAAGAGTATGTCACTGCATAACCAAGTCTTACGACTGGACATCAGCTTATAAACTTACCAATGTCTCACAAACTCCCAAGAACTAAACCTAACATGAAAAATTATGAAAAATCATACTACCAATAGTAAATTGTTGCCAATGAAAAAACTACTAACATTTCTAGCTGATCGGTTAGTGTACAGTAATTTCAATGTCTCTGTACAAACATCCACACTTTTCTACCCGCATCTACATCTCCCATTTGGCACCAGAGAAACAGCATCTACGGTCGTCGACAGTCTCACTAGACTTGTTCTATTCCCAATTGCTCCACTCCCGCTGACACAAACACCCCTACGTTTCCAGCCTAGTTGTATATTAATGCATTGTGGTGGGTCCTATAATCTAGGCAGACTGACCAAACAACTCCTCCTTCAAATCAATGCCCAATTCTTTTCTGATGTCCTTCAATTCTTCAAGGTAAGCCTCGTACTGCTCGTTGTTCTCGACCTTGACCTTCAATCCCTCAAACACTCTGACGGCAGTGGCATAGTCGTTGACTCTTCTGCAGGCCAACAAGGCCTTCTCAATCACCGAAGGCGATGGAACCAAGTCGTAAGAAAAGGCGTTGTTCAACACTCTCTGGACCTCGAAAAGATCGTATGCCTCTTCGAACTCCTTCTCGAATCTTGTGGTGAACTCCTCGTAAGTCTCTTCGTGATGATCACTGTAGTTTCTGATGAACTTGGAGCTATTGTTGAAGGCAGCGATTCTCAATGACCCAGTTTGTGCTACTGGACGGACAACACCGACTCTGACGGCTGGAAGTCTCAAAATTGATCTGAACATTCTGGTTAGCTTGGATGGATACTGACAATCTCAATTAGATTTATTGTATTTTTTTAGCTTTTTTTTGGCCAGGTTATGATTGGAGAAAAACAATTGGCTGATTTTTCGCTGACAACCGCGGGCCCGGCCGGGTAAATTACAGTTTTTCTAAGCGCATGCCATAGAGTTTTTGATAGACTGTTACTGAAACACCATTCGATAAAGCTGAAAGACCGTTGATCATACTTTTTTTCATACATTTTCCATCTATATTTCCAAATTGTAATACCCTGTTTAAAATTTCAATGAACCACCCTCCAAAAATTCTGCTCCATATTACTCTTACTTGACGGTTTAGAGCCCCGCCCAATGGCACCCTCCACAAATTTTCCACCATCTATCTAACATTTGAATGATCTAGTACCAACCAAAACATGATGCTATAGCGTTGACCGGTATCTCGAGTTGATTTCATGTATATATAAATGTTGATTCCCAGGATATCATGGAATTTTTCTCGCACGGTATTGACCAAACCTTCTGCTAGCCTGTTGCTGCTGGTGTTTTCTTATGTCAGAAGCATTATCGATGATCCTGTACCGACACAGTCGGCTCCTGCAATTCCTTCGACTCGATTCCCCGAGCCGTTGGCTCGCCAGCTTCGCCAGACCTCTGATTTTCATAGAAAGCTTGGTTTGGTGGTGTCATACAATGATTTACTTAGCATTGACCCGAGACTAGTTACAGGATTGTATGGTAGACGGAGAACACTTGAGATAGCCCAAGGGTTGATGGTGAGTTATATCAAGGTTTTGCTAGTACATAGGCTGTTTGAGGCCGCAGCATCGACAATGATCCATTATTTGGCAAGAGACCTGCAGGCCTTGGTTCATGAGAGTTTGTTCAGTGCCGATGCCAGAGTGAACTTGAACCTCAACTTGATCGAGTTTGAAGATATGGCAGTGAAGGTGTACCTTCTGCTTCAGCAGTGGTACAGTCAGAACAGGATGTTTGATAATGTGAATTTGGTTTACGTGTTTTTTTTACAAAGTTTATTTAATGAGTTAATGACCAGAGATGGCAATAGAGATAATAATAGAGTGATCATGCACCAGATAGTGCGCGCGACTGTGGGACATTTGGTGAGCGTGGCTGACCTTGACACAAATTATTTGCTCACAGTGAGGAGAACCCAAAACAATTCAGGTGAAATTGTGCCTAATGATAAGATCTTGGTTCGTGATTATTATGATTTGGTGCTGTTGTATCTTAGCAAAATGTTACAAGAGGTGCCACTGACAGAGTTATCTGTTTCCAAGAAAAGTTCCACTGAGATTTCCAATGAACAGAGGAGAAGTAAGCATACTCCATATGGTAAATTGGTGAGGATGTTGCTATACAATCCAATGGATATAGCATTGTTAACTGGAAACCAGGAAAAGGCAACCCAAGCTACACCAGTATCGATCTGGACAAAATTTCATATTCTTGCATCAATGGGGAAATTGGGGAAGCAAGACGTGATAATAGAAACTTTGAAGACAGAACTTCAAAGAATGAATGACGTGGGCATCATGTTAAGATCTCCAAAGAAATTGAACAGAGTTCAAGCAGATAAGTCCCAGGGAGACATTGCACCTGTTCCATCTGGCGGAGTATTTCTGTGCTTTGTTACCGACCAGTTTGATAAATCTTATGAGATTTATCGATTACTTAAATCCATCAACCGGAAAGCTCTGATGTTGAGTAATAGCAGTGTAACTGGCCAATATGAATCACGACTAGTTCAATGGAACCAATTCGGAGCGTACTGCCAGTTAAACGAACATGATGAAATCCTGCTAGTCAAAGCAGTACAAACTTATAATGATCTAACAAAGGTGCTATCGATGTACATGAAACGAAAAATGTTATCGGCGACATCTGCCTGTGGACGATTGTCTGAGACTCAGTACCAAGTATTGTTGACAAAAATGACAGAAATCTATAAAGGTGACTTAAAACAACAGGATCACAGTACGTTCAGCAGCTTTGCCAGTCATTGTCGTACTGTGGTTATCAATTTGTACCGAGACCACGGAATGAATATCCGTGAAGAAACAACAGTTATTGTTGCGAAGTTGATGCTCGCAATGAAGTTCCTGAAACCGTTACTTCCTGGAGAAATGGCGGCCTCAGAATTCAACAGCAAGATCGTTGGGAAGTGCCTTAGAGTGGTGCTCCGGAGAGGAGACCCAAAAGTTGTAGGGAAATTGTTCAGGGCTGCTGATAAGCAACTTGCTGTGTTTCCAAGCCAGTTCTTGGACTTGCTTTTTTATTACAGGCACTATAACGCCGAGTTGGTAACGATGTATCAAGACAAATGGCAGGACCAGTTGAAAACCGCACGTTATTTGGCCAAGTGTCAGTTTGATCAGGTCTCTGGAAGCACCACCATCCTTGAACAAATCCAAGATCCGTCTCAGTTTAATCATTTGATTGCCTGTGCACTTGTGAGGAACGGCAGAGTTCGATATATTGACGGTGGGCTTAAAGCAGACAATATTGAATTAGGCGATACTTTGAAGCTTGCAAGCTATTATATCCAGCACTTGGCAAGCACAAGTCTAGAGAAAAGTGACCAGTTCTATAAAGTTTACACCAGGGATCATCCGCAAGAGATTGTGCAAATCAAGCTTTTGCAGAGTATTGTTTATGGAGCCACGAAACATTACAAGTCGTTGACTCCAAAGAGACTCCGAGTAGCAGTGATTTTCATCAAGAGGCTTAACATCAAGTACCACTACAAAGTCAATAACCCAGTACTTATGCTACTTATTCACAACTATTTGAAATGCGTCGATGAAAGAAATCGTGGGTCGATCCATTTGTTAAAGTTTTTTCTTAGAACTTTGCAATCAAACAATACCAACGATTCTAAGTACCAGGAGTTCCTCAAGAGCCTTCTATCCAAGCTTAATGCAATGAAATCAAGCCATAAAGGGTTCTGGAGTTGGAGAAACCTTCGAAAATCGAAGGAGGGATAAGCGATGTTGTCAACGATACTAATGAATCACTCTGTTTGTCTGAGCTTTATTGACTGGGTCTAACGATTCAAGTACCAAGCTACTCATTTTAGCAGGACAAACCTACAAATCACTCTTTAACGCTACAGTTGTGTACCTGTCATATATCCTTTATCCTATAACCTGTGCCCCTGTTTCCTGATGCCCATAGCCACACACAGAGCTGCTGCGCAGGATGTGATGCGCGCTGCTCTAGTGGTTCTTAGTGGGTATTCCTGATGAGTGAGCGTCAGACCTTGAGCTGACGGCTTCTGAACTCATTGCTTAGGAGCCCGCGGAACTTGTGGCTGAAAGAGGGTTCATCTCGTTGAACTGGATACTTGTTAAAAATGGAGTGTTTGTCGAGCGGTGTGTCTGAGTATCTATTGTGGTGTTTCAGGCTGTGGCCAGCCCCTTAGCTACCCCTTACCGTTCTTCAACGACATCATAATCATCACTGCGTCTTCTTCGTCGTCGTCGTTTTTATCAAAGCCCCCGTTGACATGAGGCTCATCGTCGCTGTCATAGTGGTGCAACGTCGAGGGGCTCATTAAAGCCGTTACTTCGCTGAGCTTTTTAAGCGACCCGTTGTTGCTGAACGTCGGCACCGACGCACTTGTAGGGGTGGTAGGCACACTGTTGCCGTTGCCACCGCTTAGATTCTTGTTCTGGCTGATCTTCTCCAAGATATCGTGGTATATTTTCTCGTCGATCCTCTGGTTCCACACCGACTGGAGCTTCTCTATCTTGAGCTCCAGAGCCAAGTCGGCAAGTATAATCTCGTGCTGCTCCTTCTCGACGTCCAACAACTTGCTGATAATCTCGGTCAACGAGTTCTCGAGGAACTCAATATACTTTTTCTTCTTCTCCCGCAGCAAATGTGCTGCCCGTCTGTTCCGTAGGATCCGTTCGATTCTTCGCTGCTCCTTTTCTTCTTTTGTGCGGGCCCGTTTCCGAGGTGGTAACGTCGAGCTGAACGACACCGAGTCATTGGCAGCACCCGGGTTGATCTCGAGGGTTGCAGCCGGCTTTAATTGTTCCTTGGCTCCGCTTTCTGACTTCACTACGGGTTCCATCGAGCAAACTGGTCACAGACTCTTACAACTTCAAGACTAAAGGAAACGGCTTAAGGTGATGGCCAGCGTGGCCCTAGAGGAAGGGTGAGGCTGCACGGGCACGCATGTGGCGGGTTGTAGATGCAGGTCGAGGTATACAGACGTATGTACCAGCCTGGCGTGTTGCAGCACGCCCAGCACCAGGGGAGCCAGACGGGTACTCAGAATTGGGGAGTCTCGGACGTTAGCAAGTCGTTGCGAGTTTATTTTTGACGTTGATCTGGAGTGTTGGGGTGATGTCTTTGATTGCTGGTGTTTAGGGGAGTGCTTGGGACTTGGCAGAGTTGTTCTAGAAGGTTTACTTGTGGAGCGATTGTGTGGATACATGTAAGTTGAGGGAGTGCCTGCAAGTAGGCTGTGAGAATCTCTGTGAGAGAGCTGGGAGAATGGCCACAAGAATGTGGTGTTCAAAGAGACTGTGAGTGCTCACAATTGTACAAAGATTTGAGAAAGTTGATGGTATTAGTTTGGACTGAGGTTTAGGTTTGTGTTTGTGGCCTTTTCTTTCATTCTGGAATCTACAATAAGTGTTGCGGGGGATACCATAAAGGAGTCGAGGAGGACATTGGTTGACGAGACTATGGCACTCTGCTTGATATTCTCCGCCAGTAAAATTGCAGTGTGTTGTAACCAATTGACCGTATTTACCTTTTAGACAGTCGTTTTCTACTAAGTAGTTTCTCAGTCTTTTCACGTCAGTATTACCTACTCCAAGCAGCAACGTCTAGTCTCTTCAACGTAGTTCCTACTACTTTCCAACTAAGTCTTACACATGCTGCAATTGTCTATAATCAGTCAATGGCTCAAGTATAGACTAGTCCATTAGTCTCTTATCTCCTATGAGTCCTCCCATAACTCACAAACCAAAAGACTTCCTACCAACCTACACTCCAGTATACAATTCTTAGACATGACTTATGATTTCAAACATTCATATTTTCGCGTAAAACTACCACTCATTCTGAACACAGAATCTCAAACATATCGCCATCACTTACTCCTTGACGAAAAGTGCAGCAGCACCCATCCCGCTTCCAATACACATGCTGGTAACTCCCAACTCACCAGGCTTCAACTCGCTCAAGATAGTTGCAATCTGTCTGGCACCAGTAGCTCCCAATGGATGACCCAAGGCAATGGCACCACCTCTTGGGTTAACCTTCTCTTTTGGAATGCCAACATGGTTGATAGAAAACAAACACTGGCCGGCAAATGCCTCATTGATCTCGAAGATATTGACATCTTCGTGTGTGACATTCAACTTGTTCAAAAGCTTTGGAATGGCGTAAGCTGGACCAACACCCATAATCTCTGGAGGCACTCCGACAACTTGGGTCTCGACGTACTTACCAACAATTGGCAATCCCAAACTCTCGGCCACCGATCTTCTAGCAAGCAACACAACAGCAGCACCATCAGACACCTGGGAAGCGTTACCGGCATGGGTGGTACCGTTCTCCTTGAAACTTGGCTTCAATTTAGACAAGGTTTCGTAGTTGGTACCCTTTCTCACACCCTCATCCTTGGAAATCACTTTGCCATCAGGCAATGGGATTGGGAGAATCTCAGCATCAAAGAGTCCAGCCTCGATCGACTTCTCAGCCTTGGCATAGGACTCGGCAGCAAACTCATCCTGAGTCTTTCTGTCGATGTTGTATTTTTCAGCAATGTTTTCGTTGGTGATACCCATTGGAATCAAACACTTTTCGGCTTCTGGCGAGGCATCAAGCAAGAAATCAGAAATCAGAGGAGCTGATTTTGGTCCGAAGAACGAGGTCATCGACTCAACACCACCAGCCAATCCGATATTGATCTGTCCACTCGTGATCTGGTTAGCAATGTGGTTGACAGCAATCAAACCCGAGGAACACTGACGGTTGATGGCGACAAATGGAGTGGTGTAAGGAATCCCTGCGGCCAACGCAGAAGCACGGTGTTCGTTGGCTCCAGCTCCCTTATTCAACACATTACCCACAGCAAAATCCTCAATCTTAGACAAATCAATGATGTTCTTCTTCTTGAACTCATTGAGCAAAAGATAAAGAATGTCTTCAGTCTTCAAGTCTTTGAATCCACCCTTTCTACCTTTGGTGATTGCAGTTCTGTATGCGGCGACAATCACCACGTCGTCAGGGTTCTTCTGCTTGATTGATTCAGCAGAAGAAGACTTCTTGGAAGTCAAATGAGAAAACACTTGGTTCAAACGTTGTGACATGATGTTATTAGATGGAAACCGGTGTAAAAAGTTGTGGAGTGAAATAGTTTCATGAGGGGCTTACCCCAGTTTTATATAGCAAATACGCCATCGGACCTAATTACTAAGTTGGCGATCCGCTGCATGTGATACCCACCTCTAGCCGGTGGACCCAAGCGGTTGGTCTGTAACTGGTGGTCTGCAAGCGGTGTGAACCGCCGCAATGGTACACAGGGTCGTTCGGGTTAGTGGCACCGGCCATCCTTACACCATGGAGGGTGGTCGCACCCGTCCTTGGTTCTGGACCCCTTGGTTTTCCGGTTACAAAGCCCTGACTCTGGATCAATCGGATAATGTCTCGGTAAACGGGGTCGGCGCACCCCCAACCCCGGACAAGAAAAAACCTTGAACCTTGCTTTTTAAGCACTGGCCATCCCACATCCGGGCACGTGATCCGGGAGCTTGGCCCGGGGGTCGACACTGATCGGAAGGAATTGGGGCGTATCAATGATTGGTAACTGTAAGGAATGTGATAGCCGTTTGGTCAATACATTATTGGAATCCAAACTTCAGTGATGAACTACGGCGGCCAGAACCTTTGGAATTCAATGACCTAGGAGCTGAACCCCTCAATTTTAGCTGCGAGGGATTTTTCAAAGTTGGGTTGTCGTGACAAAATTCTACTGAATGGGTAACTGGAACAACAAACCACAAAATTTCCGAAC
The DNA here is from genome assembly GCA_030578595.1 of Saccharomycopsis guyanensis. Taxonomy (NCBI): domain Eukaryota; kingdom Fungi; phylum Ascomycota; class Saccharomycetes; order Ascoideales; family Saccharomycopsidaceae; genus Saccharomycopsis; species Saccharomycopsis guyanensis. Next base: position 1,497,414 of record JAJMSQ010000001.1, read on the forward strand.
TTCTCCGTAGTGCCGGTATTATGTACGATCAAGTTGCTCGCGCATATGTGCCAAATTATGGTGGGATGGACTGTGTAGAGGTAAGCCGTTTGGTAGTACAGTTTGTTAGAGATTATCAGTGTTAAAGTCTAGGTATTACAGAATTGTAATGATTGTGAATTGTCAGACAAAAACCCCGGCTGTTTTTTAACGGTTTCTTGTCGCAGAACTGTCTTCAACAGCAGCACTACGGGAACCTGACAATTGCCCGGCACCTACGATAGGGCCGTAGGTACCCGGCTTTACCCCAGGTTTTCGTGGGCTGCTGCCGGAGCCTGCATGCGCGATTTGTCTCCCGGGGAACTGAGGTTGACGAGAGGCAGTAATGGAAATCAGTATAAATAGCCGGTTTGTGGACCTAATTCTGGGGTTGAGTCTTTAGTATTAACTAGCAATCACTACCAGTCTAGCGAATATGTCATTCAGTGAAACCGAATTCAAAAAGACCCTTGGTCTTCATGCCGACGCCGTGGTCCGTCACAATGCTGCTGTTCCAATATTGTACGAGGACGGTCTCCAGGAGAAAGGAACCATCATCTCGTCGACCGGAGCTCTTACTGCCTACTCGGGAGAGAAGACCGGAAGATCGCCAAAAGACAAACGTATTGTCGACGAAGAGACCTCCACCCACAATATCTGGTGGGGACCTGTGAATCGCAAGGTGAACGAGCAGGTCTGGAGAATCAGCAGGGAGAGAGCTAAGGACTACTTGCGTACCAGAGACAAGTTGTTCGTGGTGGATGCTTTTGCCGGCTGGGACCCTAAGTACAGAATCAAGGTGAGAATCGTGTGTGCTCGTGCTTACCACGCATTGTTCATGCGCAACATGTTGATCAGACCTACTGAAGCTGAGTTGGCCGAGTTCGGCGAACCAGACTTCACCATCTACAACGCAGGTCAGTTCCCTGCCAACAGATACACCGACGGTATGACTTCCTCCACCTCTGTGGAAATCAACTTCAAGGAGATGGAGATGGTTATCCTTGGTACCGAATACGCCGGTGAGATGAAGAAAGGTATCTTCACTGTGATGTTCTACCTCATGCCTATCAACCACAACGTGTTGACGTTGCACTCCAGTGCCAACCAGGCTGTTGGCGACAAGGATGTGACGTTGTTCTTTGGATTGAGTGGTACTGGTAAGACCACCTTGAGTGCTGACCCTAACCGTTTGTTGATCGGAGACGACGAGCACTGTTGGAGTGATGACGGTGTTTTCAACATCGAAGGAGGCTGTTACGCTAAGTGTATCGGTCTTACTGCCGAGAAAGAGCCAGATATTTTCAACGCTATCAAGTTCGGTTCGATCTTGGAGAACATCATCTACGACCCAAAGACCAGAGTTGTCGACTACGAAGACACTCTGATCACCGAGAACACCAGATGTGCTTACCCAATCGAGTACATTGAAAACGCAAAGACCCCATGCTACGCCGACAAGCACCCATCTAACATCATCTTGTTGACCTGCGACGCTCGTGGTGTCCTCCCTGCTGTGTCGAAGTTGAGTCCAGAGCAAGTGATGTACCACTTCATCTCTGGTTACACCTCTAAGATGGCCGGTACCGAGCAAGGTGTCACCGAGCCACAAGCTACCTTCAGTTCGTGTTTCGGACAACCATTCTTGGCATTGCACCCAATGAAATACGCCTCGATGTTGGCCGAGAAGATGAAGGAGCACAAGACCAGCGCCTGGTTGTTGAACACCGGGTGGATTGGCGAGTCTGTCAACAACGGAGGAAAGAGATGTCCATTGAAGTTCACCAGAACTATCTTGGACAAGATCCACGATGGATCGTTGAACAACGCCGAGTACGAGACCTACCCAGTCTTCAACTTGAGTGTTCCAAAAGAGTGCAGCATTGTGCCTAGTGAGATCTTGAACCCATACAAGTCTTCGGCAAAACAGGCCGACTTTGGCAAGAAGATCGGTGAGTTGGCAGGGTTGTTCCAACAGAATTTCCAGACATACGCAGACGGATGCACCAAGGAGGTGATTGCTGCTGGTCCAACGGTTTAAATAGTAATGAATATTCGGGTTCTGAGACAAATGTAGATGACAGCAGATAAGGTTGGAGAAGATGGAGAGGTAGTGGAAGAGAAGAAGAGTAGTGGAGTAGAGTTAGACGCAGGAACCAGTACAAGAGTGGCTATCAAGAGAGTGGAGGTAATAATGCTTTGTGGATATTTGTGAACAGAAATATAGATATTCTCAGGTTTCAGCTGAGAGAGATTAAGACAGGCAGATCATTGAGATAGATAACAACAGTCTACAGGATAACCACTGGTCAACCTGAAGCACAGAATCTACAGTCGAACACTAACCAACGTTTGAGTCCCTTACTTACTAAATTTTGACAGGAACTGGTAAAGTTTTGACGATGTTCAATAAAGTTCGGTAATTCTGTGGAGAACCTGTCTAAGATCTTTAGTCCTAAATACTTAAGGTGAATACAATACCCGGAAACTAACATCCTTGCAACCATTCTCGGGAGTTTCTCAATACAATTCCCTAGCTTGTCGGTTGCCAAGCTCAGCTGCCGATATATTGTCGGAGTAGATTCGCTATTGTTGCGGTCTCGGACATTTGATTGTCCGCTGACAACAATACTCCAGATCTCAGACCTGTGCAAGCAACTTCAATATGTGCCAAGTCTGTGACACGTGATCAAAGCTCCGGGGGTCTGTGGATCAGGGCTCGTGTTGCGAGAAAGCGACATGAGTTTCCGAGATTTTGATGTTTGGATGTAAGATATGGTGTTCGAATGTAGAGGTGTAAGGATGTTCTATAGTTATGTAACATATCACATGCAACGCAAAGAGCTGAACATGAAGAGCCTTTACCACAAAGATAGCAATCACAATGACAAATAATATGGAGGGCCTGGAGTACCAGATCACAGTCATCATCAAAGAGAAATGAGCTGTGATAGAATCCTCGAACTACGACGTGTTATATCTTACGCACCTGCCTATTTTACACTTGCTCCTGATGTCAAGCTTCAGGGAAGAGAGAACTATTTCGAGTGGTCTGGAGTTCTTCGTGCAAAGCTGAACATTACTTTTCCTGGTTTAAGGGAATTTATCACCGATGGTGACATTGGTACTGCGCCTGATGACCCAGAGGCAGTTAAAAAAGAGACATTTGAGCTGTTAAACATTATTGGCAATAAAATCTTGCTGCCCAGTCTTTCTGACTTTATTGCCATGGAATTTCGCGAATCGAAAGACTCTGCTCCAGAGATTTTTGCCGAATTAAGATCCCGTTACGGTCGGGTCACAATTAGGTGGGCCTTTAATGATCTGCTCACGTATACTGATCTTGAATGGAAGAAACCAAGCGACCCTTTATCTAGCGCTATTATAGCGGCGCATCGAGTGAAACTACAAGTATGTGATCATTTCACTTATGACCAGTTTCAGGCTCTGCTTTTCTTGACCAATTTGCGTCGGTCTGGGGTCTCCATGGTTACTCTAGATCATGTTATTGACGAATATCACTTTGAGTATGGCAGCTCGTTAGATCATTTCACACTTTCCAATCTTATGCATTTACTGAGCGCCGAGCGCTCACTCTATGTTTACGACATGGATAATGTTCCTTCTACTGGAGTTGCTTCTGACAGGAAGCGTGGAAAATGTAAGAATTGTCAGAAGCGTGGTCATATTGCTCGGGATTGTCCTAAACCACCACGAAATGAAAGTAATGCTAAGGTTGGTAACAGGAATGAAATGCTTTGATATTTGGTATTACATGAAGTGTGAAGGCTGCTGCTAATTAACTGCTTGCTTTGCTTTTGTTTGACTTCTATCTCAAGTGAGTAGTGCAACAGAGCGACACGCCAAGTACTTAACAATGCGGCATCTTGATTCTTAGCTCATAATATTAACAATACAAACAACTCAAACTGTAATCTGGCTACTTCAGTATCTCAGCCATTTACTGTCGTTAATATGATTCACTTAAGATCACCCTTACACCACGACTTCTTACTCGGCATCCTGCATCTTCTATGTATAGATCACACCGATCTTACATCTAGAGACTGATAATGGACCACCCGATAACCAAAGATAACACTCGAGGAAACAGATCAGTGCCAAGATGACACAGACCAAACATATTGCGGTGTTGTTTACCGACACTCCGTATTTCGAACCAGGAACTGCTGAGCAAGACAAGTATGGTGATTTCGGAGACCAGAGTATTGAGTTGATCAAAGACTCGGGACTCGAATACAAGAAGTACAACGTGAAACTGGACCGAGAATTACCAGAAGATATTTCAACAGTGCTGGGTATAATAGTCACTGGGTCACGAGCAGATGCTTTTGACAACACCGAGCAGTGGTTTATTGAGTTGGTGGAGTTCTTGAATTTGGCTCTCGAGAAGGTTCCTATTGTTGGAATCTGTTTTGGACATCAGGTGTTGGGAAATGTGCTTGGAGCCAAAGTAGGACGGAATCCAAAAGGATGGGAGAACGGGTTGATGGAGGTAGCAGCTACCGGTGAGTTTACAGAGTTGCTTGGAAAAGATAAATTCAATATTATTGAGTCTCATCAAGATATTGTGTTTGATGTACCTCAAGGGTACACTAATGTGGGGACTACTGATATTTGTAAGGTGCAAGGGTTCTTCAGTGACAATGTTCTTACGTTCCAAGGACATCCAGAGTTCACCAATGATTTCACCAGAGTGTTGCTTAAAAGAGAATTACTGGAAAACAAAGTTGCTCCGGATGCTTATGAGAAATGTGTTACAGTTCTTGATCTGGGGTTGGTTAACCATGGGCTGTCGATCATCCAAAACGTGATTGTCAAGTTCTTGCAAAAAGTTTAGAGGTTTCTTTCTAGCGGAAGACATTAAGAATCAATGAAAAAATGCCAAATGTTTGAATGTAGATGGTGAAAGGTATGCCGACGAGAACGATGTTTATTTTGGATATCAGGAGAGACTTTGGAAATTAACAGTGGTAAATGAGAAGTTATTCAATAATACTGAAAGATTTGAGGAAATGAAAGTGACAGTGGAGCAATGCACGTCACGAAATGTGGAGTGTATGGTAATAATCTCTGTGGAAGTGAGAATAGTAGATTACAAGGTATGAAACACTCATCGTTCATTAGAAGAATCTAGATCAATCCTGATTCCTAAAATAACACATTGTATTCTTTAATAGTTCCAGAAGTCTAGACCAGTAAAGTCTCAGTCTGTGCAGAGTGTAACTCAATCTGGAGCCTGCCCCTTTTGTAGTCGACGAAATAGCGTCATTTATGGAACAGGGGTTCAGTTCAGTTTATGGTAAGTCCAGCGAATCTACCAGCAATGACGTTGCCTAGTTTATTATAGATTTGTGGAACGTGCAGATCAGTCTCTGGGGTGCTTGGAGTGTGGTAACTGTCACTCATTCTAGCCTAGAATCCACAGCGCATACTACTATAAATCAATACTGGAACAAATGATCTGTAATCTGAATAATGATAACGAGACCAATATCATCTCTTCACAGTTTTGACTCATGATGCCGATCAAAACTTAACCCAGAAAGACACCTAACTAACTTTTAGGGATGATTCGTAGATGTAGCTGAATACACTATATTATTGGCAACGTTCCATGGTAGCCAGCCAATACGTTGACTCTGTCTAAACGACTCAAAGCAGTGGTATAACCTCGACGTCATTTGGTGTCAGTTTTACAAATACAGATCAGACTTATGTGTGGGGATTGACAAATGAGTGTCTGAATAAAAAGAAGAGTGACGCAAGAGATACAATATCGCCAGTTCTAGACAGATGCAGGGATACAAACCTGACGAGAAGTTGGTTTCGAATTGGAAACTTCAGAGTTAGTTAGTGTTGAAGAACTGTGGTAAATACTATGATCCAGTTACTGTTACTGTCACTCTCTCAATAGTACCAAACTGGAAACACTGTCAAACCCTGTAACCAACACCATCTAATACCTGGGTGTAAGGTACCTTTGGTAATGGGGTTACACCTGTTTACACTAGTACCGTCTAGGAAAACGTTGGATCTTCTCGTCTCAATGCTGGGCACTCCAACGAATGTACCGTTCCCAGCCCCACTGTGTTTCGATTTCACACTACAGCGAGGTACATAGATGTTACACTCAGACACTGCGAACAATCAGTCGCTAATCTTGGCAGCTGGAGGTGGTTATTGGGGGTAGCTTGAGGTCACTTTTCAGAGTTGCAGTTCTTGGTTGCTTCTTCGTATGTTCTGTAACAGTTCTCTACCCCATACTACTGTTCTACAGACTATACTATTCATAATACTCTAAGCTCTGGTAAGAACACAGTCTAGTAGAATATCTCCCCGGCTTTGCTTGTCTCACCCCTTAAACCTTCTCTCTCAACATTATTCACTCTCATAATACTGGCGAGTCGATCCTCTATACTCACCGCAATCCTTTTAATCCAAGTTGGTCCTGTCACACCTGACAATAAGGCTTGAGCTTGGGTGTAGAGACCTGCATAAAAAATACTCCTCTATGAAACATTTCGATACACACTTACCCACAGGTCTACCACTCAACCCACAATTAAACCCAATGTCTTTTGGATTATTTTGATTATATTGACAATTATTCCTGATACCAGTGATCGAAATACAGTATGAAACCGTTGTGATTGTCTGGAGCTCGAGTACCAGAAAACTACCAAGCTTCGATTTTAACTCGGGCAGTTGAAACATCGAAGATTTGACACCTGCATGCATCAAGATAATTTCTAGTACCATGGTACAGTAGTGTGCTGGTTAGTGCGATGAGGTGGGTGCTAATATATAAAAGCCTGGAGCTCGGCAGTACCGTGTGGAATTTGATCCAACGGTATTACTAGACTTTTTTGCATATAAACAAAAACCAACCTCTTGCAACGGCTACAACAAGGGCGAAAGCAACCATCTTACAATCGACTTGGCAAATCTTACACGGTTTGCTCATATAATTCCAAGACTCATCGAGTTTCGTCCTAAACAAAAGTTCACGACTCAATCATTGCTATAATCAGATCACAAACAAACCACAATGTTTGTCAACTCTTGCACCACCGTCTACGAAAACGGAGTTTTCAAAGATTTATGTGACAAAAAGCTCTCGACGTGGTCCATAGTATCTATAATATTTGCAAGCATAGCCACGTCGTTCTTGGTGGTGTATGTTACCTGCGAAGTGGTTTCGCGAAGAAGACAGGCGAAGTTTGCTGCTTCGACTCAGCTGTACCCTCCAACGGTGTGTGCTCCAAGACCAGACTCGATGTTTGAAGTCCCACTCCACACCAACGTGTCCCCACGTTCCAACCATATGTCGATGTTTGGACCTCCACAGCAGAACTCTGCTTACGCAAACAATAACTTCAACCAACAGCAAAACTTGAGAGCCAAGGAATTCAGTGACAGCGAGAGTATGAGCAGTGGAAGCACGTTGAACCAGAGTCCTCAACAACAACCTCAGCAACAGTTTGTGCTGGTCCCCGAGAAGGCAGCTGCTCCCTCGATCCATAAGATTGTTTGATAGATTTAGATAGAATACATGATTAGATGGGAATTGTAGGGGGAAGTATGGGGAGTAATGGGATAGCAAGAGTAATGGGATAGTAAGAATCATGGAACAGATTACTGGGTTTCATTTACTGGTTCACAGTACTCACTGGAGTAGTACTATTCTCTTGTACTGTTGATAAATACAGTCTACCAAATCACCTTAGATGATATTGCAAAAATAATCGAGTCCTTTGAGGGACTCCTCCACCTCACCAGATCCGGTCTCCCTAATTTACTCCAACTTTCTGATCCTTGACCGATTTAATATCTGAGTATCCAATTAATCTTACCATGCATGTTATCTCTGAATACTTGGAGCAGTGTGAATTAAACACAAGATTCAACCTCTACTGTCTATCTACAACCATTTCCCGTCGCACTTCCCTCTAAAATTAACAGGGTCTTTGAGGATATCAAGCCTGACATTGTCTATGGCAGCGTCAGGTACCAAAAACTTGCTGGAGCCTTTTACCGTAGTTGGGTGGTGAATGAAACGCTTGCACACTAGTTGCTGCACACTTCACCACACAGCTATAAGCCCCCGGCTAAATAATTCGCTGCTTCAAATCAAAAGCTAATTGCCGAGACCAATGAGTGTTATCGAGACCGAACAGTTGCCTCATAAACTAACTACGTTATTGGTGCCCTATTTGACATTGCCATTTGTGCTTGGCATTTGCATTTGGCATAGTACTTGTGATTTGCAAGCCCTGTGTGATTCACTGTAGCAGGACACAGAAAATTGCACTTATGCATATGATCGAAATTCAGATCTTAGGAGTATATTGCTCATGTAATGACTGTGTATTTGGTTGAGACCACAGAAAATATTTCAGTAGAGATTCCATGGTCCATGCTGATCTTTTGGATCCATTAAAAAATGTGAGGGTGAGAGCTGCATCACAGTCGGTTACACTTGGTGGTTTCTTATTCTATCTGTTGCCTGAACATCTACACTGCGTAGGATTGTTCTCAAGAATTCAATCTCCTTTTCTCTTCGCTTTCAATTTAAACTATTACGGTACCACAACCTCCTTTCTCTTCCGATTTAAACTATTGCAACTTCCATTGCTTTTCTTACAATCTATTACCATCTGTCATACTCTACTACTAAGTGCACAACACCCTCCCACACCTACTCAACTATCCAACGAAAACCTTTATTCCCTAAAATATGCTATGATGTGTAGTTTCGTTTGCATTCGAAACAAATATTATTTTCTCTTCTTTGCCATGTACTGGCTGCTGTTTTCCCTCTGACAACGGCCCACCAAACGAGTTGAGCGTCTGGAAGAAATTGTTGTAATGGGTGGTGTTGTAAGGACTCATAGGGTTGATCACATTGACCCCGTCGCTCCAGCTCGCTTCCGATTTCAACGCCTCAGAGTCTAATTGCAAGTTCTTATAACTATTGGTATTCTTAATAAGTATAATCTTGTTGTCCACAAACTGATCCTTCTTCTTTGGCTTGGTTAATTTGTTGTTAACCAATTTATCTCCATTGGCTCCCCAACCTCCGACTGGTTGACCAAATCTCAGACCAAACGATTGACCCAAAGACTGTCCAATTGGTTTGCCAGACAATTCAGGATGCCCTGATGACTTGCTTACTGGAATATTCAAACCTAAGCCCGAGTCTTCCATCTGTTCGTCACTAGACTGTTTCTCTAAGCGAGGCTCTTCCTGTCTTATTGGCAAACTAATGGTCTCGTATCTCGTTCTCTTGTTCGATATATCGGAGTTATTCTTCACCAAATCACTTGCACTCTTCACCCGTTCTGGTTTAGTGTACATCTGGTTGAAATTCTGAGTGTCTTCGTCATCCAACTCGTCTTCTGAGTACGTCTTGTTCAATCCCAAATAGTCTTCTGCCAATTGGTCTTCCGGATCTTCTTCTGGTGCATCTTCGGCAGTCGCTCCGGTATCAGCAAAAGAGAAGCTTGGCCGATGCACTTCAGTCGAAGGTGCCTCTTCGTCTTGATTAAAAGTAAAAACTTCTGGCTCTCCAAAAGTGAGTTTCCGTGGAACTGTTTCAGGATTCTTTTCAATCTCAGCCTCGCTGGACAGAGAGTTGAGTTCAACCGAATGATTATCATTTCCTTCACTTGACGGTAACGAGTCGCCCGAGGACCCAGAATCCACTTTGGTTTGCGGTAAATTTACAGACTTGCTGACCTGCAGGTCCTGCTCTTCGTCACTTTCATCGCTGCTGTCGTCGCTATCTTCATCGCTATCATCGTCATCGGCAGCAAAATAGAAAGCAGCACTTTTGGCTCGACGACGGTCACCGCGTTTTGGCGACAAGAACGGTACTTTCGTCGTAGGCAACGAGTTGGTACTGGACATGTCTCTGGCCGAGGACACAAAGTTGTAATTCTGAACTTTCACCGGGAAATATTCAGGATCATCGGCAACAAACTTGGTGTTGGCATTGACAGATTTCTCAAAAACAAGTGATCTTTTTTGAGATTTACCGTTGTTGGTACTGACTGAGTTACTCACCGCAAACATCGGTGCCTGCAGAAAGTTATAAAACTTTGCCTCAGGAGACGTTATTGGTTCTTTCACAGGAGCAGCGGTGGTAGTACCTGTTGTCAAGATCGTTGGTTTGTCTGCTGCCGACGTGAACAGAGTCTTCTTCATGATTATCTCATCTTCTTTGTTCTCAAAATCTGGAGGAGGTTGGAGATTGGTGATATCCAAAGGCTGATCATATTTGAAAGTCAACAGATCAGTATCGTTGAGTTTCTTGAAACAAGGCAAGTTGACACTGGAGTATTTGAGTCTCCATTCGTCTTTGTTGTCAAGGAACACAAACGATCCTGGTGGAATATCTATATAATCGTACTCTTGAGCACGCTTTGGTTTAGGTGAACAATTGTTCATGAAATTATTGATAACTCCACCATGAGTGACAACCAACGCCACAGTATTGCATTGCAGGTCTGGCTGGCCCGAATAGTAGTCGAAAAACTTTCTGGATCCAGTAAGACACCGATTAGTAAGACTGGTCAAAGTCCCATAATTGAACTTCCCCTGGGCACCAAACCGATCACTGTCCCAATTGAATTCGATATCAACGTTCGACAAGCCTTTAGTGCGAGACACAAGCCATGGGATGTTGCGATCGATGATCTTGTTTTGGATTTCGTTTCCCAGCACAGAATGCGCAAGGATACTGCTTACCAAGGGATTGGAACTTGGGAACTTGCGCTCGTTCTCAAAGTAATCTTTGTAGTAATGATCACTAAGAAAGTTGTCGATTCTGATGGTAAACCACACCTTGCGGTCGCCGGAGGCAAGTTTCTGTAATTCTTCCACAAGCAACACCGAGGAATCTAAACAGCGTCGGTACGGAGACGTATGCACAATGAACCGCGTGTCCTTGTCAGGATCCAACTCCAACACCCCGCTGACTCTCAGAGCCAACAACGAGGCATGGTTCGAGGCCAACTGACTATAATTCACTAGCTCGGGATCGATGATGCTGACGTCATCGGATAAGTACCCTGGTGCTCCGACAGAACTGCTGGAGACTCGTTGCAAATCGTCACAGATACTGGAAGCTATGCTCTGAGGCACATCGTTCAAGAGCTCGATGATCTTCTCTAATTTTGAAAGGCTTGCGTTGTTCACAGTATCGGTATACTTGTCAAGGGACTTTGCTCGCACCAAGGTTTTAATCACAAGCCGATATAACAGATCGTAGCTGTCAGAGCGAGCGCCATCGGGGTTTGTATCTAGTTCAAGTTCAAGCACACCAAGAAGCGAGGCGATGCTCACAGCATCAGATCGGATCAAGTGTCGTATAAGTACTAGACTGTTAAGTATCATCTAACCATATCTATGCTATTATCAAGGGCGTGTAACCAATAAAGTGTACCAGAGTGGACCGCTCTATAATTTCCAAGTCAGGACACGGTCTGGGAATCTAGCTGAGACAGTATACCACAGAAAAGTCTGGATTAAAGCCGCGTAGATCGGGATTAGAATATGTTACAGGTTTAGAAATATAGGTGAATTTTTTTACTAATAACAAGATGACCGAGTGTCACATGCAAATATAAACGAGGAGTATGGCACGTGTGTTTCGGGGCTCCCCGTGGCGGTTGCGAGCGTGGGTAAATCTGAAGCTATGTCACGTGATGAAGGGAGGATCAGTTTTTGTTATTGTCTCATTAGTCAGCGGTCACATGATAAGGAGAGGACGGGATTTTTTGTTCACGTGATTTGAGGAGTGGACGGAGTTAACTCCGCAGCAACCAGGTACGGGAGGTATAAAGTATTCAGGTTTGGCCCATAATTTCTGGTCCGGTGTCAATTTTCTTTACTAGATTCAGGAAAAAAAACATGTCTTTCAAATTGAATTCCGGGTATACCATCCCAAAAGTTGCTTTAGGCACTTGGCTTGCTGCCAATGACAAGGAGGCTTTTGATGCAGTCTATACTGCCATCAAGGTTGGTTACAGACACATTGACACTGCTTCTTTGTATGGAAACGAGGAGCAAGTTGGAGCTGCAGTCAATGCTGCCATCAAGGATGGGTTGGCCACCAGAGAGGAGCTTTTCGTCACCACCAAGGTCTGGAACAATGACCAAAGAGACCCTAAGGCTGCGCTTGCTAAGTCTTTGAAGAAGTTCGGGTTGGACTATGTCGACTTGTTGTTGGTTCACTGGCCAATTGCGTTCCGCAGAATTTACGACGCCGATGGGAAGCTCATTAACATGCCTGACGAGAAGCAGCTCAAAGAGCATGATTTCTTTGACTACGACTGGAACTTCGTCCAGACCTGGCACCTTTTCGAGGAGATTCTTGCTGAAGGTAAGGTCAAGTCGATTGGTGTATCCAACTTCAGTATTGGCAAGTTGAAGATCTTGATCGAGAAGAGTAAGATTGTTCCTGCAGTGAACCAAATCAACTTGAATCCTCTAGTGCCAGAGAAAGAGTTGGTCGATTTCTGCCAGAGCAAAGGGATTGTGGTAGAAGCTTGGGCTCCCTTCGGATCTGACGGAGGTAAGATTTTGAAAGACCCTAAGTTGGTGGCATTGGCTGAGAAGAAGGGCGTTAGCGCCGGAACCTTGGTCGTCAGTTGGATCACTGGCCGTGGCGTTGTTGCTTTGCCTAAATCGGTTAACCCTGCCCGTATTGAGGCCAACTTGAAGACTATCCCATTGACCGAGGAAGACTACAAGGTGTTCGATACTGTTGCAGTTCCAGGATTGGGCCCAGGACACGGCGCTAAGTGGATTCCAGATGGATTGTACGACGATTCTGATTTGGGCAGATGGAAGTTCTAGGTTTGTGGGGAACTTGACAAGGTATGCCTGTGAGACAGCAATGTGTCTAGGCACCTCCTTGGACATTTATGGTTCAAATACATAAGTAAAATAATGGAATTGTACGTGACAAATGGTAGAGCTTACTTGTAACTATGCTTTAGAGACATTGCGCAAGCCAGAACATGGTGGACCACTGAACGATTAGCATACTGTGTGCACCTCCAGAGCCAGCAATTGAGCAAACTTTTCAACTCACTTTTCAACAAACAGACTGTATATTAGTTGATATATACATCTCAATTGTGTCTGGTTGTCGTCTAATTGTCGTCTGAGTGTCGTCTGAGTGTCGTCTGAGTGTTTTTGTGTGCAATTGAGAAAAATCTATTGATCAGTGGTCGAGTATACAAGCAATTGACAGATCCAAGATGTAGTCAGTTTCCCGATTACTCCGCTTCTGATGTGCTCCCCTTATTTACTCCACTGTAAATCCTATGGAGTTAATAATGGTTTTGTTTTCCAATTGACTGTTTCACTGTGGCTACCACAATGCTGCTACTACTGCAGTACTAGTACCACAACAGATCAATATTCCAATTCAATTCACAATTGATAAAGCAAACCAGACAAACCATCACCAGTTGCGCACCACTACTACATGAGATTTTCAATCATTCTAGACGTCAACGCCAAGCACCTTAACATGTACCCTGTCTTACGTAGAGTGAGACACAACAATGCAACATTCACCAAGCTCTGAAGGGATGCTTGGAAGGGATGTATACTTTGAGTGACCTGTTTAGGTTGGTTTCTCAACTACTATTTAGGGTCGTTCTTTAGTTCATCTGTTATTTTGATACTGGGGTTTTGTTAGATTGTCACAGCTCTGAGATACCAAGCAATTGAGTGTCTTGTAAGCAGTTGGAAGCACTGTGTGAGTATTCAGTTTGAAGTATATCTAATCGGAGTGTCCAAACAGAAAGTGTAGGCGAAGAGATTTAGTCTTACGCTTCCGTCACTTCCGTGAATCTTCAGTCTGCCCATGTCTATCTTTAGTGTACTTAACAAAAGAGCTTGTATCTTCTAGTGAGAGTCCAGTGAATTAGCCTGAGAATGTTTCTGTCTGTTTAGTGAGTGAATAGTACGTTTCGGTGCAGAAGGGTTTTGTCTGACTATGTTGTGTCTAACAAGATTTTGTCAATTGATGGTGTCTCTGGTAAGGTTTTATCTAGTACTGACTGACAAATATTAAGCACTCTACATCTACTCCATGTTCAAAAACTAGTAATCTCCACATTATCTATCGACAGTATTGTGTCTGACCAGGCGCTGCTCTAACCAGTAACTCACCAACGTCTACAGTCCAATATAGTACCGTTCAATCAATGTGACAATCTCGTAAATGCGTTTCCCAACCATGTAGCTGCCAGCAGTCAATTGAGTGATTAAGTAATTAATTGAATAGCCCCTGTTGATATCTCTTACAATCGTCTTACCAGTTAATGTGGCTTTGGTCTATTGACTTCCATCATACTCCAAACTGCATCCTGTCTAACTTAAAATCCTGGTGCGGCTGAGAGTTTCCGTGAAATCTGGAAACACATACTAACATCTGGCAGTGGGCAACTACTAATAGAACATAAAACCTTAGATATTGTAAATAACCGTACTTAAAGGACGTTTGAGTTAAACTGTACTTTCGTACACAAATGCAGAACTAGTCAAAGCCAATGGACAATAAATGATCAGTAGTCACACTCTCCCCCAATCACCAAAACTTGTTCATGAAACTAGAATTATAATCACTTCTTTTGCCCACGTATTTCTGAATGATTTCTGGGTTCAAGCTCTTCAACTGTCCCTCATTGACCAAACTGTTGATATAGTTAGGTTGTACAGTGAACAAGTTGGCCAATTCTCTGAGAATAGAAAATTTTTCTGACAATTCTTCCAACTTCCAGCTGTCCACCATCGTCTGATACGAAATGATATCTTTAGTGACAATAATACCCCCAATCTCACTGATCTGGTACTTTTTGAAGTGAGCGATGAGCAAACTGAGCAAGTTGATACCTATCTCTGCCATGAAATTAGACAAGTTCAACTCGCCCAACCACTGCTTAGGCACCAACTGTTCCAAGTACAAGTTGTTGATGAAGTTCACCACCTCCGAGCAAGTCTCTGTGTTGTTGAACTCGTTTGTTGGGTCCATGTCATCCATAAGCTTCTTACTGGCCACTTGGAAATCCTTCTTCTTCTGCTTGTCAAGAGTGGTAGTGACCTTATTGATCACAAGCTCGATCGAGTCTCTTAGTATGATATTGAGTGACAACTCACAAGTGGTCAAGTACCCGTTTGTAAGATGGATGATCTTTTGTTTAACAATATTGTTGTTAATAGAAAGCGGCAAGATAATAAGTTTGATGAAATCGGTGAGAAGTTTCAAGATCTTGGTGGCTTTCTTGATGATCTTCAAGTAGTCAAAGTCAAGGAACTCGTTCTTCTTGTAATCCAAATGGATAAGTTTGTAGTAAGCCATTTCAAGCCCAAACTCCAAGTAAGTGCCGATTCCAAAAATAAGAATCCGTAGCACTTCCAAAGAGTATTCGGGGATGTTTAAAGACTTCAAGTCACTGATTCGAGACAACGACTCAACTGAGTTCTGGATCATGAAATCAATGTTGCTGAACTTAATTTCGTCGCGCACTTTATCAATTTCGTCATGGGACTCTTCTTTAAACTCAGAGAAAATCCCATTAAGTTGGTCCAATTTAGGAGAAAGTAACAACGAGTCGTTCAAAGAAGAGAACTTAGAAGCATTAGAAGAAGACCGCTCAAGTTTCAGTTTCATGTACGATCGAAGTTGAATCAACTTGTTCTTTTCCAAAGCATTACCCTTGGACAACGATGGAGACACAGGAGACATCATGCTGGACTCTTTGATAGAGTCTGTGGTTGCAAGCCGCACAGCAAGTGGTTTGTCTTTGAAGATCTTAGGGTACTTCTTCTCAAAGTTACCGTTGATCTTCGAGTAGATATCTTCAAGAGATTTCTTTTCCTTTTCAATGTAATTCTTTTCTGTCAACGGGTCTGCAAACAAATCGTTGAAACTGGAATCTATAAGTCCAGTCAACTCGTCACTGATTGGAGCATCGTCTCCCAAAATCGTAGTTGTTCTTCTCAAGAGAGCATCTTCAAGGTGGACCTTGGCACTGTTATCCTGGAAGAACTCTTTGATTTCATTGATAAAGTTGGTGGTGGCTCCATAGAGCAAATGCAAGAGCCGCACGTAACTGAGATTGTTCAACGACTGACTGTAGTTGAGCAAGTGGGTATATATCACGCTGATCTTGCCAGTAAACAACTTCCGGAGCATCAATTCAAGGATCTTGAGGAAAATCTGTTTCGACTTGTTGAAAATAATCTTGATGAGATTGAAATGGTTCACTACAAGGTTCTTGTATTTGTCTAACAACACATCGAGCTGCGGCACAAGTTCAGTGAGACTTTTGTAATTGTAATGCACCGTAGGATCTGACAAAATAGTCCAGAACTTGTTCTGCTCGCTGAGAAACTCGGCATCGGTAGTGAGATAAGTTTCTTCTGGAGTGTCTGCAACCATTTTAGAAAGATAAGTGTCAAAGATCTCAGTTGAGCTTTCGTTGTAATCAATCAAAATATCAAACGATTCCTTCATTTTCAAGATCGCGTCCTGCTCACTTGCCTGGTTGAACTGTTTGATCAAGTCTGATTCGAACTTGTTGGAGAATTTGAGGATCTCTTGGTAAACTCTGTTGAACTTCGATTGGTCTCCCGATCCCGTAGACAACTTTTTGGCCAACTTAAGCAACTTACTTATATACTTGCCGCAGTTTTTCTTGTCACTGGACTTCTTGGAGTTCAGCAAATCGGTCAACAATTTACTCTGGTTGTATTTGTAGAAATCATTGTAGCACCGAGTCAAGAAGATGATCTCCACGTTCTTCTCTTTCAAATTGGTAGCCAATTGAAGCTTCTCACCTAAGGGATCTATGGTCTCCCCGACATCCGAGATGATGGTTTCCAACGAATCAAACTTGAGACTCAATCCTTGGATCTGTTTGTATAGTTTGACCACATTCTTGGAATGAAGCAACTCGTACTCTATCACGCTGCCTTCAAGACCTTCTATCTGTTTGGAGTTCTTCTTCTTCAACTGGTTGAGCTCGGTCAACACCGACTCGAACGTCCGAATAAACGGTTTCGGGTCCAACTGCTCCAAGCTGTCTTTATTTTCATTCAACGAGATCTCATGTTCTTTAGAGATCTCTTCGATGAACTCGACCGCAGACAAATTCTCAAGAAAACTCTCCGAATGGAGAATGTTTCTTGTTTTGGAATCTAGCTCATATAAATTCATTTGCCATTGATTGCTGTGGTGAGCTATGAGTGTGTGTTCCAACAGTGTATGCCAGTGCCACAGCTGCGTGTAAATATTGGAGTTGATGTCGGGGCTCGTAATCTAGGAGTGTGCGGAACGATGCGGGCGGAGTTATGGTGGGAGTTGCGGCAGGTGTTCGGGCGGGTCGGTTGATCGGTGGGCGGCAAAGTTAGTTGGGTAGGGCCTGTGGATGGGCGGCTTACGAGGCTTAATGAGAGTGAGACTAGAAGAAGGTGATTTTAGGCGAGATTATTAAGAGCAGTACTATTTAGAGGTGGAAACTTTTACCCAGATGACATTACTGATGTTTTCGAAGAAAGTAGAGCTGATTCATGGCCGGTGGTTGATGGATTTGGTAATGACTCTAGCTGTGCCTGAGGGATAATCTTTAGAAAAGCCTGTTTATGTAGTTAGGTGAGGGAAGAGCAAGGTAGAAACGTAGCATGGTGTTGAAGAGGTTCTTGAGCATCAATATGACAAGTTATCGTTGGCTTTGAGGATTGTCGTATTTCTACTGTAGTTGGGTGGTGGTATCGTGTGAGGTGATGAACTTGGGAGACGCTCTTGCAACTGTTAAGAATCAATAACCGTCCCTTTAGAAACCGTCTGAAGAAGATTAGTGAGTAATAAGAGATGGCTAAAGTGTTCTACTGAGAGTTTCTAAGCAGTTTCGGAAAAGGGTGGTGATGAAAGCGACTAGCAAAAAAATCGTGAAGAAACTCTTAAAGGCGGAAAGTTTTTTGCAAATGATAGAAGAAAGCCACAAATCCCAGTTAGAGATTCCCAGTGTTAGTGGCGCAGCAAATACGAATGTTTTGAAGGTTGTGAGAGTGTCTAACACTCTTTTTCCCGAAAGGGTTGCGGAAGGGGCTCGATCAATGTTCAGTCGATGTACACGACATGTCTATCAAATGTGGGGAAAAGAGCCGTGAAAAGTTTGCAAATTTTAGGAAACCAGGCAGCATTAAATATTGAGATAAGCGAATAATTTCATAAAGTGGCTGGTACAACACTGAGCATTGCGAGAGTGTGAACAAACACTAAGTGATACAACATCATGCATCTGCAATTCCCAAATGTTCTTCTGCGGCGAACCGATATGAGTACATTCACTCAAACTCATCGAAATTCGATGGCCGCACTTTTAAGTTTTATTGTTTGATTGTCTCCGACTCTTTGGGGCTGTTCTATTGATAGTTCTGTTATCGGCGCTGTTTGACGCAATTTGTAGTCCAGATTTCGATGCACTGTTCGATGCATTTCTCCAGTGTACATTCCGATTGTGGCACCGGTTACTGCAATTTTCACTCTTCGAGTTTCTCAATTTGTCATCAGATACTCTCAATTGATATGGCTATCATTTTTGTTGAAATGTGTGTGATTTAGGTAGTTCTTAGACCGGTGTGTTGAAGTGTGGTGCTGTTTGCAAGCTGAACATGCTTATGAACTCACAGGATACCCCAGAGTGTTACTACGCTAGTGAAAAGTTATAGCGCATTGTCAGCAGTTAAAAGTGTAGAGAATTTCTGTACTGTTGGACTGCTCCGGAGCATGTTAGTCCAGTCTCATGCTATGAGAGTGAGACATTCCTCTTGGTCTCCTACAGTGTAATCCCACTCCAATTCCTATTCCTATGTATTCTATGCTATTGGTCCCTTCCGGTCTCCATGCTATTGATCTATCCTAATCTATTCATTCTAATCCACCCTCATGACTCCTTCCAATGCTCTCGTTTCAAGATTCTCATGTACACACTAATGACAAGCGTTGGTGAGACCACCTTGAACGCACCCGCCTCGCCTAGCTTAGACAAGATCTTTGCCATAGATGATTGCCCCGGTGGGTTTGTCGTCCCCCTTCAAGCGACCCGCATTCTTGATGTAGCCAACTCGTTCAAACCCAAGCAGATCCCAGATCCGCACACTGGCGACGTTCGACTCAAACACCAAGTTGAAC
Source organism: Saccharomycopsis guyanensis (assembly GCA_030578595.1). Lineage (NCBI taxonomy): Eukaryota > Fungi > Ascomycota > Saccharomycetes > Ascoideales > Saccharomycopsidaceae > Saccharomycopsis > Saccharomycopsis guyanensis. The sequence goes on from JAJMSQ010000001.1 coordinate 1,516,672, forward strand.
ACCAGGTAAGTGTACCCCAACTTAGGAGCCCATTGAAGGTACGACTTACCCAAGTTCTTGCCGACCTTATAGCCCGTGCCGCGCACCGAAGGGCTGACGATGAAACCTGCGTTGCAGTTGTGGGAACACCGACCCTTGTAGTTAGGCTTGATGTAGTAGGTGCCAAGAAACCAAGGTGCCCACGAGGAAGGTGAGGTGTGGATGTCGGGGTGCCCCTCGAGCAAAAGGATTGCTGCAAAGTGGCTGAACCAGTAGTCGACAAACTCTTGGTACAGCAAAGTGCTGTAGTGTGGATAGGTGCGGCCCATCTCGATTTCCGCATTGAAAGTTGAGTGTAACAATTCTACGAGGCCACGATCAACCGAGGCGACATCATTGATCGGATAAAGAGTGGCCTTGGACTTGGCAGGACCATCGAGTACGATTTCAAGCGGCTCTGTGATGATGGCACCAACAGTCTTCAAATAATCTTCGTGGCTGTCACTCATGCTGGGGGTGATTTCTGTACGGACTTAAACCTGACGGAATCGACTCAACGATATATTTAGGCAGGTGACTAATGCAAGTGTGAGAAAATTTTTTGGCAGGTCCTAATCAAGCATGCTGGAGCTGAAAGCTGCCAACTTAAAAGTTAAAACCAGACAGTTAAAGACGGGATCATGAGGTTTTTGTCGACAGAACGGAGCTCGGTGCCGGATTCAGAAGTCTATAATTCTGATAATGGGCGCAATTTAAACTAGTGAAACACCGAATCTAATTGGAGGCAGACACTCATTGTACCTCAATTAGTAACTAAGTGCGTGCTGCAGCCCGATCTGCTGGCTGACACCCCCTCCGCGCATTACGAGCCCGGGGGCGCAGGCAGTTGACGTCCGGGTAACACCAGCCTCTGGGTTTCGAGCGGGCGAGTTGCAGCTGGCCCAGTTTTTTCTTCCTAAGCCGAATCATAGAATTAGGAGATTCGTTCAGTCTGGATGTCGTATCACAAACTGACGGAGTCTCGAGTTCAAGTGCCTGAGTCTCCCGTTCTGAACATGAGCCATGGTTTGGATAAGCTTAGTCTCGACCTGACGCCGCCGGCGCCGGGTCCTAAACCACCAGCGAGTTTTCTGGAGTTCCAACAGCAGATCATAGCGTTCCAGGAGGAACGGTTGAGTAAAAGTTCCAACCCGACGTCGCCCAACGAGCCCAAGCACCTGGAGGACATGTCCTTCGACAAGATCTTTGCCCAGGGGTATCGGAACGGTGCGCTTGGCCTGCGGTCACCTGAGGCCGAGGATCATACGCCGCAAGTCAAGGGCATCAGCAGCGTCACCAGCAACGTGCCTGTGCCCTTGGGCAGCACGATCCAGGGCAAAGGCAAGAAGAACGGGTTCAAGCCGTCGCTCCGCGACGTGCATGTGCCTGTTCAAACGACGGGGGTGCGCCAGGGCTCCGGTATCAACAGCCGGTACTCACTGTCGATTGCGCCGCAAGTACTGGCCCGTAAACCGAAGGGGCAGCAGAGCCAGACCCGGATCCAGTCGTTGGCAGGGATGACGTTGGACGACTTGGGACCAAAGCCAAGGGTGCCAGTGGACGACGGAGGCAGTTTCCAGAGCTTCCAACGGTATCTCGATATCAATAACGGGTCGTTGACTTTCAAAGGGAAAGCGTCGGTGCATTCGAACGGGGTGGACTTTCTGTCCGGGACGTCGTTCAAAATCTCGACCAACGACTTGGAGGTGCAGCAGGAGCTCGGCCGAGGCAACTACGGCACGGTGTCTAAAGCGTTGCACAAGCCGACGGGAGTCACGCTTGCGATGAAGGAGGTCAAGTTGGCGCTCGAGGAGGCCAAGTTCAAGCATATCTTGATGGAGTTGGACGTGTTGCACAAGTGCAACTCGCCGTACATTGTGGACTTCTTCGGGGCGTTCTTTGTCGAGGGCGCGGTGTACATGTGCATCGAGTACATGGACGGAGGCTCGTTGGACCAGGTGTACCAGGGCGGGTTGGACGAGCGCAAGCTTGCGTATGTGGCCGAGTGTGTTGTCCGCGGCTTGAAAGAGTTGAAGGACGGCCACAACATCATCCACCGGGACGTCAAGCCCACCAATATCTTAGTGAACACTTCTGGTAAAGTGAAACTATGCGATTTTGGGGTGTCGGGCAACTTGGTCGCCAGTAAGGCCAAGACCAATATCGGGTGCCAGAGCTACATGCCTCCAGAACGTATAAAGCCTAAAGGAATTGGTGAAGCCGACGTCGACAACAGCTACACCGTGCACAGCGACGTGTGGTCGCTCGGGATCTCGTTGGTGGAAATCGCCACGGGCAAGTATCCGTACCCTGCTGCCGTCACCAGTTTGTTCGAGCAGTTGAATATGATTGTCCATGGTGATCCACCGCAGCTTCCAGAAGAGTTCTCTGACGAGGCCCGGGCGTTCATTGCCTGCTGCTGTGCTAAGGTGCCAGAGCAAAGACCTAATTATTCAGAGTTACTACAGCATCCGTGGTTGGTGGAGAACAGAAAATACCCGCGCGAGAAGGTGCAGGAGGAGTTTGCCCAGATTGTGCGGGACCGGATCGAGCGCACCAAGTTGAAGACCGAGGAGGAGAACCGGAAAAAGTTTGACGAGTTGAACCAGAGTATCGAGCGGAACGAGAAGGTGAAGTTGCAGCGCAAGCAATCGGTGAAGAGAGAGGGCCAGGCGTGAGCTGGCCGTGGTACAGCCCACTGCAAATGCTGAGGGGAGGGGGACACGAGAAATCACACATTCACATTAATTTATTAGGGATGCAAAGGGTAAGCGGCATCCAGGCATTTGATGTTTTATATTTATTCAGGTTGGGTTGGATAATAGAAGTGTACAGTATAAGTGTAGTGGGGGGAGATCTGTGGTGGGAAGAGGTGTAGGGTGTGGGAGTTTTGGTGGGGAGAGAGTGGAAGAGGGAGAAGTGTGATTGAGAGGAATATAAAGTTGAGGAGACATGAAGAGAGAAGAGAGTAGAAGTGGGAGATGAGTGGTTGAGAGAAAGGGAGTGCTGAGGAGATATGAAGAGAGAAGACTGGTGAGAGTAGAGTGAAGGTGGGACATAACAACGTTAATGTTTGAGAACTTCTGGGTGAGAGTTGGTAAGTGAAGAGGTCTAGAAGTACAGGAGAAAGTGAGAGTGGGTGAGCTTAATGGGAGAAATGAGGCAGAGATTGGAGAGTGTGAGACATTAAGAGTGCAAGTGGAGGAGACTAACTGGCGGAAGAGAAAGGTGAGAGGATGCGAGAAGTAAGATTGACGATGCGAGAGATACAGAAAGAAACATTCAAGAGATACGAGAAACTTGAAGAAAGCTTTTAGAGAACTAAGACCAAGACATCTGGGGAGAAGTATGTGAGAGATCTGAAAAGACTCTCTGCCATACATAACTGTCAGTATGCGTATGCTAGACATGTCTATTCACCACAAAGCAATCGCTTAACGAAAAACTAAAAAGACACTCAACAGTACGAGCAACAGCTACTTAGAAATTCGTAATTAAATCTTTACATTTTTATTTTTTGCCTTATCGTAGCATATACTAGACACTACTACGTCTCTACTCCCCCACTATACTACCACTCCACCCCCGGGTAACAGCCCGCGATATTTCAAACGTTAAGTGAGGCAAGAGGTGGTAAACACCACTGTTGGTAGTTGTCTAGAAATACTCATCAGACTGGCAGAAAATGGCTCCGAAAAGTCGGTTTAAGAATAATCGGCTACGGTTGTTTAACAAGGAGCTGCGAGGAGGAACCCCGGTCACCGGGGGCGGCACTCCAGAGACGTCAAGCAGTATCTTCAACAAGATGCTTGCCGAAGCAGAATTAACGTATGACAAGAGCGTCGGGGTGTTGAGTGGTGATCTTATGTTTGTCGAGAGTGCTGGGGCGTTGAACATCCAGACCTTGATGAATTTGAAGAACCTCGCCAAGCAATTGAAGAAGAGTTTGAAGAACAATTGTACCGACGATGAGATGAGGATACTTGCAATGAAGAAGAAGTTGCTTGAGGACCACGGCGACAACACGTTCACGAAACACGACATTGCGGTGATCGCCGAGCACAACAAGACAATCGAAGAGTATGGGCTTGATGCGGCTGCGCGAGACGTGATTATGGCTGACGAGGTTGCTGAAGAGCCTGTTGAGAATGGAGTCAAAGTGGAGCCTGAGTTGAGTGTTCCAGAACCTGAGGAGGTTGTCGAGGAGACCGATGCCGTGGATGAGGAGGACGAGCCTGTACGGAAACGAGCTAAGTTGGAAGATTCACAACCTCGTATAGAGTCTGGTCAAGGTGGACATTTTGACACCTCCACGTTTCTCAAGACCGCAGCCGAGAAGTTACACTTGTTCCAGAAAAACCCCCAGCTAGCGGCACAGCACGACCCGGAGTATTTAAAAGCATGGTACGGTGTCAGTTCGTATCCTAGTGATTACTTGCGGTCGTATCTTACTGGAGATATCCCCAACATTGATTTCAGTCAGCAGAAAGAAATCAAGAACAAGATCACGTTCAACAACTTCTTGTCGTACCTCGACAACTATTTCCGACCTTACGATGACGAAGACTTGATTTTCTTGAAGAAGAAGTACGTCTATTCTCTGACGTTGGATGGGTTCTATGCTCATCAGTTTGCCAGTCGTAAGAACAGCCGAAGTGGATTGAGTAACGACAAACAGGCGGTGACACAGTACAACCCGAAGATCCATCCGTTCATCATTCCAAAATTGGGTAGATTGTATACTAAAGTGTGGGCTGAGGAGGACGGAGTTAACAGTAAAATCAGTTCTCCGCTGCCTCAGGAGTACATCAACGTCAATATCAAAGACCTGCTCGTTCCTAAAAGCTCGTCAGCGAACATAGTGGACGATACTTTAGAGACAGATGCGGTGAGCTGTGGGCCGTTGGTCAGTAGATTGTTGTCGGCGATCATCAAGAACGATGATGGTACTGAGCCGAAAGTGGAAGAAATCGAAGGCGATGATAAAGCTGACGACGAGAACGAGAATGACGAGATCAAGAAAACCGACGACGAGACCAATATATTTAGTTTTGCTGGTGACACCGCCAAGGTGCCAAGCGTGAAGTATGACTACTTGACGCTAGACGAGAGATTGAAGCGGGAGTTGAAGTATGTAGGGGTGTATTTGAACTATACCAACGAGGTGCAGACGTCGAAAACAAAGAACCTGGTGGATGCCGAGGGTGATATTGCCCAAGAGAATTTCGAAGAGACATGGATCATCAATAAGCAAGACGACGATATCCTGAAAGAGTTGCGGATGCTCCAGAAACAGTTGAAGGTGGTGAACTTGAAGAACAATCTTCGTAAGAAAGCGTTGTTCAAGAAAGTGTATGAAGAGATCTCGTTCCGAGAATTCTACAATATTCTTGAGAACTTGAACAAGCAGATCGATCAGTACTATTTGAAGAAACAGAAGATCTTGCTGCGGCACAGCAAGAAGAACAAAAAGCCAGGCACTCCTACTCCAGGGGCCACCAGTTCCGAGGTCCATGAGGGCATGGGAGGCTCGTTGTCGCATCAGCAGGTGATAGACAAGACGTTGAGCTCGTTGATCGAGAAACGGTCAAAGTGGATCGAGAGGATCGGACCGTTGTTTGACTATAACCTGAACATCCAATTGAGAACGTATCCGGAGCAGTCTGTGTTTGACCCGAAGATCAACGAGATCAACGAGGACAATTTTGAAGAGTTTTATGATATATACAGTGAGTTTTATAATGACGACGAGGAGCCGGCAAACGGCACAGAGACAACAGCCACCACCACTGTCGATGGATCTGGGTTGTTGTTGGCCGAGGGAGTGAAGATCGAGAAAGATGAGTTGGTGTTAGATTAGATTGGGAGGCTGCGGAGCTGTGTATTTCTAAGCAAGCATGTTGGTGTGTTTATGTTTCAATGAGTCGTTAGCATTAAATGATGTTATTTAAAGTGTGTAGGGTGGTGTGTCTGAGTATTTGTGTGATAGAACTTCTTGCTGTGCAATGGTTTGATGTGAAGTGATTAATGTGATGATGTTGAAGTAATGTGATTGATGTGTGCCAACCATGGATATGCGTTGAAGAGATGCAACTATGTCAGCCTTCATTCAATCTAAATCTCAATCAATAAACAGCTCAACCCACTCGATATCCTCTTTTAGTGATAATGGCCTCAGCTGAACCAGTGTTCCCGTTAGCAGAAAAAACTACTTTCACAAAGTATCGTTTTCGTGAATCATCTGCTTTACGGCGTCGCTTGGTCTTAATACTAAGCTCTCTTCGTCGTATTGCAATTTCACTTTTGTTAGTAGAATGTGAAAGAACAATTCGAGTACCTATTTTGTTAGCCCAGTAGACATTAAGGCAAGGCACGATTTTATCATGCAATGAAGCTTGACTAGATGATGTGTCGTGTAATCTTTGAGTCAGAAGATCATGAGACAATCTAAGAGACTGTGAGTAACCTTGGTCCAGGCTCGAATGACAAACAGAGATTTGAGCATTGTCCCAACCACAGAACCAGCCTAATTGATAATCATAATCTAGAAAGTGTGAAGCCTGGTTCAGGATTCTAGTTGATACCTGATTAGACACCACTACTGCAATATTGTGATTGAGAATAAGACTATGGAAATGATGAATGAGGCGTGCTAGTTGAAGATTGTCGTACGAATGACTTTGATAAGTGTCTTTCTCTCGAGTAAGATTGGATCGGATATGATGAGACAAACTATCGATGATCAATACCTTGACATTCTGTTGTGATAGAAGTTTAGGAACTTGATGGTAAAGCACAAGGTCGCTAAGGTTCCAGTCGTTGAGAAAAATAGTATAAATATTATCAAGAGAAGGACGGTTTGGCATATTGGTGTCAGGGAAATTTGTATCAAGTAATTGTTGAAGTCGAGAGACTGGTAATACTGCTTCAGTAGTAATGAATATGACTTTCACATTGGAAGTGGTGGGGTGCTCTTTGTTGGTATTATTATCTTTAGTACTGTTTGTAGTACTTTTAGTCTCAGTAGCCACATTATTCCTTTCGTTTCTAAGTTCTCTATCTTCTCCTTCGTCTCTTCCGTCGTCCTTATGTCCCCCATCTTTAGGTCCCTCTTCTTTATGTCTTGCTTCCTCTCCCTCGCTCCTCCCATCCACATTCAATCCCCCATTTTCTACACCCACCTGACAATAAAGTGCCATTTGCATAAGCAACTGTGATTTCCCTGACGAGCTTTTACCGGTTACTTCAGTGATACTCCCCATAGGAACTCCACCTCCAAGCAATTTGTCTAACTTCATGGCACCAGTAGTGAACATCTGAGGTTCCAGGCGTTTTCGTTTCATTAATTCTCCATAATTAACCACTTCCAAACTATCGAGCTGTTTCTTTATATCCTGACTCAACTTCTCTATATCTCGAGTCCTCACTGCTTGATTCTTTCCTACAGTTGTGAACCTCGCAACTTCCTCGGCAGACTTTGTCACAAGTTCGTTGGTGGCAACTTCAAACCTCTGGAACGCAGCAACATGCGGCGACTCAGACAAGTCTGTGCCAGGAAACTGATAATAAAGATCCATAATATAGAAAGCTTTTGAGTGCCAGAAATTTACTAGGTACTTATTGTTTTGTGTGTGTCCCACTGATCTGGTATACAATTTTTTAGAGACGCGTAGGCACGCGTTTCTTAACTGTGCATAATACAGTGGACCTTTTGATCTGTAGTGTATTCTTATTCTACACAAACTCTACACAAAAAAAGAAGCAATGGACTCGGTGACTCCTGAAGAAATAGAAACTGGAGAAGCCAATCAAAGCTATGATATTAGCAATTTTCTCGGAAGTGATAACGAGGAACCAGAAGATGAAATTGTCCGTAAACCAGCTAAGAGACTGAGAGATAATAGTGAAGAACCAGTTGCAAAGAAGAAAGCATTTGTGCCAGGAACAAGACATGACGCCGATCTGATTCTTTATGGAGACAGTGGGATCGGCCAGACTATTGATCTTGTTGAAGAAGAAGACGAAGAGGATGAGAACCAGGACTTTTATTCTGCCATGGGACCAGGAGTCTCTTTCAATGACAAACAACTAGCTGCTTATTACAAGCTTCGAAAAATACACAAAAAATTAGACAAGATCAAGCAAGAAGAAGAGATCGTGAAGATTTTACCTGACAAACAGTTCAGATTCAAAATATATCTTGAAGAAGCAGGGTCTAAGATAGTTGATGAGCATTTCAAGACGTTTGATAGTTATGAGATGCAAGCATTGAAGACAGAGTACAAAACTAACTATGCAAAGTTCCATCGGTTCCAGAAACTCCAGTCAAAAATGAGAAAGTACCAAGACAGATTAAGAGCTCTTAAAGCTAAGGAGTTCCAGATCGTGCCTTACTGTCCTGGAAGTTATCCTTTCCATAAAGGAAGAAAATACTTGGCAATGAACAAGACGGGTGTCGCTTGGTTAGAAACCAAAACGTCTCGACCAATGATCACAGTGGATTCTTACGATAAGGCAGTCCACAATTATTGGTTCAACGTTGACGAGATCTATGATATAGCTAGCATTGATAGTCATGGTATTGCCTTGGTGGACAGTGGGTACTACCTTGAGAATTCAGGTGAGTATGAAAAGGACACTGAAGGGTTGGCCAAGGTGAAACGGTTTGTGTCTGTGATGTATCGACGTCATGACGGACAGGTGAAATGGGAAACAAAGATCGAGCTTTTGTGTCAGGAGTATGTTTCGACTATCTGTATTTCTGGTGATTATGTGACAGTGTTCACTAACCATGGAATTTCAAAGAAGTTTGTAATCCACAATGGAATAGTCTCAGGTATAGAAAAGAGTTTACCTGTAATAGCTTGTGTTTCCAATGGAGACTTAGAGTTCTCAATTGCTGTCCAGGATAAGTACTCATACAAGTTTCTATACAACTTGAAAGACCTCGAATCCAGCACATACTTGGCCCGGAACTGCGATTTGCATTTGCCTATGAAATCCTCGGTGAAAAATATGTTCCATCATTCAAGTTTCACCAGTGAGACTGTGCTTCGAGGATTGTTTTTTGACGATAACGACAGACCTGGGTACGTAGACTGCAACGAGTATTTGTATGTTCTTGGCAATCCAGAAGGCGAATTTGAACCGGCTTTGAATTTATTGGCAGCTTTCAACAAGTACAATCTGGCCCACAACAATCTCATATACTTTCCTCTCTGTCTTACTGGCACAAATGTGCAAGTTCTTATTTTGAAGGACGAGAACTTAGAGAGAAAGTTCCAAGTGATCGAGAACGATATAGCTGACAGTGACGATCCAGAGAAACTACTACGCACCACAGAACAAAGCCATGAGTTTGAATCTTATAATTATCCATGGTTTCCTCTTTGTGGAGTCAACAACTTCAAACTTGGACCTCCAACAGAAACTGTCACTAACGAGTTGCGCAACACTAAGTTCAATGATCCTAAACTCATTGGCACCAACAAGATTGTTGAGGAGTCTGCAGATACTCTTGGGACGAGCATTGATGATTTGTTTGGGCCTACGGAACCAGAAACTCTGCAGTACAATGATCTTATATCTGAATCATACCATGACCAAGCCAGCCTTGGTTCGATTTTGAGTTCACAAGAAACTGGATCTCAATTGAAGCACGACGCCAATCTTTTGAAACTTTTTGATTCGTTGATTGGCGACAAGAAACTTAAGTTGGGATTCAATTTGGTGAAACTGTTGCAGTTGACGGACAGTTTAGAAGCAGTGACGAAGATATGTGAGCTTAGAGGAGTGGACCATAATTTTGCTAGAGCGATAGGACATTGGAAGAACAAGAAAATTAATAACTACAAGAAATTGGTGGGATGACCCTTACGACGGTTGGTAACAAGTATTATGTTTATTGTGTACATGAATGTGACGAGCTGGTGCTCCTCAGACCAACAAATACTCGTCGAGTTTGGCAAAATATAATGCGGCTTTTTCTTCAGAGTCAACAAGTTTCTCGTTGATGGTGAGAGCAACATCAAACGTAGAGTGGTCAGAGACAACTGGCAGAGCAGCGTAGGAACTGTCCAAGATGTCGAAGATGGATGGGGTGGATTCAGATGGCGACTGGGCTGATTTCTGGTGGAGGCTGGTCTTCACTGTGAACCGTTCCACTCTGCTTGGCACAGTAACAAGGTCCTCGAACAACTCGTCGTAGTAGTCGCTCTGGGCATGATGGTTTTGCGAAGCGTATAATTGTGCTTTGTGGCTTGCCTCTGCCACGTATTGTCCGATAGTGAACGGCTTGACTTTGCCAACAGAGTCTGCTTGCAACTTGTACACTCCGGCCAAATCGTACGATTTCTTGATGATTTTAGGCTCCTTGGCCGCCTTCTTGGCAGGCTCTTCTTTCTTAGCTTCCTCTTTTGGTGCGGCTGCCTCCTTGGACTCGCTCTTGTATGGCTGTGCTTTGATGTTACTCAAGTCCAAGTGCTCACTGTGAGTGATGTACAGAGTAACAGAGTCTACAGACTCCTGGGATATCTTGCCCAAGTAGGCCAAGACATCACCCTTAAGCAACCGTCCATTAGGACCGGAGGCCTTGATATTTTTCAATGCGTCTTCTCTGGAAATGCCATTGCCTCCCAACAAATGTATGACTGAAGGGAAGAACGTTTGAGATGGATTGGCCTCAGTGGTCGTCGACTCTGAGTGTTTTGGTTTGGCTGCTGGCTTCTCTGCTGGCTTCTCCTCTTGTTTTTCTACTGGTTTCTCTTCAGCTGGCTTTGCTGGAGTCGATTCTTCCTTTGGAACTTCAAACGTCGCCAAATCATCACCTGGCTCTCCCAAGTAAGCAATGGTCTGGCCCACAGGAATGTCCTTCTCGCCGTTGTTGTGCAAGATCTTGGCCAAGATCCCGTCGTCTTGTGCCTCGACATCTATCTGTGCTTTATCAGTTTCCACCTCAAGCAAGACATCACCCGAGCTGAACGAGTCTCCTTCTTTCACTTTCCACTCAACAATTCCTCCCTGCTCCATGGTAGGAGACATGGCAGGCATTCCAAACTTGGTGAACTCATTGACATACCGAGTGTTGTGGAGTCCTGTGTATTAGTAACTGGTCTTATTAATGAGGTACTTTTCAGACCTCACAGTAAGTGAACAGACGCTCACCCTGACGAATAAAGGTTCTAAGTACTTACCTCGTGATGCAATCTGAACTCGAATATACCGAGCAGACACTCTAGATACTGCTCTAGACAACATATTGTGAGCAATGGTGTAAGAAACTATTTCGGAGGCTCGATCATCATATACCGAATGTCATCTGATGGTGCTGCTTTGTCCGGGTAACGGGAGGTGTGGTTTTGCAGCGCAGTGAATGTTTAGTCGGTCGGTGGCCGGTGGTACGTCTGGTGCCGGTCAATTCTCGGAGTGTGAAAATATCACGTGACATTTTCATTAGGCTATATTGCAAGACAGCCGTTAACTTGAATCGGAGCCTGCATTGAAGTCAAGTACCATATCTATGGGTCATATTTAAGATCCATCTGATTGGTATATATGATATGAGTAGGTGAGTGAGCCGTACGGTGAATGAACTCGGGAATTACTGAGCAATAGTGCCTTAAAATAGATCGCACTAAGATCCATTAATGTGCAGTTTGGCCAATTGGATCTGAGTAACGTGCCAAGGCATTTTCCTGGCAGCTTAAATCGGTGGGTAATGTGACCTAGTGAGAGCACCGGCTGCTTGGCACCACTGGATTGAGAAATTCCTGGTCAAGTATTTTGAAGCCGGATGAGTGCCAGAGCAAAGCCTGGTTTGGCTCTTTTGGAAATAGTCGACCAAAGGGGGCAGTGACCTCTGATTGGAATTCTTGACGATTGGCGGTGTGTTCAAGAGTGTACTCCAGATGCATCAATGCTTGACATTGACCATAGACAATTGTACTGGTCGGTGACTTACCATACTGACAACAGCCACTCCCTCGCACGGTCGATTGTGTCTCAAAGCCCTATCTAAGCAACAATAGTGGCGATACCTAAGGCATACTCATGGACACTTTCCATTAAGGGCACCCTATGTATTTTCAGTACTGAATCGTGGGTCGCATGAGCTAAACGGAAATTGTGGGTTTGAATCCGAGGTCTGCCTAGAGGCAGTTCCGAGGAAGGTATGGGCTGCTTGCACTCCAAGGGCGGCGGCTTCCGGGGGCACTCTGCCCTGCAGTCACCTGACTTCCGGCGGGGCTGCACGGCTGCCATTCCGGCATCTGGGCTGAACATGAGGCATTTGGCGAGGTCCATTTCTTAGCCATATATTATTGTAGGGCATCAAGAATTCTCCAGGTACAATGCCTGGAACGTATATATATAAAGGTATTGGATGCGTTACAACTGGAATATTCAACAATCAATCAACTTTATTTTGCTGTTATCCTCGGATACCTCATTAGTACCACTCTAAACACCCAACAGTCAATATGAAATACGCATTTGTGATTGCTGCAGTTGCCTCTGCTGTTATGGCTGACGATTTCGTCGAGACTTTGACTGGAACCACTTCTTTCGTTCCTGTTGATGCCACCATCAACTCTGAGAACAAGCTTGTTTACACCACCGTCAACGATGGTACTGAGACTTCGGTGTTCACCAACGACAAAGGATACTTGACCACTGAGATCAAAGGAGGTGAAGAGGTTACCACCACTGCTGAGACTAACTATGTTCAGGAGACTTACACTCACACCACCACCCACGACGTCAACAACGTGGTCGACTATGGTTCTTTCTACACCACTACCACTTATGACCAAAGAGGATTCCCAGTCACCGCCTACATCAAGAACGATCCTAACATCAAGTTGACCACCACCTCTTGGGACAACAATGGAAGCCCAGTGACTTACTACGTGAGTCAAACCGTGAAGGATGGTTCTACTGAATACAGCACCGTGACTTCTGTGTCAGGACTTACTGCCTCGACTCCAACCACTGACACCACCGAGAACTACAGCACTTACTCTACTGGTACTGCCAGTTCTACCAACGGTGCTTTGAAACTCGCTGGATTCAGTTTCGGTGCAGGTGCTGTTGCCGCTGCTGCTGCTATGGTCTTTTAAGATCCTCAGCCATTACCAAGAGCAGGTCTCTCATTTGATTCACTTCTTCCACCATTAAGTTTCGCCAATATTTTGCTTCATTTCTCCGACCCCATTCTGCATTACCTCTTATCCCTTTCTTCAGATCCTCTGCGATCTCATTCTTCTTCTGTTGTCATCATATAGTGTACCATAAGTTTGATTTGTGCCATTAATAATACAGTTCTCGTTTCACATTGTACAGTTTGCACATGGGAGTGGCGTATGGGGCAGGGTGTTCACACCTGAATACCCAAACAGAGGGTTGCCAAGGGTTTGAGGAGCTAACCTTAGGTCATACCTTTTATGGTTTAAAGGAAATGTGATACGAAGATCCGTAAATCTAGACTAAAACTGAAGGCAGGCAATGGCCTAAAGGAGATGTTTGGAGGTGTTGAACTATAGCTGTAAGTGAATACCTAGCAGAGTGAAAGTTTAGAGGTACTATGTAAAATATGGTTCTCGCAGTGAACTGCACTGATCTATTTTTGATTTTCAAGGCAGGTTCTTAAAGTCAAGTTTGGTGGGTGCTAGATGAATGACACTCTTCTTGTTGCTCTGTCTTGCCTTGCAAATATCAGTTGGTACTGAGCTGATTCAGTCATGCCAGTTTCATTAATTCTCCTCAACTCCTCGTATCTTATTGTATTTATTTCATTAAACACACTCATAATTTTTCAGATAATAATCTTTGATTGGCGTTCGAGACAAACCAGTTTATTCCTTGAACATTGCACCGAGCCATGCACCCCAGAATCTGCGACACTCCCGAAATAGTACTGGTTTGTCGTTGTACTTATGGGCAACAAATATTCAATGAAATCTTCTAAAATATTATTATCCTAAACACTCCTTCATTTTCTTTACAGCCTTATTTTTTCTTGGACGTTTTACGTGGGTGTTTTGCAAAATTTTCAAGTTTCTGACAACTCAATACTCGGCATCTCCGAGTTCAGAAGATGCTGCGCTATGCACACTCCTTTTTAACACTCACTGCTTCTTCGCGACACTCATGACTTCAAGACAGCAATCTCTACTGAGAATCGAGTTCGCTTCACTCGAAATCGACTATATCACTCTGTTAAATTTACAATCATCTGATTTCTCGTCTTCTCAGCTCTGTTTATCAACCCTCTCACTTACTCCTCTAAGCCACCACATTTCCAGATCTCTCCACCATTCACTGTTCTACACACATTCTCAACCCCTCCAAAACTCATTCCACGAAAACCATCTCACTCCCCTTACACAGCCCTACACTCTGGCTCGTCCTCAGGTACTGGCCACCTCGTCAATTCGTCCCACTTTCCTAATACGGTATCCACTACACTTGCCTCGAGACTCATGCAAGCCCAGTGTCTTTAAGGTTGGCATCCCTGCTAATTTCATCAACTCCGAAACTGGAGGTTTGCGCCTGCTCTTTTACGTCCCCACCAGCAGTCCTCCACCACACATCCAACAAACTATCAACAATTCTCAACAAACTGTAAAACCTTAACCTTTCAGATCACTCCCACGTTATCAGTCAGTTAACTTTCTGGTTGCGACATCCCCACACTCACTAGCCAGTATGCTTGCCCCACTTCTCATGTCAATCCCAATTGGATAGCCTACGCACCTCGCTGGTTGGAACTAGCCCCAGCAGATCCCCCACGAAACTACTGGTCTGCAAGGGTCCCCAGCCCGTGAGCTAGTCCGCCTACAGAGTTAGTCTTTGCGTCGCCTGAGGAGGTGTCTGGAGTTATGGTTCTACACCGTGAACTGTTTGCTTTAGTTGGTGTTGTAGTATTGACTGTTAGTATTGACTGTTGTAGTATTGACTGTTGTAGTATTGACTGCTGTATTACTGGTTGTTGTATTATGGACTGTTGTATTTCTGATTGCTGTAGAGTTGGTGTTGGTCGTTACCTTGGCACCGATTTCCAAGAGATACTAACTTACTGAACTCTGTTCTGTTGATGGTCAGAGGTTTAACTTTGTCGACGGTAGGTCAAAGTTTGCTGGGTTCTCTGGTAAGAATCTTCTATCTGATAATTTTTAGTACTGTGCTAGCAGCAGTAGCAAGAGAACATCTGCTATGTAAATCCACTACATTGTGATACAACTAAACAAATCATTATCATTACTTTTTAACAAACATATCTGAAGTTCAAGTTCTCCAAGTCGGTCTTGTCGTCAAAGGCGTGCTCCAAGTCTTCGTCCTTGGTGATCTCGCCTCTGGCCAACATAGCGTCTCTGGAAGAGTTTCTTCTTTGCAAGGTGATACGGAGAGCAAAGATGGCAACCATGGCAACAGCGTAACAGACCAAGGTGGTAATAAAGGCAGGAATGTAACGAGGAGCGTCTTGACTTCTAAACACTTGAGGACCGGCAGCGTTACCGACACAGAAGAGAACAAAGGTGGTGGCGGTGGTGATGGTACGCTTGGATTGTCCAGCGACGTTTCTGGTAAGCATGGACATGGACAAGTTGGCGGTACCCCAGTAGGACATTTGCAAGTAGTAAGCAAAGAGAAGAACGGCTTGGGTTCTGACAGTGTGGTCGTATTCGACAGAGACCAAGATGATACCTCCGACCATAGACGGAACAAGGAAACCCATCATGATGTAACAATCGTTTCCGACTTTTCTGGACAAGAAAGCAGAGAGGAACAAGATGAAGATAAGGTAGGCACCAAGGACCATGGACAACAATTGGGTTTGCAAAACAGTGAAACCAAACGAGTTAATGATGATACCGATGAAAGCACCAAGACCTCCAGATGGCAAACAGGTGCAGAATTGGACAAGAGCGTAGGCCCAGGTCTGGTAGTCAAAGAAAGCCTCCTTGGCTTGGTACTTCTTGAACACCTTGTTTTGCAAAGCGGTTTGGTTAACTCTGACTCTCTCAATCATCTTCTTCTTGTCCTCCTCACTGAAACACTTGGCTCTCATTGGGGAGTCTGGAACGTAGAACAAGACAAAGATACCCCAGACGACAGAGATGCATCCGTAGACCAAGAAAAGCACTTGCCACGAGTAAAGCTTTGCGCCAGTAATCAAGGAGAAACAGTAGGCGAGCAAACCACCGATGATTTGGTTCATACCGTTCATGGCGTACCACCAGGAGATTGTTCTGGCTTGTTCTTGTTTCTTGTACCACATCGAAGACATAAGCATAAACAAAGGTTGACAACAACTCTCAAAGACTCCCAAGAAGGTTCTGAGAATGACAAGTCCGGTGAAGTTCTTGGTGGCAGCTTGCAAGGCGACAACAGTTCCCCAGAGAATAATACTGCAACCAAGGTACTTGGCAATTGGGAGCCGCTGGATAAGGTAGTTGACAGGGTATTCAGAAACAAGGATGGCCAAGTAAACACAGGTAGTAAGCCACGAGTACTGTTGTCCGTGCAAGTTGGCGTCGGTACGGATACCCATGATGGCAGCAAAGGAGATGGTACCCTTGTCTAAAGTCTGGATCATGTAGGTGATCACCATACAAGGAAGGATTCTCCAGTCGATGATACGGAGAAGTCTCTTGTCTTCCTCAGGAGTGATGTGGATTCTCTCTGCGGTATAGTTTGCAACCTCATCATCAATGCCTGGGGCACGAGAACGTTCGACGTCCTTACCACTGGAGTCAACCGACTCAGCGTGGACGTAATCAAGTTTATCAGCACTGACCATTGGAGAAGTAAAGGGTGCTAGAAAGCTCAAGCTATGGGATGAGGACTGAAACTTCCAGACTGCGAGGCGAGCCAACGTTTATATATGCGTGTCAGTCGGCGCCTCAAGCTGCTGGCGTCCGAATACTTGTTTGAAAGCAGTCTATACCCCACAAATGATTCCGGGGAAAGAATTGGGGTACTGCCTAGTGCATAGGCCACTGAAGATCTCGGGGGGTCATCCTTGGCAGATTATTAGTCCGAGGCGCGGGAAAATGTTCTGGGTTGCCGGATTGGGGCTCGGGCCATCATTGCGGCCGGCAGCGAGCAACGACCCTGTCGATAAGGTTGGCGAGTGCTGGAGGTGGGGTTTTTTCTTGGTGTGATTCGTTGGGGTTCGTCAGCCTGGGAGTGCGAGGGCGTGGTCTAAGTTAGGTTTGGAGGACGGTGGCAGAGGGGTTGGCACAGAGCAATGACACTGGGGCCAGGGGGACGACAGCGCAAGGGTCTGGGCAAAATAGAGTTGCCTGGGATCCGTTGGCTGTTAGTTTGGGTGTGAAATGGACGGGTGGAGTTGTGAGGTTGCATGTCGATTACAGGGGGCATGCTGCTCCGGCCGCAATGTTCCTCCGAGAACCCAGGATCGCGGATGACAGTTGTCGTGCTGCGAGTGGAGAATCTAAACCCTACTGGGGTAAGCTGCGGTGGTTTACAGTTCAGATCGGTGCATTGTTGAAGGTTTCGTCCATTACCGTTGGCGTTTGTGAAGCTGGAGCTGCTGCCCCAGTCGGCCTGCCCTGACTAACCGAGTGCCCGTCAACGCATGTGTGGAGCTGCCGCCTACGTCATGCAACCTCGCCCGCGGTACGGGCGGCCTATCGGCAGACCCGCCGCAACTGAAACAGAGTTCCTGCCTTGGGTTGGTCCATCCCAACATCAACCTGAAGCTCTGTTTCGAGGCTCGGTGTTTGTAAAAGTCAAGGGGGTATTTACTCGACTGTAGAGGAGTACACTGTGGGGTTTGGTGGGGTTCGTGGTGGGGCGGAGGGGTTTGCACTAGTGCCTGTGAAAGATGTTGGTCAAGTGGTGCATGCAATAGTGTAGTGTGATGTACTGCGAACAACTCTGGGGTTCTGCGATTGTTGTTGTGGCTATACTCAGATCGACAAGGTGTGTTTGAGACTTTGCAATTAGTGGGGTATTGCTTGGCCAAGAAATCTTACAGATGACACCGTCCAGTCACCGGCAATCTGGGTTTCCCGACGCCTATCTCTAATTACATGCGTCTCCGGCACCTTGATCGTCGTTGGTGGTTGGTGCTCCACCATTGTTGTCTGAAAATGTCCCAGATCCTGGTGAAACAATGCAACACCCATGCCCATCATTCCCCAATTGATGTCTTTGTAATTCCGTACCGTTTCATAGAACTACCGGGGTACTCACTAGCTCCCTCAAATCCCTAACTCGGACTGCCGTCCTCAACTCCACATACCTCAAACTCCACACCGTGCCCCATCCTCTGCAAACTCCTCAGTCGCTAACTCCTCAGTTTCTTTCCTATTCTTTCCTGTTTCTGTTGGAAATCACACCCCACAGGTCACTTCCAGTGTTTAGCACTCATGCTCGTTCTCTAGGTGTTCTCTCTGAGACACTCACTCACTTTCTGCCGCACCCCAATACGGCTAAACACTCCCAGTTCCACCAAGTTGCTTCTTCGTTCCTCCAGGTAATCTCAAGTCGTTAAGTTCTTCATTTTAGTGTGGTGAATCGCTAGCCAGTTGCTGTTTGGTCCAAGGTTATTAAGCACGGCTGAAGCACAAGGTGCTGACTAGCAGTTGCGCACTCTATCTCCTTACGACATAGCTTGACACTCGTTGGCCAAATTATTACAGTCAATGTTCTAGTGAGTCTTTTGAAGTCATTTGATCTGGTTTTCGCGGTTGTGACGGTAGAAGGTATCAATAAGACCGGCACACACCGGCAGCATAGGTCCCTACATTGAACGACAACGCTGTCAGTTAACGCTGAGTCGTCAGCAAGAACTTTTTATTGAAGTTCTTGGTGTCAGCGAACTAAACAGAGCAAAGAAGTTTGGTTTCGATTGATTTGAGTGCTGTTACTCTGAGACTTCTTTGCATTCTTCCTGTTGGTTGCTCCTACATACCTGCAATGATAGTTGGGGAGACTTAAAGAGAACAACACAATTGAGTGAGTGGCACCTGGGCTTTCTTGCTAATGTCTAAAAGAATCTTCTCAGCTAAAACTATCGATATCGGCGCCAAAGATCTTTTTACAACCCATCTTTAATGCTTTGTGCTGCTGTTAAGCACTTGTTGGTTGCTTGGTGAATGCTTCCGCCAAAGCAGTGCCAGCAACGCCAGCTGCGTTGAACCTAGGTTAGATCTACTGTTCTCAAAAGTTAGCATAAATGTCTTTGGAGATTCAGGAAGGCTCTTACGCTTTCTAAATCTACTAATGGCTTTGAACCATTTGAAGATTCTAGCGGACAAGCACACGTCAAAGCGGTATGTATGGCACCAACATCTAATGGGTCTACAACATAATGTTTTACTGTTGCCAGTAATACCGACAGGTCTTACTTGATGCCTTTAGAAACATATCCAAACATCAACGTATGCTATGGAGCCTAGTTGATGTTGGCCATGGGCCGAAGCAACGTCCTCGAAAATCACCAGACTCTACCTGGAGCACCAACAACGAACAGGAGATCCCAAGTGAAATCCTTATGAGAATGTCTGCTAATAGGAGCGTACACTATCACAGCCAAATGTCCACTTCTTCACGCCTGGTCTAAGAGATCTCAATGAACACTAATGCTCGCCCCCTACAGCTGATAGTTATGACCTTCACACAAGCCGACTACGCAATGATGTTGAAGCTGCGACAAGCCAATGGAATGAACATGCAGCTATTTTGTTGGAAAGCTGAGTCAAACTCTCTTACAGGAATACATAGAAGCATCAAGCTGGAGTACAAGGAGAAAGCTGCCGGCCAGCCTCTTGTCTCTTTGCTTCTATGTGAGTTCTTCCATAGTCACTCGGCATATCCACATGCGTACCACCGGTCAACAACAATGTGATTTATTTTATTAACTTTGTTAACTGTAGCATCTACTGGGGTAATGATTAGTGCAATATGAATTAGTTTATAGAGTATGTAGCGTATGGTACAACAAATTATGGATGGAGTGCGTTAGTACGACTTGCAAATAACGTAGTTGAGGAACGACTTTCTTGGCTTCAAGCTGTCGATATCATTTTGGAAGTTGTAGTAACGAGGAGACGAGGCATTGGAAGGAGTTGACGAGGTGTCTGAGGTCATGGTCTTTCTGAACCGGTTCTCGATCAGGTCGGTGCCCACAGACTTTTTAAAGTGTTTCAAGTCGGCGACGGAGTGACAGTTTCCTCTTCTTTCAGCAATGGTTCGCGAGTTGTCTTGCTCAGAGAAGTTGTTGTAAAGAAGAGAACATGTCATTCTCTTGGCTTGCATGGAACTCTTTTCTCCAGAGAACTGCTGGAGCTCAAGAATACGCTGCTTTTGTTTCTTCAACCGATACTCTTGAGAAAGACTCTTCTCCAACGAGGAGAAGTCGTCGTCAGGAAGTGCAGTAGTCTGAGCACCTTCTTGATCAATCTCAGTCTCTTCCTGGATGGTGTTATGGGTCCGCAACACCTTGATTGTCACAGTGTTAGGGTTTACAACTTCCACTGGCTCGGAGCTTTGATCGTCCTTAGCACCTGCTGCTGGGAACTTAGCACTGAGCGACATGCGGTTGTTGAAGTACGGGCTATTGTTGAACCGCAGCTGCTTGACCTTGACACTGGATTTGAAGGGGAAGTCAGCATTCACCCCGCTCTTCAACATCGAGTTGCGATTGGTGTTTGGAGAGCTTGGCTCAGAGAGATACTTGTTGGTGATGGCAGCGAGGTCCAGGTGGCCCGACACTGGTGATGCAAGCAAGTCTGCAGAAGTCTGTGGAGACGTAGGCACGGTCGAGTGGGTAAGCTCGCTGTGACAAGCCGACGACTTGTCTGATTGGTCTTGAGGGTCTGGTCCTGCAAAGCTGCTGTTGACAAAATAAAACTGCGGAGACCCCGAGCCGTCATCGACCTTCAAGATTGGGGATTTCACGGTCGGCTCTTGGTTGTGGAGTGACTGCACCTCGGAGATCGAGAGTGGGATTCTGATGAATGGAGCGTGCACTGCTGGAGACTCTTCAACTGGGGTACCTCTGGAGTAGTGAGTGTTCATAATTGGAGTTGATTTGATTTGGTATTTGGGGTTGACAGAGATCGGGAGGTTGGTCTTGACGTTAAGACCAGCAGGTTTCTGGTGAGCAGCTTGCATACCCTGGTTATTAGCATAGTAACCGTTTTGGTGTGGGCCCTGGTAACCATTATTTTGTGGAGCTTGACGATAAGCTTGATTAACTGGCTGCATTGGAGCGACAGCCTGCAACTTGTCTGGCATTGGAGGAAGAGATTCATGCAAAGGGGCATTTTGATTAGCCTGGTAATGGCTAGCCCTGTTGTTGTATACGTTATCTTTTTGTTCGTTGGCTTGTTCAACTTTCTTGCCCATGATTGGAGGAGGCAAGTTACCTTTGATCTGGTGGTCGTAAGTCTTGTGGACCACAAACGAAGTACGCTCCTGGGCAGGTTTCTTGAACAAATCTTTCAATGAACTAATCGACAGCTTCTTCTTGACGTGACCGTATGATACTGGTCTACTAAAGTCAAGACTGCTGGAACTGTCGTTGTTGTTGGTCATTATCTTGTTTACTGGAGCAAGATTTTGGACTGGTTGCAAGACTTGCTGAACAGATTGACGAACAGGCTGTTGGTTAACAGAATAGTTAGCATGCTGCAGTGGATAACTGACTCTTGGCTGATAGTTGCCCTGATAATAACTGACACGGTTAACTGGTTTTTGCTCAGCTGCCAGTTGGGTTTGAGGTTTTGGCTGAACAGTCTGTTGAGGAGCCACATTGGAAGCTTGCGTATGAGTGACTTCTTCCATTTCCTCGTCAGACACGTCTTCCCAGTCAGCATCATCACCAATATCTATGTCAAGGTCATTTTCCAACGGAACAAATCCATTATTGTTAAACGTGTGGTGGTTAAACTCACTGGCAGAGTAAACAATATTGTTAGGAGCCAATGAAGGAGCCAGGTAAGTGTAATTGTTTGATGGCTGGGTAGCAACAGGACCGGCCTGCTTTTGTGTTGCATTGAAGTCCAATTGCTTTGTGGTGTCAAACTCAAATAAGTCAGACTCGTACATCCAGCTGAGCTCTTGTTTCAATTCAGGGTCCAAGCTACTGAGTCTACTTGCTGCTGAGTTGGTAGAAGGCAGTGGTTTCGAGCCAACAGGTCTTAAACTTCTTGGAGTCTCTTTCTTGAAAAGAGCAGTCGATGGCAGAGGATAAGTGGATGGAGTTGAGACATGACTAGGCTGCCAACTCGATTGCAGTTGGTTATAACCTTGAGAGTGAAGTCTTTGCATCTTTTTCTGTCCGTATTTGTGCTCTTGTGGTCGTTCGGAGTTCTAGTTTCTTTGGTACTCGCTTAACTGTGAACTGGTGGAGTTGATTAGGTGCAATTGGTGGTGAAAATGTCCAATGGTCTGTTTAAGCGAATGTAACAGTTGGAAAACAGGACACGAAATGGTTTGAAACGGAAGCAAAAACTTGGACGAGACTTGCGACAAAGATATATAAACAGTGGTAACCTGAAAGCTCAAGTTATGGAATTACTGGTTTGTGGTAAGCACGGTTGATGCATGGTGGCTGCATGCAGACCCATGGGTCGGTACTGGCGGCTGATCTCTAAGCCTGGAGGAACCAAGTAATAGATGGCCAAATAAAACTTGAGAGGATTATATTAATACCGAAGAAAGCGTTTCCAGGGTGTGATTGTTGTCTCTTGGTTTGTACTGGTTTTGTGCTGATTTGTTTTTGTCTGCCATATTGGTGTTTGAGTGATGGTTTGAGGTTAGTGTTTAATTGGAGCCGGGAGTGTAATTTACAGATTGCAGGTATCATGTATGTAAGACATAAATAGCACCTAAGACATTGGGAACTCAGGTACAAGGCATGAAGTAAGACATCAGTATGAGACTGAATCACTGATGTAACAGACTCCCACTGGGAGTAAGTACCCCAGCAAATATTTTAATGTCGAAATGAGGGCCACTAATATTCTGCACAGAAGAAAAGTAATATTGTTCACTTGAGGGTCCCAGGATCCTTAGCTATTTTGTTACCATGTATCCAAGTTCTAGCTGAGTGGTTTTTGCCTGGTACTGTGTAATGGTGTGTTCTCGAACCGAATCTGTGGGTAGACTAACTTCGCCTATGAGGCTCATTTGATTTATGCTGTAACAACTATATCATGCCTGCTTGCGACGCTTGGTAATCATTGTCAATCTCCGAACGCCTTTCCAAATTAAAGGTTACAATCAGGCAATATGCCTTGCAATTACACAACACCGTTCTATCATTTACGGTACACTCGTGCTTCATTGTAATTGGAATTGCTATATTATTCTCAGTACGGCCATTTCACGGTACACCTTTCTTCTTTCAGAACTCGTCTCATGTTCTAAATTGCTTTGTTTTTACTCTATCTTTCACCCACAATGTTTCCCGGAACATCCTTGGTGACAACTTCTACAGCTCGACTGACTACTTGTACTCGATCTACTCATCCTACTATCTTACCCCTGGTCTCTAATTCACTCGAACTATTCTCCCTCTTTAATTCTCCTTCTCCGACTCTCTATCTATTCTTAACTTACACCCTCCCTTTCAATCTTTACACTCCCTCAGTGACTGTCCCCTCTCCTACACTCTCCTCTGTCATCATTCGTCCTCGATGCATCAAAACCTAAAACGTTTGCTATGTTGATGTTCCAATCCAGTCCACCAATCAATAATCCTTGCCTGTCACATTTCTTTACCTCCTACAACCTCAAATCATTACCCCGACACTGAACCTCCTGGCAACTAAGTTTAACATTTGCACTCTCTCAAGGAGACTTGACGTCTCTCCATCAATCTCTTTGTTTTTGAAACTTCACAGTGTTCCCCTAACCTTCTCTTACAACTGTATTATTTGAAACTACAATACTTTATCCCCACAATCAATAGGTCTCACTTGTATTCAAACCTTCCACCAATTTCATAGTCAACGTTAAACCCAATCGCCCTAGTTGCACCCAAAATATCTGCAGTCAAACCTCGGTAAACTGTAATCTGAAACCAGACCAACTCTCGTAGACCTGTTTTCATGCACGTGCACTGTGTGTGCCCTTTCCGTGTCACTCTTGCCACCGGCTCTTCATTCTTCGAAATTCTTTGTTCACGTGACTCACCATCTTTTCAAATTTTCAATTCGCCATCTATACTTAGTTCTCTATTCTTGAATTGAAAGAAGCACATCTTATCTGCCGACAATTTCAAGATGCAAATTTTCGTCAAGACCTTGACCGGTAAGACTATCACCCTTGAGGTGGAGTCTTCCGACACTATCGACAACGTTAAGTCTAAGATCCAAGACAAAGAAGGTATTCCTCCAGACCAACAAAGATTGATCTTTGCTGGTAAGCAATTGGAAGACGGAAGAACCTTGTCTGACTACAACATCCAAAAGGAGTCCACTCTCCATTTGGTGTTGAGATTGAGAGGTGGTGGTAAGAAGAGAAAGAAGAAGGTCTACACCACCCCAAAGAAGATCAAGCACAAGCACAAGAAAGTCAAGTTGGCTGTCTTGACCTACTACAAGGTTGACAACGACGGAAAGATCGAGAGATTGAGAAAAGAATGTCCAGAGGTCACTTGTCAAGCTGGTGTCTTCATGGCTAACCACGGTGACAGACAGTACTGTGGTAAGTGTCACCTTACTCTTAAGTTGAAGAAATAAGGAGTGAGTAATAGTTAAATACATGACATTGCTAAGATGTTGTATGCCAATACTATTGGTGATTGTAGTTGGAAGATGAGTTTTTGCCACTGAAATGTAATGAATCTGTGTGGTCTATTTTCACCTAGCAAGGTGATCCTCTTATGGGGTGAGTAATCTACAATCCATGTTGGAAGTTAGACGCAATTGAGTCCATAATGGTTCTCATTACTCAGCTGGTTTCACCATCGTCTGCTGGGTGAGAATTGCCACTGGGTCTCAATTATCCTGACAGGCGTAATTCTTCATGTTGGGAAAGTAAACTGAGATGCGTAAGACTTGAGCAGAAATATACCAGGCAATGCTAGTTATTGCAATTCTCCTCGACTCTTTGACGATTTCTAAACACTCAGTAGTACCAACACACACACACACCTAAGGTCTATTCTCTCAAGGCATTTGCAATTTGTGGAGATGCATCCTCTAGTAGATGCAGGTAATGTCAACTACATTTGCAGTAGTGTCAGTGAGAAATAATTCCTTCTAAATTCTGTAGTACTGATTGAAATAGCTTTTGAAGGAAATCACTTCAATTACCTCAAAGTCTGAGACCAATTGATTGGTTCTCTTTTAGCAGTGGCGATGAGCCAAAGGAATAATGGAACAACCGGGCTGTCAACTGAACATAATTCTTTCAAGTCAACAACACTCAAATCAATCAACTATAGGTAATTACAAATTGAACCAAGCAAGCAATTGCATCAACCGCAATACATTCACTTCGGTCAATTACTAGTAGATACCATCTACCAGCTTATCTACACTAATAAACATGCAAATGTCATTTCACGAGCTAGAACTTCAGAGACTCCGCAGACAATTTCACCCAACCACCCAGTTGCCATGCAAATTATGTACAAACTCAGATCCAGTTTTATATAAGTACCTCAAATATCAATGAATGCAGGGATCTGTATCAACAACAAACAAAAACAAAACATCAACCAACATCAACCAAGCCGAATGCAAAGAATATAAAAAGAATGGATTAAGACGAATCCAAGACAAACCCTCAATGGGGCATCATGTGAACTCCAACAGAATCATTGGAAAACTCCTCCCTTAACTTTCTCAGTGACCTCGTCCAAGACACTGGCCTTGACGTGATCCCAGTTGAGACTAACATTCTTCAAGACAGTCTCAAACCCAGCTCTACCTTTTTGAGCATTGGAGTCAAATCTTTGAAAGGACCATTCTTCGACCTTGTTACAAAGACGTTTGATCGAAGCGTAGGCAGTTATTTGAGCTTCCTGGTCAAACTTAGTTTGGTTCGGGTTGGCCGGGTCTGGCTTATACGTAACAACCTCGTAGACTTGCAACAAATTGTTCATGGTGAGATTCATCGATCTCATCGTCACCGTCTTGTTAATAGGGTCGACCTCTGAGATTTCCCGCACATAAGAACGCTTCAATCCTCCAACAAGGAAATTCAACCAGGAGGGAATGGCCTGCTCGCAAGTGATTAATCGCTCAGTTTTCAAAATTTTGGTGTTCTGGTCGACTTCCCTCCGCAAAACATCCACCGCTACCACCTGAGTCGACATCTCGTTAGGATACTTCTTCCAGTTAGCGGCAGAGACCTGTTCCCATGGGTAGCTAAACGAACAGTGTGATTCAAAAATTTTCATCGTGTGATAAGCTTCGGAAACTTTTCAATTAGAATTGATGATCTATAAACTTGTTATTTAATCAATTATGAATATAGTCTTGCTAATAGTATCTAGTTCTATTTTAAATAAAACAAAACACAAAACTTTCTATCAAAAAAAAATTGATGGCAACAAGTTATATATAAAAGATAGAGGTACAAAAAAAAAAAAAGTAAAAAAGTCATATGCAAAAGCAAAGATCCGAGCTGTCGGGATCCACCGGAACCCATTGATCCCAACCAATCGGAGTAGCTCACGTGACATCATCAAGTCACGAGTTCTTGCCGTTTACTTACGGGAGTGTGAGTGAGTGACAGGTACAGGCGTGTCTATCACTTTATTTGAGTGAATGATGGCTTCGGACGTGTAGGTTGTATACAAGATATTGAAGAAGCTTTGCTGAGAGTGTGGTGGTGTCTGAAGTGGGATTAGCAACACCTAAAGCTTTAGCCATAGCTTTCCAGGATTTGGGACCCACGTTGGCTAGGGGAGGTTGAATAGAGATCACAATAGTGAGAGTAGAGAGTAGGCTTTTATAATTCTATTCTGTTCTCTTCTATCCGTCTGGCATTCACAAACACCGGTTCGTAGATGGACCCGCCGGAGGTCTCGTACTACTTGCGGAGACACTGTGTATAGATGCCAGCCCCGTCGCTCCCGGTACCTACAAATAAGATAATACATTGTATAGACTTCTCATAGTCTTGACATCATGAGAAACTTAATGAGTTTGAGAATCGATTTCTAAGGAAGTTTCTACAACCGATTGCGTATGTAAGGATGTTAGTATGTCCGGATGTACAACCGGACACCACCCTGTGACGATTCCCGCGCGATGGTAGTGGTTGCGAGCTCCGTAGACCCTTGTCGGTGTTCGGGTGTTGTTTGTCACATGATCACAGGGTACAAAACGCTGTCGGCGATCACCGTAGTGGCTGTGAAGATTAAATGTGAAAAAACCACAAACAAAAAGGATCGACCTTTTCATGGTCGATCATGCACTCATTCACGTGAGACTGTAGTTATGGATAAGCGATTGAGAATAACGAGTGCCAAATATAGCGAGATCGTCACGTGGGAACACAGAAGACACGGTGTGTAGCCAATATAGGAAGTTAATTGAGTGCCAAGACACTTGAGACGTACCAGTTGCGACCAGAGTTTCAGGCTAGCTATTCGTAAGAGACTGGGCGCAACGTAAATGAAATTAAGATTAAGTTGAGAAGGCGTTCTCGCCGAGGTGAATGACGAGGTGCGTTGACCATAAGAGCCTGATAAGGAAGAAGAATAGAATTGGGATTGGACGACGACATGATTTGAGACATCAGTAAAGTTAAAGAGGGTGTGGCAAAGCTTAAGCCTGAAAACGACGCGGCAGAGTAAATCTCGTAGAAAAACGATTCACGTAAAACAGGGTGCATGCAAGTCTGTTAGCGTGGATCCGTCAAAATAAGCTGGGGAGCAAGTCTAGCCAAGGCTTTGGATAGCAGCAGGCGTGGGCTTTCTCCATAGGGTTTCTGGCAATTCAAATTAGGCAGGAATCGTCTGAGTAGAGTAGGTCATGTTGCCGGAATTGGGTTGGGGTTGCAGTGACAGATTGGCCTTTTTGGACTTGGAGCCGAGCGTCAGAGCTGAGACCAGAGCCGTTGTATGAGACTGGGGTGAGTGACACCTGGAAATAATAACGAATCCGAGCCCACCGGCGATCACTGGTAGGGAAGGCAGTGGGCCAATATTGTACCCAACTAGGAAACCAAATGCTAGTGTGGTTCTTGATAGTGTATGCATAAACTAACTTGCGGAGGGTCTGGACTCGATGTAAAACTGCTGTGCCGCAAACTGACTGGTGGTTGACTTTGGAGCCAAAAAACCGTACCGCATCGCATTTGTTGTAAAATTCTCTAACAGCTTCGACCCTCTGATTATGAATATGCTGAGGTGTTGAATCCCGAAATTTCAGCTCGCAATGACACTCTCGCCGGACAAAAAGCCTGCCCATAAAGCCTTGGTCCCAATCGGTTGTAATCAGGCGACGCATGGGTATGCACGTTTGCCCACACTGCACGGTTTAAAATTTCTATGGCTTGGCACCAGCGGTGCAGACAATAGCTCGAACAATAGATTCATGATCTGGGAGCTTGGGGGAAACATGCTATAAATACCCCAGTGCGCTTGCCTTATTATTCTCATGGAAATTCTTTGCCCCATCGCAACACAATAGCTTTGCACAATAGTCTTGCGTCTCCTTAGTCTCTCGCTAAACTGCAAGTCCAACCCACAATGGTATCGTTCACCAGTTTGTTAACAGTTGCTGCTCTCGCAGTCCGTGCCGTCAAGGCCGAAACCAACAGCACCACCTTGGTGTCGAGCACAAGCACTTCTTCCTCCAACTCTACCACCACCACTTCCGGCACCGCAAGCTACGTCAGTGGAAGCATTGTCACTGGTAGCAAGGTCAATGCTGCCAACGTTGTAGCAGGATCAGTAGGAGGAGGATTGATTGCCTTGGTTGCTGTGTTGATCTAATTCCAACGACTCCACGATCAGGTTCGTCGTCCTGTGTGTCACGATAACTGTGCCAGATTTCAAGCACTGTACTTGGTCCCCCAACTTTTCGAGCCAGAGCCCACCCGGTTGCTGGCTCAACCACCCCACATTCACACATCTACATCTGCAGCCGCCGAGGGTTCGGAACGGTGACTCTGCT
This sequence comes from Saccharomycopsis guyanensis, assembly GCA_030578595.1. Taxonomy (NCBI): domain Eukaryota; kingdom Fungi; phylum Ascomycota; class Saccharomycetes; order Ascoideales; family Saccharomycopsidaceae; genus Saccharomycopsis; species Saccharomycopsis guyanensis. The sequence continues at coordinate 1,545,804 of JAJMSQ010000001.1, forward strand.
TTTTCTTGGTTCAGTTTCTCTCTTGATTTGAAATGTTCTTGTTTGTTATATATACACTGCTTAATTGATACTGGGTTACGAACTTGCGAAGTAGTATACCACCCCAGTGGGTCTAATGTCTCCCGGGTAACTGGGATGGATTGGTGGGTCGAACTCGCACCCTCCGACTAGCCCCGTCGGAGGCTGTGTCAATCCGAACATTGAGACATCAAGGCCGCGGGCGGGTAACCGACGGGTGGCGGCGGTTTGTCGGGTGAGGTTGTGAGGACAAACCGCGCAGCCGCGTCATCGGGCATGGGTATACATAGAGCATTGATGTTGAAAGCTATTTGCAAGTCAAAGAGTCTTGAAGGACATATAAACAGGTACACATTAAAATCATTCAAAGTCATTAGCGGGGAGGGCACGGCGGGAGGCACGTACCAAAGATGGTATAATGTAAGGAGAGTAATCGGTGCGGGTGGTGGGCTATAGGAAAGCGTCCATTTCAGTGACATCTTCCTGAAGAAAGCTGCCCAATTCTTTGGACCCCAACAAGTTTGGAATATTGATTAGGTGGGAGAAGTCCGAGCTAGGTTTACTTTCAAACGGGTCCAAGTCCCCACGGTGTTTGGACAACAAGTCAATTGGTGGCAAATACAACGAGGCGGTCTCGGAGGCAGGCGAGTGGATGGAGCTGCTTGCGCCCGACACGGTCGAGCTCGCTTGCGACAGGGCATTGAAACCAGCAATGTCAAAGTTGAACAAGTCGGCCGAGTCTACGGACGAGACAGACGACGAGTTGGTGTCGTAGCGGCGCAACTCGGTGCCGTTCGGGACAACGTCCTCGGGGTCCTGCTGGTCTCCGAGACGGTCGATCTTAAGGTTGGTGGCCATCAAGAAGTCTTCGATCTTAGTAAACAAACTTTCGACGTTCTTCTCAAGGTAGTTCAAGCGGGCCTCGAGCTTGCGTATCGTCTCCTTGTCGGACGACACTGACTCTGGAGAACTAGGCACCACAACAACAGGCTCTGCGACTGGGCGTCTCAACTTTGGTTTCTTGCGCAGCTTCTCGACTGCGCCGCCGGTATACTGACAACTCACGGAGTACTTGATGCAACTGGTGCACGGCTTGCTGCCGTTGCAGCGGACCTTGCGCTGACGACAGTAGTTGCAGGCCCTCAGGGTGCGGGCACGTGGTTTCTTGGGCAGCTCGGTGGCGGCCTGGAGGCTAATTGGGTCATGGACAAGATTCATCTGGGATTGGAAAGCTGCATTGGCCATGCCGTGGTGGCAAATACCCCAGCTTATATATAGCCCTAGCCACGACGCGGCCAGCCGCAATTAACGGTATTATTAATCTGTGGTGCAGCGCTGGGGTTGGAGTGTGAGACCTGCGGTGGTCGGAGAAACCAGGTGCGGTCGGCGGGGATAGGCGTCGGTGTTTACGGGGGTAGCCGGCTTTATCTGGATGATCTGGCTCTTTCCGCCGTCGGAGATATCCATGGCTCGATTGGGGCTCGCCCATTACTAATGGTTTGACAATTGCACTAGCCATGGTGGACTATCGAACCATTGATTAATCGTCGTTCAGGACCGTCCCGGAAGCCCATCTCTGGGTCAAGGTTTCTTTTTCTTGTTATGACGTTGGTCCAGCCCTGATGTCTGAGGGAGGCCTCAGGCTACAGATTAGGACCATATCGCTAGTCTCAAATGGTCATACGGCATGACACCGCAACGTCGTCCCTACCTCGACCGACGCGGTCCCAACCCTGAGCCTATTGGCCGACCCCTCCCAGCTCCGACCTCGCTTACCAAACGTCTTTCTCCGGCCCTCGTAATTCCTAGGCCGCCTGGTGACCATTGCTCAGGCTGCTAGCTTCCGCCAGTGTCTCAGCATTTGGCACTAGCATTTGGCCCCAGGTTTAGGTCCCGGCTTGTCTCTCAACATTCACCCTGGTGGTACGGCATGGCCCTGAACTCTGGAACCAGCTCTAACTCTCCTTCTCCATTTGTCAGCCGCACCCAGTCGTATTCTGAACTGCCTCCTGTTAAAGTTGCAATTTGGGTTGCAGTTTGGGTCGCATCCTGATTGGCAATCATGTCATCAAAAGTGTATCGTGGTGCCCTGGACCTTTCAAACCCTAATGCCTCAACTGCGGTCTCCTCCACATTTTGCCAACCGTTGTCCTCCTCATTGGGGTCCTCTCCACACTCCGACCGTTTCTTATTCTCTGTCCACTCCCTTGATCTACTGCTGTCCCTTGCTCTTTTCAATCGTACTACGGCTCACCCTCCACACACTACGCGACTACTCAACTGCATTGTCACTTCTAACGTCTTGTAGATGGTTCTATGGACTTCCGTCCAGTTGGCCCACCGCCTCTATCACTGCCTCACAATCTATCCAACCAAACGGTCCAGTGATAGCCGTACTCGGGCAGTGTCGGTAGCTGTATATCATGTGTGTCCGGCTGGAAACACAATAGTTGGAGCCGCTTGTCATGCTTGTCTTCACCCTGCTGATCGATCAACCCTGAGGTTGCTCGCTGACCCGATGACTAATCGGATAAATACTTGAGACATCCATGTCGTATTGCGCCTGCCAAGTTTGTCCGAGAAAGCGTTACAGTTCGCAAGGTTCATGGCACTATTGCGGAGATTTGGGTTTGTTTGTTGGTACAATTGTTTAGTGAGCCCTTGTAAGTGCTCGGGCTATTGTGAGGTACTTGGGGTGTCCCCCCGAATTCTTGCTGATTCTGTAGAAGTTTCGGAGGTTGTAAGATCGTCGAATGTATTTGATCTGACAACTACTCAATTGCTAGTCACTAATTGGAAATAATGTGGAGACAAGCAACTTTACAAGATACCTGGGGAAGTTACGAGCAGATTGTCAATTGGTGTGTGGGACCTTTACTACCGTGTGACTGGCAACCAGTCAAGTGGTCAACTCTTACAAAGCAAGATCTCGGTTCAACAACTGTAGTCCCATCGTTGATCAACGGTTGACAGATGATAATGTAAACCAGCTGCTGAGCAACCGTGTTCTCCGGCTAAGACACAGCATGTCACAGTCCCATTGGTCACACACATTCCTCAATCACCTGTCAAAACTCCTCTAATAGTGACATCTCCAATGAGGTATAGCCAGTCAGTACAGATTTCGACAACCTGTAATAAGCATACCAATTTCACTCAATTGATCTACCAAGCTAAGCATCCAAGATCAACCCTTGGCTGGATCAGCTATGCCTGAGCTCCATGAAAAAGGCCCTGCATGAGAGTAGTGCTACAGTAGTTAATATGCCAAATGTATAATGCAGTTCATAAATTATGGAGGGCCAATGGAGCCTTGAGCAGTCGGCTGGTAGAATAATGAAGACCGCTAACACATCTAAGTAAAATCAACGTCCATGGGAGAACCGGTTGGCAATCGTATACTCGACGGTGTTGCTATTCTCGGACCTCTGAGTGTCTGTATGACGTAGCCAGTGGATCTCACTGGAGTTGCACCCCACCGAGCCAAGGGAAAACCCCACACCACAGGCACTCAAACAAAGTTATAGACATCTCAAAGAGGTGACAACGGCGAAGTATAATCAAGAGCGCAGACGGTCAAACAAGGAATACTGAGAATAGTAACAATGGTTCCGACCGGAAAAATTGGACGGAACTCCAGAACTTCGCCAGACAAGCTGGCAATAAAACAATAGAATTAGACAATGCCATACGGCGGTGCCAGCGAGGGGACTGAAAAAGAAACCTCTCTGCAACAGATTTGTGGTGGAGAGCGCAACTGCTGGCTCAGGTAACCGTCACCGATTATTGGCATTCAGTTATCAGTGCACAGTGGCTAAATTGACGCAAAATCACCAGCACTTAGTCATGATTTGTCATCCGCAATCAGAAACTAGTGCTCTGGACAGATCTCCTCCAAAAAAACAGGCTGGAAAGCTGGCAAGTGCAAGAAATGTGCAAAATGTGCAAAATGTGCAAAGGGTATGGACAAGTGCGTTAGACGCATGTTGGATGGTCAGAAGCAGCGGCTCAACTCACGGGTTAGCCACCTTCAACCGTCGAGTATAGTCGGCGTTGTCTTGCAACGAGACGTTACTTTCATTAGGATCGATGAGATTAATCGGCGGCTGCAATCGGTCGTCGACGAAGGTGTTGTCGAGCTTCTGCTCCGTCTCTTGGTGGTAAAACAACCCCGGTGTTGTAGGACTACGAGGCGATCCTTTCATCGGTGGGAGGTCGCTTTCGAGCATGGTAGCCCCGCTGAAATGACTTTCCTGGAAGCTGGCACGCTTGGCTGAAAAGTTGTTGGCGTACCTGCGGCGAAGCAAGAAGAACACTATGAGTGCAATGATTAGGATTATGATGATGGCTATGCCCGTAAAGAGCCCGGCCACTTTAGCCTTATTGCTGAAGAACAGCTTGGTTTGCAGCTCGGTGACTACAGGGTTGTCGGTTGACACAGCAGCATTCGAAGTGGAGCTAGCCGATGTCGTTGCTGAGCTCAGACTAGTCGACTCTGTACGGGTTGCGTCTGCTCTGCTGGAATCAGACGAAGTTTCACTGGTGGTGGTGACTTCGCTGGAAGTGCTTGTTTCGCTGGTGGAGCTCGAGCCACTGATGATCACGGTATTATTGTTTGTATACACCACGGTGCTGACGATCGCTGTGGACGGAGAGAATGTGGTGGTCACCTGGCTGGTGACGGTTCTATAAGACTCAGATCCAGAGGCAGTTGTGGTGATATATATTATGCTTGTGCCTGCAGACGAGGTGACCTCCACCACCAGAGTGACAGCAGTGGTGACTGGTGCTACAGTCAGTGTCAGCGATGTCGAGGTACTGGTACTGGTACGACTTGTGCTGGTGGAAGTACTTGATGTGGATGTGGATGTGGATGTAGGTGTGGTGGAAGTTCTTGTGGAACTTGTGGTGCTTGTTCGTGTGCTCGAGCTGGAACTCGAGCTGGATTGCACAGTATAATCGTCGTTCAACACAATGTACCCATAAACATTGTCTCCACCACAGTTCTCATACGGGTATCCTGGACAGCTGGTGTCGCAGCCCAGCAGATCATGACTGCTAGGTAGCACGTTGGAGCACCAGCAGTTCTCCCCCTGGACTATGGCCAAGGAGTAGCCGTCACAAGCATTCTCACAGTACCCATTGGACATATAGGTGTTGGAGTACTCGGTGGAGCCAGTGTTGCTGCTGGAGCAATAGTCCTGGGCCATTGCACAGCCGGCAACAAGTCCAAGCACTAAGAGTCGGGCAGGAACCATGTTGCTAGTCAGAACAGCATTCACTCAGGCACAGCAGCTGGATCAGGTTTATAGTCTCGATTGCTTATCCCTTTGGGCCTATTTTTAGCAGTGGGTCTCAGCAGCGGGCTTTTGCAAAAAACTGAGGCAGTGTGCTGGGACTCCTCTATAAGTTCAGGCCGGCAGCACTTTCCTCGATATAAAGCTTGAGGTTTCGAATGGCTTCACCTTCAGCAGTTATATATTGCGCTATCGTTCACCACCACACTACGCAGGTGTGCCAAGTTCAGCATTTGCTTGCAGCCCGGAGCCTCCTGCCACCGGCGACTCCGTGCAGGAAATCCCATCTCTTGATACCCGAACCTGAGCTTGTTCCTTAGAATTTGTTGGTTTTTTTCCTTCTGGCTGCCCTTTGACGTAACCTCCACCATATCTTTGTGATATCAACAATGTCTCGACTGCAGCGAGCCACATCGCAAATGAAAATTCTCATTTCAAGTTGACCGGTTCGCTCGATTACTGTTTCAGAGCCCCTGGGCAACACAATTCCAGCCTGAATTCCTACGCTGAGGTGCTACATGACCAATGGATCTGTTACGCTTGGTTCTGGAAGTCTCCGGAGTTGGTACTGTTGACCCCAGTTGGTATCAATCGGGACCTACGATTGTCGATATCTGAAAAAATTTCAAGCAGCCTCTGCAGCACACTGCAGCTGCGGCGGCATAACTATGTAGGGATTCTGAGATACTCTGAGTCCATGATGGTCAAGTGATGTCATACCAAGAACCTAGTAACTTGCAAAGTTGCTGGTGTAACTACCGTCAGAGGGGTATCGGCTACAAAAACTAGCAATTGGCGACCCTGGATTGAGCGCGCACTGTTATTCGGAGATTCAGGGATATTGTGCGCACGTGACCGCAGGTCGGCTGCCACCGGTCCTTGGGAGTGTCAGTAGAGTTCAGTGGTGTGATAGGGGGTTTAAGTTTGTTTAAGGAGGTCGGGTTGGAAGGAAATACGGGGTTGATGAGAGGGGGATCCCCAGGATTGGCGGCAACCTTGTGATGGAAGGAACCACAGCGTCGAAGGAAGCTGCAATCGTAACATGGCAGCTCTGGAGAACCGGTGCAGAGTGAAATTTGAGGTGCAGCGTAATCTAATGCATTGTCCAAAAGAGTGTAGCTCTAGATAAAGAATCGGAAAGTGGTTGACTGGGAGCAGCACTGGAGAGTCGAAGCTTATTTGGAAGTTATGGTGTTTCTAGAAGCGGTCAAAGGGTGTTAAAAGGAGATGTCTTGGAGACGTGGTGATGTCTGAGTTATGTCTGGGCTATGAGGAGAGTGTTGGAGGGTTACTGAGACTTGTAGGCGGAGGACCAGTGGTGAGTGTAGAGCTCAAGAGTGAACTGTAGACAAGTCCGTAAATGGAGAGAGTCAAGACAAAAAGAACAAGGGAATGTACAATTGGGAAGTTGAGAGAAGTTGAGGCACACTTGAGAAGTCAGGCCAAGTCGAGAGAAAGAGTCAACAAACAAGGGCATTTAAAAAGTGTAGACAGAGAGTGTGTGTACTGAAAGTGATACGATTAGTGTTAATTAGGAAGGTCATTAGAGATCTCGTTAGAGAACGTATTGGAGAACTCATTTGAAAAATTTCACAAAAGAAACTTCATTGGGGGAGTCCAATTGGAAATTTCCACTGACAGAGTCCGAAGCAAGGGACGCAATTATGACCGATTAATGATCAATTTGCTGTCAATTAACTGTCAATTAGTGGCTAAGTCAATCTGGGTCGATGGTTGTCCGTTTGGAGCTTGTAGATTTCTGTGTATATCAAATTCCAGATCCGAATTACGGAAGGTACACAAACGCTAAAACCAATGGGTACAGATGTTAATTAAAATACATTAACAGAACAAAATAGCTAAGCGTAGCTGAGCATCGAGTAAGAGAGAGCAAGTTGCAGGAGCAACGGCTCGCAAGTATAATATATCTGGACCGGGCCAGTTTTATAGATCATCACACTCCTTTCGAAGAAATCACTTTTAACTTTTTGTTTTTATTGCTTCTGTTCATGGCAGCACTCAACGCAGACACATCGCTGCAGGACTTCATGGTCGAGAGCTTGATGCTGCTCGAGCTGTGGAGCTTGGACGGCTGGTTGGTGCTGGGGATCTTCCCTGGATGCTTTTTGAAGTTGAGGAGCTGTTGGTAGTCATAAATGTTGGGTAGGTTAATAGGCTTCGAGTAGGACGCGGAGGTGCTTGCGTTCATCAAGGACGCAGACCTCCGTAGGTTGGGGTCGTAGCGGTGGGTGGCAGGGGCCTGTTTCACCGGCTCGTGGTGCAGGAGGTACGAGAGCTGGTGTGGCTGTTTCGGCTGCTTCGGCTGGGGTTTCTGGGGTTGCTTGGCCGTTTGGTATGTTGGGGAGGAGATCGACGAGAGGGGAGAGCCTGTCAGCAGCACCAGCGACCCTTTAGCTGACGAGAAGATCGAGCTTGCGCTGGAGCTGAACGAGCTAAGCAGATGGCATTTCTCAGGTTCGTTGTATGAGGACGTCCGTGACAGGATAGGCGAGGACGCAGTGGAGGAGGAACGTGAGGACGTGGTGGATGGGGAGTCTGAGGGAGCCATGAGGGTGTTTGGCGGAAGGTTACCGAACTGCTTGCTGGACTCGACGATGGAGATCGTCTCAAGTTTCTTGAGGGTCGCCTCGAGTTCCTTGGTGTAGTTGATTATAGAAGAGTAGATCACCGTAGTGTTGACCCCCGTCAGGTCGAAAAAGGAATCGTGCTTGCGCTTCTTGAAGTTATTGTTGAAGTACTTGAGGTGGAACGAATTAGGGAAGCGGTACTTGAAACAGTCAAGAAGCAGGCGGAAAAGATCCTTGTTTGCGTCGTCAGTCGGGAGGATCAACCGGTTGTAATACTCGTTATTGTAGCAGTTGTTGAGGATCATGAGGGCGGTGTAGGACACCTTGGAGGGCTTGTACACTAGGGCAATGGACGGGTACATGAGAGACAACTCGCCAATGAAGTTGGCGCCAGCCTTCAAATAGAGGTAGTAGTGGTTCTCGTAGTTCCCGTTGAGCATGGACTTCAGGTCGTCTTTGGCATCGAAAAAGCTCTTATTGAGGTAGTAGTCAATGAACACGTCGTGGGTCGGAGCTGCTACCGACCAGCTGAGGTTGTCCAAGACGTGGGTCTCCATTTCCTGGAAGAGGTTTGCGTTGAACTGGTGGGCCGAGAAGTCCATGAGCTCGTGCAACTGGACGATCTTGTACTTGTTATCGTTGTACTTGGAGGCGATCCAGAGACAGGTCAAGCCAAGGAGCTGGAGATGGAGTTTCTTGAGCTGGCGGGTCAGGCAGTACCGGTCGATGAGGCTGACGGCAAGGAAGAGGGTGCTCTGTGCAAGGTTGAGCTTGGTACACTTGTCGATAATGAAGTCTATGAGGAGAAGCCGGAGCTCGGCGGTGAGCTCTTGCTGGGACCGGAACGACTTGAGGTTCGGAGCATAGCGTTTCTCCGCGCTGAGCAACGACTGGAAGATGTCGTCGCTGTACTGGTTGAACGTGCTGGAGTGGGCCCGTGTCTCCATCTGGATGACATGAGGGTTGAGGGCCAATAGCTTGGCCCTCTTCTCTCTGACCGTGGAGAATGGTGCCATGGGCAAAGGTAGTGGAGCAGTGGAGTTCCCCTGGGTCGCCGCTGAGTGTAGGAGGTGGTGGTAGGCAACAATCCGCAGCAGGCCCGGAAATCCTGGTTTTTCTTTTTCTGTTATATAAAAAAAACTTGGTCGACGCTTCGCACTAATTTGACTTGTCATCAAAACGAGTCAAAATATCGATCGCAATCCAGCGGTGTCTCAGTCTGCGGTCGCCAACGGTGCGCCTCCCTTGATCTTGGTCGCGCCGGGGGTCGGGGCCTTGCTCTACGCTATATATATATCCTGGCCGACTCTCCAGGTGGTGGCTCGGGCTCGCGCTGGTCAATCCTGGCCGCTATGTCGTGGTCTACTCTCCCGCCCACTATCTGGTGCCAGAGTTAATTTTCCAGCAAAGTTTGGCGGGTGCAGGGTGCCGCATACTCTAGATAGCTTCAGCCCAGGCCACCGGCCCAGCAAGAGTCAATCCACGGGCGGCTGCCCGCCCGCCGCAGTCACGTGGCAGGCGGCCCCTCTCGTCAACGCCTGGTTTTGTCTCGGTTAAGCATGCTAAAATTGATCTTCGGTGGGTGTTCTGGTAATGGTTTTTAACTCTCCCAAACTTTGTTTGTAGGGGGTTGGACGTTGGCACGGTTTAGGTGTTGCTGAGGTGGCTCTGTTGTGGGTCGAGTTGGTTTTCAACTGAAGGATGACTGGTGGGCTGAGTACCGGGCGGTGACTTGATGTTGGGGTGACTTGGTGTCCTGGTTACTTGGTGTCCTGATTAGTTGGTGTCCTGATTTTTTGGTGTAGGGGTTATTTGGTGTAAGGATTACTTGGTGTAGTGGTGTATCTGCGGTGCTTGATTTGTACTGGTGCCTTGTAATGGATGCCTTACAACGATCGATTTCCAGGATTTAGTTTGTGGTATTTGACTTCTGAGCTGATTGATTGACTCTAGTTCTCGACAATGATCACCGCCTGATTTCCCACCACGCTTGGCTTGTACTCTAATTCTCAATGTTAATTTCTACAATTGACTTCTGCACTCTCCGTCTGCATTTAACCTCCTACAATGTTGATACGCCTGACTACTATTCTTACTTCCTACACTTAACCTTTGCGCCTAATTTCCACGGTTGACTTCGACACTTGACTTCTACACTCAACCCACATGCTTAGATTCTACACTCACCCTCCGTGCTTGCTTTCTGCACTGATCTTCTGCCTTACCCTTGCTTCTTCTCTCAACTTCCACCCTAACATTACACCCTTGCCTTGACGCCTAATTTTTGTACTCTGATCCCTCGTTCATACCTTCTCTTACTTTCCCGTACTTTTTCTCACCGTCTTCTACTTTATGCACTGGACTTCTACGCGATCACCTCACTGTACCCTGTCGACTCTCGACGGTTTGCTTCTCCTCTTGTTGATGTTGATAATTTTTTACTCTTGCTTCCTACACCCTGCTTCCTTTATTTTTTCAGTCTCACCCATAACCTGTAGATCTTACATGAACAATCAACTCGCATCATTTTCATCTTTCCTTTTACTCTCTTCCACCTTTTTTTCTTTTGATTCACACCCCTTCTCCATCTCCTCATCTATTTTTTTTCTTTTCTTCTTTTTGCCTGGTCATCATTATTGTTTCTAGGCTTCACTTTGCTTTCACTTGCTTGCAACTTTCGGCTACCTCTGTACCATGTCCTTGCTTGTCTTCTGCTACTCGCATCACGCTTCTCCTCTGCAATTACTCTACTAATTCTCTGCGAATTCTCTACCAAATCTCTACTCTCATTTGAAATCGCATCTACAGTGTCTCTACCAATTCACTGCCACACCGTTAGATCACTCCTTCACCACTCTAACACCCCTCCAGGTCCCTACACCTTGTCCCTCGCCTCACCCCCGATCTTGATCTACTTTTGCTTTTCTCGTCCACGCATCGTCCTGCATTTTACTTCCCACTTCTCACCACTCTTTACTTGCCCCGATTTTTCACTCTACCTGTTTGGTGCTCGATTCTATTTTTGGTATGCACAAACGCCAAACTGGGTACCAGATGTCACATGACTAGACGCCCATCTCAGATCACTTCAGACTCTGGCCCAAGATTGTCCTCCAACACTGCACCCGTCAATCAATCCTAAATCCCAATCGGGACCCGTCCTTGTCCGCCCATCATGTCTTTTTGCATGTTGCTTCCGATTTGCTATCCCTTGTCTCGCTAACCCACCGTTCGCAATGCTTAGCATTTCCTCGGCCCCCATTGGCTGATCTCGTGTCACGTGTGTGCGTCCCCAGTGGACTGTTTTTCTCGTTTGGTCACGTGTATGCGTGCTGCTCTGCCTGAATTTTTCACTTACTGACTCAATCTAGTTGTACGAGCTTTGGTTTGGAATATAGTCAATTCAGGGATTGAGGTTTTGTTTGACCCAGGTTTCTAAGAGATTCTGTTTGGGTTTGCTACATTTTTTTTTTAGAACTTCTTGCCAGCATCTTTGGTTGTTAATCCAATACATTTGTACCGATGCTTCCTAGAATTATAAGGCAACAGATCTCTCGGTCTTCGCTTCGAGGAGTATCCTTGAAACACACTACGCTGGTCAGATCGAGTCTGCGGATTCTCAAAACATACCCTGCTGCTTTTCAGCGACAGTTTGTTGCTGTCTCTGTGAGTTCGGTGCGAGGATTCTCGACCACAAAACCAGCATGCAATGAGATCGATGAAGTTCTCAGTGAGCCTCGGGACTCGGATGAAGTTGATGTTTGTATTGTTGGAGGAGGACCTGCAGGGTTGGCCACTGCCATCAAATTGAAACAGTTAGACACAGAAGGCACACTCAGAGTGGTGGTGTTGGAGAAGGCTCCGGAGCTCGGGGCTCATACCCTCAGTGGTGCAGTTCTTGAACCTCGTGCGTTGCAGGAATTGTTTGCCGACAGCGACGAGCATGAGGGACCAGTACCTCTACCTCGGGAGCTCTATACTGAGGTGACGCGAGATGAGATGCGTTTTTTGAGTGATGATTTCAGCATTCCAGTTCCTGAACCAGAGCAATTGCGTAATAAAGGTAAAAACGTGATTGTGCTGTTGAACGAAGTGGTCAAGTATTTGGGAGAGAAAGCTGAGGAATTGGAGGTCGAGGTTTATCCTTCGATTGCGGTGTCTGAAGTGTTGTATGATGGTCCAAATAAAGACTGCGTGGTGGGGGTTGCAACCAAGGATATGGGGTTGTCGAAAGCAGGCACTCCAAAAGATTCGTTTGAAAGGGGCATGGAGTTTCATGCCAAGGTGACTGTGTTTGCAGAAGGATGCCGTGGATCTCTCAGTAAGGAGATCATTAACAAGTTTGGATTACAGTCGAAGCTGAATCCTCAGAGTTACGGTATCGGTTTGAAAGAAGTCTGGGAAGTGTTACCTGAGAAGTTCAACAAGGGATTTGTGGGACACTCTGTAGGATACCCATTGAACTCTCTGGCATACGGAGGAGGTTTCATGTATCATTTCGGTGACAATCTTGTCACTGTGGGTCTTGTGGTTGGGTTAGACTACGAGAATCCATGGATCAATCCTTACCAAGAGTTCCAGCTTTTGAAACAACACAAATGGTACCGTGATGTATTGGAAGGTGGTAAGTGTTTGTCTTATGGAGCTCGTGCATTGAACGAAGGTGGTGCTCAAAGTATCCCCAAGTTGTATTTCCCTGGAGGAGTACTTGTGGGTGCGTCTGCAGGATTCATGAATGTTCCAAAGATCAAAGGAAGTCACACTGCAATGAAATCGGGGATGCTTGCTGCAGAAACTATTTATGAGGCTCTTAGTGCGGCAGGCGAAGAATGTGTCTCGAAAGACCTTGACCTCAAACCGTACGAGGACGCTTTCTACAATTCGTGGGCTTACGATGAGTTGTACGAGGTTCGTAATGTCCGTCCAGCATTCAATTCTCCTTTGGGATTATACGGAGGGTTAGTCTATGCAGGCTTGGAGACTTTCATTTTGAAGGGAAGAGCAGGATACACTTTTGGATACGGCCATACCGATGCATCCAAAACACGTCCAGCACACGAGTTTGAAAGAATCGAGTACCCAAAACCAGACGGGAAGATCACGTTTGATCTTATGACCTCCGTGTCCCGTACGGGCACTTATCACGACGAGGACGAGATGTGTCATTTGAGAGTTAAAGATAATCTGCCAGAGGCATTGGCAGAACGGACATCAGAGGTGTTCGACAAGTACCAAGGCATTGAATCGCGGTTCTGTCCTGCTGGGGTTTACGAGTATTTGCCTCAAGACGACGGATCGATGAAGTTCCAGATCAATTCTCAGAACTGTATCCATTGTAAAACATGTGATATCAAAGATCCTATTCAGCAGATCAACTGGACGGTTCCTGAAGGAGGAGACGGTCCTAAGTATTATATGACATGAACAATGTAAATAGACCGATAGACTATATAACGGGGGCGGGTGAAATAATGAAGCTAATATTAATTGTGTGGTGTAGGTGTTTCTGTAAACCTAACAAGTCACAGAATGAGTGGCAAGTTACGCCTCGTCATTGAATAGCTGTACGTCAGCTGAACTTAAACAGCTTCAAACTAAATTGGTGAGAATCAACATGGTTAGATTTAGTGGGACTGCATCAACTTGGAACTGTACACATTGAAGCGAGGTTTAGATGTGAGTAGAAACACACACCAGTTAACAATAAGAGCTAGAACACTAGATTTGTGAAAAAGTAATATTAAAAAAATTAAGATTTTTTATCAGATATTTATTGTTTTAATTTTTTTTATTTTAAGAATTTCGTGTGCAAGTTTATATAACTTCAATAGTCCAAGGAAAGTTCTGTCTTGCATTTCCAAGGCTTAACTTCACTTCAGCGAAAGCAATTTATTTCCAGAAGCCCTGAAAAACCTTAAAATAAAAAAAATAAATCTCTCTTTATACATTCCCTTTTTTATTAGCTGTTCCAAGTTGATTCACTGTTTTCGTCCAACTTTTTAACCAAGCATTGCGTGAACGGTATGTGTACCTGCTGGGTGAATTGATGCATGAATCACACTGAAACAGAATACACAACTTTCCAATTAATCGAAGCTGGAATTTCACATGTAAGCTTGCGATGACTTTTCATTCGGTCTCTCCTCAAGGCTACTCAGATAATACATTGCTAGACCGTCCACCCTCTACAGACTCTTTGGAATATCATTAATTCGATTACACTAATAGCGACTCTATGACTTACCTATCTCATGCTTAGAAATCATTCTGGCATTTGACGGTTCCACTTGGTTTGTTGCTGAGAATGCAAATGTCATCACTGCTGGATAATACTCACACCACACACCACCGTGGACCACGACTTGCAGCACATGAGTAAAGTTAATCCTCACCAGACCATATACTATAGATGTCCAATATCCGCCTACAACTGAATAACCCAGATCGACAAGATATTGTCGCCGCTGTTATCCAAGATCTCCTCCACCACCTCCTGAGCCAACTCCCAGTCCTCGTTGCTATCAATTGCAATATAATCTCCTTCCTCGTCCTGGTACCGGATTTTCATTGTGTCCAAGGTGATGAGGGCGCCGCATTGTCTGAGTTTCTTCTCGATGCGCTTCTTCAAATCTGGCAACTCGCTCTGTCGAGGCACAAGAAGCGTGAAGATATCTTGCTTGTAGGACATTTTGATCTTGATGCAGTCGTCGGGGGTCAAATTCACAGGGGTGCCTGGATCGCCAGTGCCCCCGTTGAGAGGCAAATGCTGGCCGCTCATTCCCGTAGGAGTGTTGAGGTTCATCGACCCCAACGGAGAAGCAAGGGCATTGCCGTTCATCAACAACGAGGCGGACGAGCCGGTTCTGTTGCGCAAGTCTTCGGAGGTGCCGTTGCCGTTGGCTCCATTGGCGGTGATTCCCTGCGGGAAATACGACGACGACGACATGCTGTTGTTGCGGATTCTCGGCTGCTCCTGGCGCAAGAGCCGGCTGTTGCCGTAGCCGTGCTCAAGGTTGGCCATGCTGCCCGACCGCGAATGCTCCGAAGGCGAATATGAGCCTGCATATCCGTTTTGTCTTTCGTTAGAATTGTCATGGAAGTCCTCGCGCACCCGTTTCGAGAGGTCGCGAAGACAGGTCTCCCACTGGGCCCGGGTCTCTTCGTTTCTGAACCGCATCACAAACGAGCCAGAGTCACGCGACCCCGACCACGACACCGTGAGGAGGTGGCCGGCCGAGTTGTTGGACGAGTTGGCCGAGATATTGTATATGTTAGGGATGTAGATCCGGCCCTTGAGCTCCAACTTGTACTTGGAGTTGGTTTCGAGGATCGAGTTCTTCTTCTTGGACTTTTTCTGCGCCTCTTTTGGCACTGCTTCCTTGAAGAAGAGGATGATCTGCTCGAAGAGGTAGACGTTGAACTCACGCTCGGTGTCCAGATCACGCACTCCTAGAGTGCCAAGGTACAAAAGATCGCCAAACGTATTGACGTCGTAGCCCTTCCAGTCGGCCACACGCTCCTGCAACTCCCTCAACTGGACCAAGTTCTCGACTTTCCGCTGGGCCTCGTTGACGTGGGCCGCGGTTTCCTTGGAGGCCTGGAGCGCAGACACAAGCTCGTTGTAGTGGGGCCACGTGCGGTCGGTGTTCTTGATCAACTCGCGCAAAAGAAGCGGGTACTTACAGAGCCGCTGCACCGGTTTCAAAAGGAAACTATTAAGCTCGAGCTCACCATGGATGAGCTGGGACAGCCGTTCCAACGAGGTCATTTCCTGGGCAATGACGTCGGCAGCCGCTTTCTGGCCGACTGACCAGGGCTCGTAGACCTTGAACGGCTCTGACGAGTGCAAGAAGATCGAGCCTATGCGCTGGAGCTTGGGTGGGGCCAAGGCGTTGGCCTCAAGACCGATCAAGAACCGCCGCTGGACGTCGACGATCTCGTTGAGGTTCGGGAAAAGAAGGTGGAGCGACTCGGACGGGATGAGCTCTGCCTGGCGCAACTCGTTCTTGTACGCCAACATCACCTCGAGGTCCTGGACATATTTACGTTCTGTCTCAACAAGCTCGCGCACCACGTTGAACCGAGCGTCCCTGGTGCCTTGCACCTGTGCAAACAAGTCCTGCTTCTCGCCGTCTTCTAGGAAGTAGTTGGGCAGCAAGTCGAGCACGATGTTGACCACCTGGATCACCTTGAGAAGGTCGCTGGTGGTGTTGCTGAACACGTAGGAGATCGGGAACAACTCGTCGTCGCGGAGATTGAGGTCTTCTTTGCAGCGGAGAAGAAAGTCGTAGACGCTGCGCTTACATATCTTTGTGTCGTCGGCCGAGACGATCGGCAACTGGTTGCCGGGGTTCACTGCGTTGTAGATGACGCAGAGCGGAGCACCCTGCTGGAACAACTTCCAGACCTGGGTGACAGGGTCGCAGCTCACGTTGGCAGGAAGCATCCCGGACGCAAAGGTGTAGTAGTTGTACGACAGGGCACTGAACCCGTTCTCGTCGCTCTTCCGTTTGCCGGAGGCATCGCTGGTGCCATTGACAAGGGTGGCAGCACTCAGACCAGTCTGGGTCAGGATCCGTCGCTGGGAGTTCAGACTCAACGCACAGGCCTGCTCCTCGTTGGTGGTGGTGGCAGTAATGTAGGCGATCCGGAGATACTGCTGGAGCCCTGGGACCTTCTCAAGTCGTTTGCGAAGATTCACACAGATGTAAAACATCGACTTGTCGAAGATCCCCTTGGTGTTCATGATCATATTGTTCAGCACTAGCGGTCCGCTGGGGGTGTCCACCCGCTGGACCGTCTTGCTCCCTGACTTCGACATCCCCTGGTACACTCTAGACGGCGCTGGCTGATGGCTGGGGGTCGATGTGGCGATTGGTAATGGCACTGGTGACTGCGAGACCTGTGATCAGCACGGAACAGTGTGGCACTCGAGACTCAATCTGAAAACTAACGGTACGTTCAAGCTGGAGTCAGTCTCAATCCTCCATAATCTTTGCCCTGAGCCCGGATACGTTTGAAAGTCCTGGGGCGTCGTGGTCTTAGTATAATGTTACCTGAAGATGGAGTTTTTTTAACACTATTTTTTACACGTTCCTGTTTGAGAGTGGCTAGACGCACTCCACCGGCGGAGTGCCCGCAGCCTATCTTTGTCACCGATCTACACGAAAACTCGGTCTTCTTTGCCCGGACTTTTTCACAATTTGACCTCTAACACATTTTATTTACTATAAACCATTTTACCAAACTTGGCCATGTCAAATGACCTCGCCTTTTAGAAGTTGTCGTTGCCACCTCCACTAGTGCGGTCACGTGCACAATCACCAGCCCCTGATCTTCAATTTTTTTGCAGGTATCAAAGCCATGAAAACCCAACCGTTTGCCTTCCGAGGATCTCCCCCAAAAATATTATACTAATAAAAAATCAGCATATGCTTTGTTACCTATACCCTAAACACCGCTAACTAAAAACCCGTCACGTGATGCGGCCTCGGTCCCTTTTGCCTGGACCCTACCCACTTGGTTGGTACATGTTAATTATGATGAGTGAACTGATTGATGCAACAAGATAATTCTTTAATGGTAAGTGTCACAGAAATGGATAACTGAACTTTGTTTTCTCTAATTCAATGAAACCGATTCGGGTAAAGAATTCCTCTAGGTATCTTCTGGTCTAAGTATCTTTCTAAGTATCCTTCTTCCCTCTAATTGCACGGTCGGCTTCATACATCACACGATCTAGCACTCCTCCTATACTAAGCACTCCTCCAATAGCAGCACACACTCCCAAGAAGAACGAGCCCCATGTCTTTCTGTACTCTTCTTTGTTGATGACCTTAACAGGACTGATCTCAATATTGAAAAACACAGACGGGAGTCCTCCTCTAGAATGGACAGTATGCTGATGGTCTTCGTCTCTGCCTCCAGAAAGTGGGCGGTCGTGTTTCGTGGCAGAGAACTGGTTAGTTTCAAGCACTGTTCCATTGAGAAACTCGTATCTGGTGGCCACCACCTTGACGAAATAACTGTAGATATGGAACTTTTTGTCTTTCTTCGATACTACTCCATCAAGTGGATGAGTCGAAAGCATAAGAGACTGTGCTGGACCAGACACTGCACTGGTACTGTCGATCTCAGGACCAAAAGAAAGATGGTTGATCACATGCTCAAATGTGAACTGCGGATGTTGTTCGAAAAGTGACAAATCGTGAATGTGACGGTTCGAACCTGAGAACGATGCTCCTGGAGCTATATGAAGATTACCTGCGACTCTGTTGACATTGACGGTTCCTGCAACCCTACAACCTTCATTAAGTCTCGAGTTGATTCGTTCGACATACCCTTCTTTCTCACACTGCTCTACGTTCTTCCCATCATAGAAAGCCCACCCTGCAGCCACATATGCCTCTCTGACTTCTTCACAAGAGTTACAACACACTTTCTGGTCGGCTGGTTTGTTGTCGTTGTCGCCTTGGTCCTTGGCTCCATAACACGGACCACAGTACCCATCAGCAGTGGCAGCAGGCGTGCGAGGGTCCTGCCCAATCGCAAGTGCTTCTTCGCCAATTCCATTGCCCGAGGCATCCAATCGCACCTTCTTGAACCCGTTCTTGGTGACATCCAATTGCATTTCGCCACTGACATCCATGATGTCCAAGGTAAGAACGTCGCACGGAAGCTTGGGGAACGTGACGTCGAGGTTGATGTCAAGACGCATTCCTCGGTCTCTATCCACCACCAACTCGGGCTTTAATTGAACGGTATTGAACTCTGCCCACTCGCTTAACGTCAAGTAAATGATCATAAGAAAACATACAATGGTGACAATCCCACCGGAAGACGTCCGCACACGAGCATCGTCGACGGTCTTTGCAAAGGCATCAAAAGCCAAAAGTCGAGATTGTTTCATGGTATGGGTGTGGACAATAGATTGAAAATCTACCAACTCAGTCGTGGCGATTGGAAAACTGGTCTTTGTGATGATGTAAGGGCTTAGTCAGTCGAAACTTTAATGCAGTATCGGCTTTTCAATGGCTTCCCAAGAACTTTTAGCTGTGAAAAAGAAAACCTTCGATTACATAAGCTATTACCTCAGCACTTACCTAAGTCCTACCTCAGCCCTTTCATAACCCTTCCTACACTCCATCCCAAACTATTATACATAACAGCCTAATTAGAAGTTCCTATAAAGAAACATTGTAATATACATAGAATCATCATTATTCGTTCAAGCTCTTTCTTAACGAAACAAGCTCTCGAGCTCTGCCAAGCTTATATCTTCTGGGGTGCCAATCTCCTGCACCAAGAATCCTTCTCTTACAGTTTGCAACCATCTAGCATTTCCCAGAGACTCGTGATCCAGTCCTTCAGTCTGGCCGTTTTTCTCTGCTGGAGAAAGTGCATAGAGGGCTGCGGCTCTCAATGAAGCAGCAGCAGCCATGACTATGCTAGGCGACGGACTGTTGGACGGGTTCTTAGGTACTCTGGGAGCAGCAGCAGCAGCAGTGATATTTTTCACTCGCTTGACCAACTTGGCAGGGTACTTGGAACTGGAGTTGGACCGTTTTTCTCTGCGGCGGGTCTGCGGGCGGGAGTCCTCGACCTCCTCGGTGTCGATGTCGTCGAACGAGTCGAACTCTTCAAAGTCGTACTCCGACACCGACTCGTAGGATTTCTGAGGCAGTTGTGGACTGGAGGTCGACACCGGCTTGGTAGGGGCCGGGGCCTGGACCTGCTGTTCCAGAACAGTGTCGTAGGGAATCGACAACGGAGTGATTCGTAAATCAATACGAGAGTCCTGAGATTTCAGAGCAAAGTTGCTGGTGGAACCGTTGGACACAAACTCGGTCGACTTACGTTTCACGGTGCCAGGCTCGCTCTTGAGAAGCTCGCCTGGTTTCAGGGTATCTTCCTTGCCATCTTCCAAGGTCTTCATAGCAGCTATCGCATGGATATGGTAGTCGTTGGTCAAGATGCCTCTGTAGACATACACCATTCGTTTAGGAGAAGTGTCTGCCCACTCACGCGACAACGCGTAGCTGAGGTTCTTCTCTCCCTTCTCCACTCTCTTGACATAGGCATTAAGTTTTGCAGACACAAGGTTGGAGGTCTTGGTCGAGAGCTTGGCCATCTCTGGATGTTTCTCTAGCAACACATCGCAGATCTGTTTCACCGTCATCCCTTTCCCTGGCGCGTCGTAGTCGTACAAGATCTTGAAGATCGTGAACAACACCTCGTCTTCCAACGACGAGTGCTTGTCAGGACGAGGTCTGTCGCCAGTCACTGGGATCGTCTTGGAGATCCCAGTGGCTGCCACATTGATCTTGTTCAACTTCTCGGCCCGCCGTTTCTCCGGGTTGGTGTTGTACTTCTTGCGAGGCTTCGGCTCGCTGACTGGACTGGGAACACTGGTCAGTGCTTCAGGACTGCTGCCTGTTGTCTCTGGCGACTTTGCTCTATGGGCACCAGGAGAGTCCAGGTTTCGAGAATGGGAGTCGCTGAAACTGTCGGCCTCGACGTCCAGGTCGCCCATCTCGTCGGCAGAGTTGTCGTCTTCGACCTCAGAGTGCAAACTCTTGGACTTGTTGCCGGAAGAGTCCAGGATCTGGGATCGCGACAACTGGAGCTTGGACTCACGACTGATGCCGATTTCTTTAAACTCTGTGTGTGGCGAGTGCACCGGCAACTCGGCAGGACGCGAGTTGGCTAGTGCCATCTTGGAGGTTGCAACTGGCTTGGTGGAGCGTAGGTAAGTCTCCGTGGTCTATGGATGGGTCATACGCTGGAACCAACGCAGATACTGAACTGACGAGAACTGGTCACCGGTCCAGACTATAAGAACAGGGCTTCTGGGAGCTGCTCTTGCAATGACGGATCAAAAGAATGGCACACCGGTTGCGGGTTCGGTGCAAGGCGTGTGCTTGTTGGTGATGTTGTGAAAACAATAGATGAGAGAAAAAATTATTGTGCAACAAATCTCGGGTATTCCAGGGTACCAGGTAACGTGCAAGACCGGGGTTGTGGTGGGAGCTGCTGGGTGGTCGCTGGGAACGTCTTAGAAACAATAAGGGATTAATTGGGGCGAGGAACAATGTGTTGTTGTAGTTTTGATTTACACTGACTCAATTTTCAGTTACGATAGACAATCTTTTTCAGAGCCCCGAGCCAGAACTACGGATTCTACAGGTTTTCAACCGGGAAAAAAACTTGCCCAGCTAAAATTTAATGCTGCAATCTAGAAACTACTACAGCAGTTCAAAAATATCCATAGATACCTCGTGAATATGAACACTGTTGTTGCGTTTCTTTTGACAGGCAATGTCATTTTGAGGGCCCATGCACAAGCTGCTGCGCACGTGACACACTGAAAAGCAGCGAGGGTTCCTGGTTTGTTGCTATGGGTTGTGGTGTAAAGGTGTTACCGCAACTCGGAGCGTGACTTGGAGCTCTGGTCACGTGAGAATGGCAACGTGATATCGGCGTGCATGACAAAGGGGCTAGTGACCAGGGCACAGATCTGTCAATTGAGTTGATTCTCGATGTCTACTTGTTAGACATTTACATCTAAGATTGTTATTTCCGATCATGTATTCCATATTACGTAAAACTGACTTTGACAGCAATGAAAAAATTCATTTGCGATCAAGTCGAATGAATGCTAAAGTTTCCAATTAGCATGTTTGTCAATTAATATTGACGGTGGAGTCAAACCTGGTGATAGTGGGGTCAATTATTAGACCACCACAGATTGATTGCAAGGTTGACTAGCAAACTAGCAAACAATTGACTGTTTGATCCATCTCCAGAGTGTGTTTGTTGATTAAAAGGAGGTGTGTTCAAGTACCTGGAGGCACGTTTAATGCCACAACTTCAAGAACAACCCGGTGAGTCCGATATCTTGTGATTCCATCAAGTAGATCCCATAGAAACTCACGGCACTTCCAAAAGTCAAAAGACCCATAGCAGCAGTGTGGATCCATCCAAACACCCGTTTCTGGATATAGTCGATGATACACGATTGGAAACCCACGTAGGAGTGCACCAAGAGCAACACCGAGAACAACGAATCGGAGAAAGGAGCAAGGGTGCCGTAAGCAAAAGGAGCAACAGTTAATGGCACCAACGCCACACTTACGATTCTCTCAAAGGTCCAGTGGCGCGAGCCGTGGATCTTAGAGGCTGGTGGACTCACGTAGGCGTCATTGACGGTACCGACAATGTGGCCTGGGGGTTGTGGGATGGTCTTAATGAAGAACTGACGGGAAGACAACAAGGAGGCTGCTGGGAGAGTTCTGGTGACAGCACCAGAAGCTCTGGTGAGACCTAGCACGGATCTGGAGGCTAAGAATGACATTTGTGGAGATATGACCTGGTACAGATGAGTTGGCACCGAAGTGTAGAGGAAGCTGATGGTCTGCAATATATACAAAACAGTTAAATGTTACATAATAAGAAAAAACTGGCCTGTGATTGGAGTAGGGATTCGCGGAGCAGGGCTCGGGAAATCGGGCATGGTGTGACAGATGCATAGAGATACAGCAATGTACGGCCATACGCATTTGTGGGCCTAGTGCTACGGCTCTGTACATCATTTTGCATAGCAGCTTGCTGCGGTTGCGTGCCCCGCCGCAGCGACCCCAAGATCTGCTTGCCTTGGTAGCTCAATAGTACCCACTGAAGCCCGCCAACAATGGCTAAGGAATATGTGGCGGTGTCTAAATCAGTGTTGGCACATTCGCCGGTGGTCAGATATGTGTTCAATATGAAGGTGAATGTGTCCAAGAAACCAGGTGCGTACCTTCGAGACCTGTATCCAGAGTTCTCCAGATTTGACGATGAGCTTAAAGAGAACTTGCTTGGAGCAAGTGGGTATGCCTCAGACGCAATTCAGTCGGCAGACACTCTAGATGAATTGCTTGCGTTGGAAGACAGACAGGCACGTGCCGACATTAACGAGGTGAATGAGACTAAACTCGAGATGGTCAGTGTCATGGTGAGGAACACCTCCATAGTAGTAGACGGTAATGTCTATGGATTACCTTCGAAAGTACGAGCAGCAGCACAGATCCCTGGGAAATTGATCGATGGTGAAATCCAGCTGGAAGATAGTCTTGTAATCTGTTTTGCGTCGGGGTATCTTGTGTTGCTACGCTTGATCCAGTGCCATGATACATATAAACCGTTGATCCATCAATGGTTATCGCTTTACGACCCCCGCAAAGGATATTTTACAGAGAAAGTGGGTCATGCAATTGCTTGCCATGAATCTGGAGACTATTTTGTAGCGTCGGCGTTCAACGATTGGTTGAAAGTGTTTCCCTGCACCCAGACTCCACTAGGGATGTATTTTGGAGTGCCTGAAACCGTCCGGGTGGAAGGGTCTATCCTCCAATGCTGTTTCTTTAGTTATCCTCGGAGCTCTCGGTCGCTGAGGTTGGAGCAGGCTCGTGATATGTCTTGTTACGGTCTATTTGTGTTGATTGCTACCGAAGAGCAACGGTTACAAGCAAGATCATTGTTTTGGACCAAAGGGTTGCACAACAGTCTTGCTTCGCGTTACGCACTCCCAGTATCCAGCAGCTTTGGAGTGCCATGTCAAGTGGTGCCTCTTAAATCTATTCAGGCGATTTTATTAGTGGGCGACTCCATGGTAGGAATCATGACTGCTAGCCAGATCGAGTCGGGAGTGCCCGAAATCAAAACTGTAGATTACGATGGTGGGTTTCCTCTTAATGTGTACCAGCCCAGGGACAACGTTACAGAGAACAAATCAAGCCCCGAGGAGGTCTTGGTGTCGACCACCGACGGTAGTATATTTGCTGTCACGTTGACAGAAGACTCCAACATTGAAGTTTCTCGGTTTGTGCGCACGCCCTATCTCTTATCGGTATTTGCGATAGAACGAGTGTCAGAAACTAATAATCAGTATATATTTACATACGCGGACGAACGAACTGCCGGAGCCACGATACGGGCTACAGTGACTGACGAGAAGCTCACGGTGCTCGACACTTTGGAGGAGTATCCTAACTGGGCCCCAGTTCACGATTTCGCCTGCATTCCACGATCTCAAAACCGGACACTCCACTCATCACAGGAACTCTGGCTTGGTTCTGGAGACGGAAAGCATGGAAAGTTGACCCAGATCCGTCATGGGATCAGAGGATCCAGCAGGAAAATCCACAACAGCTTTAAGAGAGCGATTAATGTGTTTCCATTAGAGTCCGGGGGCACTGATTCCAACCCCGGATGCTACTTCTTGGCCTCATTTGCTCTGGAATCACGTATATACGGATATCTCGAGGACGACGATGAAATCATTCCGGTTCCTATTTCCGGAGGTATCGAAGTGAAGCTCCCTACGTTATATGCTGCAACCATTTGTGACAATACTCTCATGGTGCAGGTCAACCGTGAGGCAGTGATTGTCAGCGACATGAACAGTGTACGTGATAGATACGCTCCTGAAGGAGAGATCATCATGGCTGGACTGTGTAACCAATTAATAGCAGTGGTGGTGTGCAAGAACGAGATGGATTTTGAGTTGCATTGGTCTGAGATTGATTCAGTTACAGCCAAGTTTGAGATGCTAAAGTTAACAGTGGAACCAACCTGTTTGAAGGCAATATGTCTTGAGACTAGAAAATGGATCATTGTGGCTGGAGTTGACGCAAAAATTATTGCGTTTCCATTCGCCACCGGTACAGGTCTCGGGACACCGCATACCCTCGACTTGCCGCTTCCTTTTGGCACATTTATCTACGACTTCAATGTCTTTGAACATCCTAGCCAGCCATTTGTGTTTGTATCTGACCAGCTAGGAGGATTCTTACAAGCAGCGGTAGACTTAGAGGAAGGAACGTTGGAGATCTCGGACATTAAACGTTGGGATCTTGGCACTCTTCCAGTTAAGTTTGTTGTATCTCAAGACAACAGGTTCATATATTTGGTTTCCAAGCACCTATGGAGACTTGCCCCTGGGGCACCTCCAGAATGCGTATTCTTTGATTGCGGTGCTGTCGACAGAACCGTGTTATCGGTGGATACTTTGATTCTGGGAGGTAAGGTGAAATTGGGGGTACTTCGTGAAGATGGATACATCATCACAAGACTTGCGGAAACTGCTGACGGGTGCGCTAAGCAGTTTCCACTTGGCTACACTCCACATAAATTTATCTACTTGTCTTATTTGCATGGGATATGTGTGATCACTAATGATGAGAGCGCGCCTGCGCCGGTTTCTTTCTTCGACACCAAGTATTTCAAATGGGTGAAAACTGAAAATGTCCTGGCAAAACCAGGGTTGGAACTGAAACAGGGTCGTTTAGTCTGCTTATGTGAATGGGAGATCAAGAAAGACGCAGCCAAGTCGTCGGCTTATAAGAATGTGGTTGTGGGCAGTCAAACAGCGACTGGAGGATTAGTTTCGGTGCTAGAGTTAAAGAAAGAACGCGGTGACCGTGATCTAATCAAGTTCAACGAGCTTTACTCATGGAAAACAAATGGGCCAGTGATTAGCGTGTGCCAGATCCCGGGGACCAACACTTTGATCTATTCTAGTGGAAACACGCTTTTCACCCGTAAGTACATCACTCAGCAGAAAACAATAGAGCATGCAAAGAGGCAGCATGTTTTCAGCAGTATTATTGTTTCAATAACCATTGGAAGTGACAACACTGTGGTGGTTGCTTCAATGCTGTCGTCCTTCTCTATGTTCCGCTACACACATGAAGGGATTTTGGAGCACGTTGCAAACGACGGAGTCTCGAGATCTCTCATGAGTGGAGTTGGTTTTGGCCTGTTTGTGGTTGTCAATGATAGATTGCATTCGTCGGTGTCTGGGTTCAAGGTGACTCAAGGAATCACAAAACAAGTGTTCAAACAGCTGTTTGACGCAATTGGTAGACTCCAGAAGTGCGAGTTCTATCCCCTTTGGTTACAGGGCAGGCGCAGCACCACAGACAGCCGGTTTGTACTTTGTGGCTTAGGAGGTGAAGTATTGGGGTTCATTTTACTTGATGAGACAGAGGCGCAATTACTTGCTCGTAACGAGCTAGAGCATTATGATAGCAAAGGACATGTTGGCCGGGGATTGTGGGCTCCTGGAGAGATACCGCGATTGTATGGCAGTAAAGGTGATAGTAACGTGCTAGACATGGCACAAAGACAATACCGGGACAGTCAGCAAGTGAGAGAATTGGTGTGCTCTCTTCAGATATGAAGATTGTGTTGTTTTTTACACTTTGGGCGAGTATGGGGTCAACGAATCTCCACCAGAGAAACTGCACCTAAACCTGGCCGACAGCCTAGAGGTCTGGGGTAATTAGTTTCAACTAGATTAGGAAGTGGAGCGTGTCTAATTTGGAGTTCAGCAGGGCATTAATTGCTCATCCTGTCTCCCGTATCGTTGCGAGGGAGAGAACAGTTTTCAGGGAGACAGCAGGTGGGGTCGTAATAATGGGTGTGAATTATTGACGTGTTTTTATTATTTAGTATGTTTATTAGATTACAGTTCCATAGTTTGTCCTCTTTTATAATTTAAACTTTTAATTGATTGAAGTGGATCCGTAATTGAAACAGTCAGACTTTATTGCTCCATTGCTGGAATTCAACATTCGTTATTCTTCACAGAGCGTATAGTTGTCAATAAAGTAACGTCTCCCAATTGAGAATGGTGTATTCGTACTAAGAACGTGGCTCGATCCAATATAGTCTCGACGTATTAAAATAGAGACTCGCCTTATGCTGCATTAGTTAAGTAGTTCTACAGTGCTCGCAATTAATCAATACTAAATCAATGTCAGAATTGATCTAGTAAGATAAAATTGGTTGTCGTTTATTTTCTTCAGACAGAAATCTCCTTTTGAACCATTGTTCACTACTCTGGAGTGATTATGAACCAACTAAGTTAAAGTTGACTCAACTATCAGCAACGGGCTTGGCTGAAATGCAAATTCAAGCAATAGAGACCGTGAAATATCATTTCCTAATTGGTAATCACTGAGTGATCATGCATAGAGAGTGATCGGTTCCACTTTTGTCCCCCCGGTGTAGTGGCGACATTAAAGGTTTGAATTAATCATTGTTAATTTTCTATTAGATTTCCATATTGGCGTATTCTTGTTTAGGCAGATGTCTAATGCTCGTGGGTTAGTTCATGGTTAGACTAAGAGGTATGCGTTAGACTACGCAAGGGAACGGCGACGCAATTTCACCGGTCCTCAGAGTTAAGTACATTGAAAATAGCGTTGTGGCGTGATTCCACCACGAATCTGAGCAGTGCGAGGTATTCAGTTTGGGAGAGACAAAAGCAGGGAGAATAATAGGGCGAGTTCCATGATCCAATTTGGGTTGAGGCTCAGCACCCAGGTTTATGGTTTCGTAGAGACAATACTTGGGATGGTGTGACAACAAAAAGCGGAACCGCATTCATAGGGATACCAGTGGGGGTGGTGACCAACAATTCTAGCTAATTGAATCTACAACTTAATTAGCCCTGGGATGCTTTGAAGACGGCTTTGTTGACGCCAGGTCGACAGCTGTCTTGATGTTTTATAAGGCTTTGCCAATGCGCAAGGTACCACTTACCAATACAGCAGAGCTGAAGTAAGTGAACCATCAATGGCTTATAGTAAAAGTGTTGTGATTGTGTTTCCGATGAGACCACAAGAGTCTCGGTGGTTCAACCATAAACTACTGCAAACTTAGTCTCCCTGAAGATAAGTGTAGACAATAGATGAGTGATATTGTGGAGAACGGAGTGACGCAGACTAATGCTAGCTGCACTCGGTTCCACTAAAAATCTCAAACACGGCCATCGACTCATCAGAAAACGAGGCTTGAGATTTTGACTGCTGAATAGCAAGCAGTGGTTAATATTATTGCATCCTGTCACCATGAGATTGCTATGTGGGGTTATTGTAAACAGTGGTCTATAGGAATCCACAGGAACTGGATAACGGTTGAGAGCTCGCTTAGAACCACAAAATTAGACTCACGCTTTAACAATAGTAAAAACGATCCAGTAATTGCAACCCAAAGCGGCTCCGTTTTATGGTCCATTGATTCAAAATGCAACTAGTTGGGAACTCTAAATCCCAGCGTGTCCAATGACTAGGTCGGCAAAATAGAATCGGAAGTTGCGGCGACACGCAAACTAACCAATCCGTTTTGGGCTCGATATTGCTCTCATACTAAAGTAACACCATTGGGTCTTGCCGTTCGTTAAAAATTTGAACAAGTAAGACATAGTTCTCAACGTGTTGCGATTTGACATTTCAGGATAAACCGTGGTTGATATCACCGAGCCCTGTACTGTACCGGGCTTCTATTGTGGTTGGGTTTACTATTGAATGTAGATCGCTGTAACGAAGCTTGCTGGTGCTTGATGGAACTTGAACCTACATCTCTATACATTGGCCACATTCCTCAAAAAGAAGGCATGAGTGTTGCGCAACAATATTCGGAAAGGAGTCTCAAACGTCATCGCTTTTATTTGTAACTGTCTGAGTTGCTGGTGTATTTGTGGCATTTGACCCTTTTGTAATTCCTGTAAAGGATACGCCGTCGCCTCTAAGTTCTCACGACTTGTCTCGAACTGGGTTCCCTGGGATTAGATCCATGATCCTCAGTCATTATTGGTAAGTGACAATCCAAAAAAGACTAGTTCCTTAGCCAGATACGGAAAGTATAACCAAGGTTTTGGAGCCAGAAACCTCGAGACTGAGTGAACTGGTTTCTTGGCATCGCCGAGAAAAGCGTGAATAGGGAGATCTTCATCTGAAGCCCCAATTAGGTTCCAGTATTGTTCACTCGTATGTTGGGATGCAGCGAATCTGTTTCTAAGAAGGCGCCTCAAAACATGAATTAAGAGAACGTGATGATCAAACCTTGTATTCCCCGAGTTAACCGACGGAATTGGATGGCAATTCCCACGCTCGCGGTTTCACACCCAGGATCAAATTAGGTTTTACGGAATTGTTGAAAAAGAGCTAGGGCTGTGATACAGAAAGCAACCACAGTCAAGTTTCAAGTTTCAAAGAGAAAGGGGGGATAGGAGGAGCCAATGGGTTATGAGTGTCGCCGAGGAAATCCAGAGAGAATACCACTTCACAGCGATGGAAAGAAACTAATGCATCATGTTTTCAAGCCGTCTCATCCTTTTCAGCACTGAAGACCTTTAAGAAAGTAAAAAACTTCATCGGGTATACATAGGGGTCTCTTTGAGTCCGTGGCGAGTGTATTCAGACATGGTCACTTGATCTAGGGACTGATCTAAGAGATATCGAGGCTAGCGTGGCCTCCTGCCTTATTAGGAATTGTAATCCCAAAGAATAATATCTCATGTAGACTAGCACTCACTAAACTAGGATGATTGGTTTCCATGCATTGAGAGTTGTCATTGGATAAGATTCAAAGAGAGCCGTTGACTGTTGTGTGGTCATCTTCCTGTGGAGTGAGGATTCTTTCGACATAGTTTTTTGAGAATAACCACTACTAACGGCTCAGACAGTTCACGTGAACTCCAATAAATTATCAGCAGGCATTATGTAGAATAGATATCACGAAGATCTACATTCTCTGAGCCTCAGGTTGGCATGATCTTCATCGTGACAATTGGTGGTCCTCGACGAAAAGGAACATCGGCCCCTTCTGTGGCCACGGTCGCATGTCAATGCATATGCCATGCAGACTAGGCCCAACATCTAGTTTCTTTTTTTCGGCATTATCGTGGAGCTTCAGTATACCCGCTCTCTCACAGGCGCATTGGTACTAGTGTTGTGATACTGTCTCGAACGCGAACCATATTTCAAAGTAATTACGAGTATTCCTCAAAGAGACCTGATTAAGATACTGGAGTGCAGATATGAGGAAGTTGGCGGACAGCAGCACAGTCTTTGCACTTGCAGCCTGTCTTTCTTGTAACGAGAGCAACAAAAGCAGCAGAAACATGTTGAATACACTCATACACTATCAGAAATCCGCGATTGAAATCTACAGCCCCACTCTTTGAGAAGCTAAGATAAATCAAGGGATCGTTGTCGCGAATATGTGGATGACCGCATTCGAGGGAGTGGAGCAACAGATCGAGGGGGAAACTATCCACTTTCGACAAAACCCAACTAGACCCAGTTCTAAAAACCAAGGTACTTGGTAGTGCAGGTATAGAACTACTAAGCTAACACTCAATTTTGGCTACAACTCATTTCAATTGCAACTGACGTATCATCACTAATAATTCAAATAGTCCGGCTTTTTCGAATGGATTTGTCTCAAAGAAGCAAAATTCTTGTTCGCCGTCAACCTCATTACACCACTATAAGCAATTGATGGATCTTGAGGTCAACTGCTTAAGGTTCAAGCATCAAGTACCTGTTTATAGAAGCCCTCAAAAACAGCCCATAGAAAACTCCCCGAAGCACCTTGCTGCAACACCAGGTTCTCTCAGGCACTCGCCATTCGACATGGAACCGCATATCGGGTTGTCGGCAAACCAATCTCAATTAACCTATTATGGAAGTTGAATCTGAAAAACCCTCTGACACATTGAAAGGGAGGTATATGTTGCAATTGAATGCAAAATGATAAAGAATCTGGAGATTTTCCAGTTCTTAATGACATTAAGAGAAGAATACTCTGTACGAACGGCTTCTCGATTGCGCGAGGACTAAAAGTTTGGTTCGCACGTTGAACAGCCCCAAATCAACATGCGAGCGTACACCGGACACTCCTATACTTTAAGATTCACCAGAGGTTAAACTCCAAATGTAATTGAACACTGTACCCTACGGCAGATGAAGAATTGAATTGCAGCCGACATGTTTCAGATCAACCTTGACAAGGTGGAGGCATGGGGAGAACATTTCAATTGAATCAGATTCCTGGGGATGCTGTGGGCCCCGTAGGATGTAATTTAGTTGGTGGCAGCTCGGATCAGGAAGGTGTTTAAATCGTTTATAATTTGTAGAAATGTAAGAAGAAAGACATTGGGCCCTCCATAGATCTAGATTTGAAAGCTCGGAAGCACCGGCGTTTCCAAACTTTGTACAAACCATCATCATACAAAAACCTTACTGAACAATGTAACGTTCAAAGGTCTTGGTCAACGGTCGTTTCCGTGTAGGATTTTTAGGTTACGAATTTCTCCACAACAACTTTGGAAAGTCCAAATCAGTATTGAGTGTTGGACCGATACCAATAGGAGTAAGCACCGAACAGTAGTCTCCGCTTGAGAAACTGGTTATAAATGTCTCATGAGGCAAACCCAACCAGCGGTGGACGCATGCAATGTGGTGGGCTGTTCGGTGCAGCTCTGAAGGAATTCGCGTTAACTTTGAGACTAGAAGCTCGAGGAGACTCCAAAAGGAATTAGGCTAAATTGCAATGCTTATTGATGGTGGCTCAGTTCTTCTGTCAGTCAGCCCTTGCATTTGTGGGCTGACGACTGAAGACTTTTCAACGAATTGCTGTGGACAAAAATCAGACCATCAGAAAGCCTGGTGGGTGGCCATGATACTCAACAATGCATTCTAGCGAAAAAGAAACGACGGACTCGAGTTTATGGAGCTAGAGTCTTCCACTATTTGGGGCAGAGGTGTATGCACGAGTGCAGGTGATTTGGAATTGTGGTAGTGGTTGGCTGGTGGCTTTACATGTCAACCGGAGATTTACCCTGAATCTAGGCACTGTTTTTCTTGGCTGCAACCAAGATTGATGATTCATTTTTGTTTAACCAAAAACAGGGCATTCAATGTCGATTCTGTCAACGATATTATACGAAGCCATCTAATACCCCCACAACTCCAGATGTGGTTTGAATCAGTGTTCATGCGTTTTAAGGGAAAGGCCACTTACGTTAGTGCCATGCTAAAATAATAGCCACCCGCTGCATTAGACCGTTTTGAGAACAGTGATTGTGCTAATGCATGGCACCCACCATGACTGGACGATTAATCCAATATGCAATGATTGCGGGACACTCGTTGTCGACAAATATAAAAGCAGCTTGGACCCCTAGAACTGGTTGAGCTCGGTATCGCAACCATGAAGGTTTTCTTGTTTACTAGTTTTATTACCTCGCTTTTGTGGTCGCTTGTCGCTGCTGAGAGTGGTGATGACGACGACAGAGGTGCTCTTTCCTTCTCCGAAGGTTGTGACATTACTGGCACTCCTTCGATGGTGGGTTTCAATGCCGCCTTCTATGGGTTTCCTTTGCTTAATGTCTACGACGAGGACTATCTTAAATCTGGATACAAGGATACTATGGTTTACAACTCCACCACTGGAGTTACCGTTCCTTACTTTAACTACTTGGCTGGAGGAACTGCAGTTGGACAAGTTTATGTCGACCGTACCGGACATGTTGGTTGGTTCACCATCTACGAGAACACAATCTATAACACTGAGATCACGGTTACTAACTTCACTTTGGAATTGACTGGTTACTTCTATGCTTCAGAGACCGGTTACTATCTGTTTGAGTTTGTTGAAGTCGATGATGCTGCTATATTGTACGTTGGTTCTTCTGGTGCCTTCGACTGTTGTGCTAGTGATGTTCTTTCGCCAAACTCTAACTACTCCGATGAAGTTGTTTACACTTACCTCAGTGAGACCGGCGATAACTCCCGTTACAGATACCTTGAGGCTGGTTACTACTACCCAATGAGAATCACCTACGTGCAGATTATCAGTTATGCTAACTTTGACTTCCAGGTCACCACTCCAAGTGGTGTGGTTATTACTGATTTCAGCGACACTGTTTTCCAGTTTGATGAGTCCTCTGCTACTTGTGAGACCATCTATCCGTCTACTCTGCACTCTACTTCGACAAGAACTGCACCATGGACTGGAACATATACCACATCCTATGCCACGACCTACTCTGATCCGAGCTCTCCGGTGGAGCTCGTCATTGAGACTCCACAAGGAACAGTTACGGCCACTGAGACTTGGACTGGTACCTACACCACTTCTACTACTGCTGACAACACAGACTCTCTTGGACTGGATACAATTTTCATTGAGATTCCTCAGAGTACCGTTACCACCACTATCTACTGGACTGGAAGCTACACTACCACTGAGTCCGTTATCGCTTTCCTCACTGAAGAGTATGACTCCGTTATTATTGAGATCCCAGAACCTACTACTACTGTTACTACTGTTTGGACAGGTGAACTGACTTCTACCTACACTACTATCACTCCTGATGATATCTCGAGTTACGTCACTGTTGGTGTTGAGACTCCTCAAGGTACTGTCACCACAACTGAGCCATGGACTGGAACCACTAACAGTACCTCTACTATTCAGAATCCTTCTGCTACTGGAAGCGACACTGTTATTATTTACACTCCAGAGGTCACTACTACCGTGACTACTGTGTGGACTGGTACCTTCGTCACCACTTCTACTACAGTGACTCCTGCTGATCCATCATCTGCAAAAACTGTGATTGTTGAGACTCCTCAAGGAACCGTTACTACCACTGAGCCTTGGACTGGAACTGTCACTAATACCACCACCATCCAGAACACTGACCCTGCTGGAAACGACACTGTTATTGTCTATACTCCAGAGGCTACTACTACTGAAACCACTGTCTGGACTGGTACTTATGTCACCACCTCAACTACTATCACCCCAGCAAACCCATCGTCGGCAAAGACTGTGATTGTTGAGACCCCACAAGGTACTGTCACTACCACTGAACCATGGACTGGAACTACCAACAGTACCACCACGATTCAAAACCCTTCTGCCACTGGAAACGACACTGTTATCATCTACACTCCAGAGGTTACTACCACTGTGACTACCACCTGGACTGGTACCTTCGTCACCACCTCCACCACTGTTACCCCATCAAATCCATCATCTGCTAAGACCGTCATTGTTGAGACTCCTCAAGGCACTGTCACTACTACTGAACCATGGACTGGAACTGTTACTTCTACTACTACTGTTCAGAACACCAACCCAGGTGGCAGCGACTCTGTCATTGTCTTGACTCCAGACTCCACTACCTACATCACCACTGTCTGGACCGGTACTTACAGAACCACCTCTACCACAATCACTCCAGACAACTTGTCGTCTGCTGAGACTGTTATCATTGAGACTCCACAAGCCACCACCACCACCACTGAACCTTGGACCGGAAACTCCACTTCCTACTCCACTGTTCAGAACACCAACCCAGCTGGAGATGACACTGTTATTGTCTACACTCCAGAAGGAACCACTACTGTTACTACTGCCTGGACTGGTGAGTACACTTCGACTTTTACTACTGTTACTCCAGAGAATCTCTCTAGTGATGTTACTGTTGAGGTTGAAACTCCACAAGGTACTGTTACTTCTACTACTCCATGGACTGGAACCTACACCACTTCCACTACTATCCAAAATCCAAATGCTAGTGGAAATGACACGGTCATGATTGAGACCCCTCAAGGTACTGTCACTTCTACCACTCCATGGACTGGTACTTACACTACCTCTACCACTATCCAGAATCCAAATGCTAGTGGTAACGACACTGTTGTTATTGAGACTCCTCAGCCAACTGTTACTGTGACTTCTGCTTGGACTGGTAACGGTACTGCTACTACTACTATTCAGAACACCAACCCAGGTGGATCTGATACCGTTATCATCGAGACTCCAGAACCTACTGTTATCACTACTATCCCATGGACCGGCACTTTTACTTCTACTTACACTGTGTCGCCAGCTGATACTAATGGAACAGTGAGCGTTTTTGTTGAGACTCCTGAGCCTACAGTCATCGTCACTACTCCTTGGACTGGAACTTTCACTTCGACCTACACTGTGACTCCGGCTGATACCAACGGCACCGTGTCTGTCATTGTTGAGACTCCAGAGCCTACTGTTACTGTCACTACTGCATGGACTGGAACCTTTGTCTCTACTTACACTGTGACTCCAGCCGACACTAACGGTACTGTGTCAGTCATCGTCGAGACTCCAGAGCCTACTGTCACCACCACTGTTCCTTGGTCTGGATCATTCACCTCCACTTATACCGTCACTCCATCTGACACCAACGGTACTGTTTCCGTTATTGTTGAGACTCCTGCTGCTACTGTCACTTCTACTATTGCATGGACAGGAACTGTTACCTCGACTTTCACCACCATCTACCCAAGCGACTCTAGTCAGCCTGTTACTGTTGTTGTTGAGACCCCAGAGCCTACTGTTACCACTACCGTTCCTTGGACTGGAAGCTACGTCACCACTACTACTAAGTATCCTGAAGATGTTAACGGTACTGTGTCTGTTATTGTTGAGACCCCAACTGGTTCTTTGGTTACTATTACTACCACTGAAACATGGTCTCTTCCATACATCAGTACCCACACTGTTAGTCCAAGTGGAGATGTTGGAACTGTTTCGGTTATTATTGACGTCCCTGCTGGTGGTTACTACGCTAACACCTCTACTGTGACTGATTCATTGCTTTCAACTATTACTGAAACTGTCACTACTTGTGGAGTTGCTGGATGTACTCCAATAACCACCACTTATGTTTCTACTGCTAGTACCGGTTCTGGTTCTGGTTCTGGTTCGTCTGGCTCTGGTGCTTCGCCAACTGAAACTTCTGCTACTGCTACTGCTACTGCTACTGGTTCTGGCTCAGGCTCAGGCTCAGGTTCATCTGACTCAGGTTCATCTGACTCAGGCTCTGATACTGGCTCTTCTGGCTCTGGTTCTGATACTGGTTCGTCTGGATCTGGTTCCGGATCAGATTCTGGATCAGGATCAGGTTCTAGTACTGGCTCTGACTCAGGCTCTAGCTCAGGCTCTGGATCTGGTTCTAGCTCAGGATCGGGATCTGGTTCTGACTCCGGCTCTAGTTCTGCTACTTACACTTCTCTTACTCCAGCAATTACTACTAGTGCCGAAGGATCTTCATCTACTTCGATACCATCTGTCGAGCAAGTATCTTCTTCTTCATCGGCTCCAACTGTTGCTGTTCAAAGTTACGAGGGTGCTGCTTGCAAACAGCCAGCATTGAGTGCCTTGTACTTTGGTTCTTTTATTTCTGCTCTCTTCTTCCTTATTTAGTGTTTCGACCAAAAGTTCGATGTTTCGTTGACTTTTTACATCCTTTGAATAGGATTTGTGCTATATCATTATCAGTTCTTATAATACCAGGCTAGAGCCATTGTTTCGATTATAATATTATTAAATAATATCATGCTTTCTTATTGATTATCAAATTCTGTAGTCTAGTTTCTTGGAACTGATTTGAATCAACTGATGAAGAAAATCAAACAGGATTATAAGCTATTCCAAGCCGAAACCAGATACACTCTTAACCTAAGTTCTAACGGCTAATTCTTCGTTTTAGTAATTTATGCGGCCATTATCAGAGCTGTCAAAATGATATGAGTGCATCTAAGTGATTGCTCTTAGACTGTGTATTAAGTTATTAAGACTAGCACTAATTTGCTGCAGGGCGGCCGTTTAATTTGGAATATACATCATAATTGCAATTAAACAATAAGGTAGTAATTCGTCGACAAAATTATAAGTCAGGTAAATAATACTATGCATGCCTCTGTTTTCCATTCAAGAGAGAGAAGTAGTGCTATCCACCGTTCGCCGATGGTTCTAGGGCCACCTTTAGACATTAGACATTGTTATCTTCATATCAATTGAATATATCATCAAGCCGGCTCTCTTATAGACGTCTTCAAAATCTTTTTCTGGTTTGTCTGTGTATCAATTGCTTCTTGTGCTACCAACAGCCATTCGTCGTAGCAACACAATCTAGGCTCGATGCTACATTTTTTCCTCTACTCTACCCCTTCCATTTACTCTATAAACCAGCATTGCCATATTTTGAGAAGTGCTTCAACACTTTACCTCGTTTAATATACACTGGCATAACATGAAGCAATTCTTTGTCTGACCATGATATTGAATTCGTACGCAGTAACATGGTTAGACATTTTTCAAGTCCCAAATCACACTCTTTCCTCAAAGTCATCACATTCCCGTAAAAGGTTAGTTGATGGATTTCCGCTAGATGCAAGAAAACTTAAATCACACATGCAGGAATTTACATCGACTATCGGGCAGATTATCGACGAACCATCATTAAGACAATCCACACAAGGTTCATCGCCTAACAAAATATTTTTAAGCTACAAGATTCTATTCAAGAACAGGTTGACATTAAGTATTGCTAATTATTTTAACAGCGTTGTTGCAAATGGTTGCATCTTTATGCACCATCTACGACGATTGATTCCCAACATGTGACCAACAAATGAACAATATTTAAACACAAAGCAATATTATCTGGCAATCCTTAAATACTTAAAGAGAAACAATAGCAGTGCTGCCATTATTGGATTCAAGGACTACTCAGGCTTTTATCCTGATGGGCCCCTCTCTATGAATCCAAGGAGATACGGACAAATGATTGGAAACACAAGAGGCCCAGGACCTGATTTAGAACAGCAATAAAAGCCAAATACTCTAAGGCCCATTTCATTCAAGTTTTGTGCTCGCTGCCTTTTTCTAACACGCTCTGATTCAACCGCTTTGTGTTCCCAATGATGTTAACGTTCTCTATCATTCAGCATTCCCGACTAGTAGGTTTAGTACACCAGTGTAATTCCGAGCATGACAATGGAGCCAGCACAATATCTCAATTATTATAAAGGTTCACTAATCACAAAGAACAATGTCACTTGCTGGTTTGCGAAAGCTATTGTCTTCGATACACTCTCGTATTCTCTGCATGCATATGTAAGTCTGTCTTTGGAGATTAGGTTGCTTTACAAAACACGTGTGTAGTGATTTGCAGAAGAGCACTACGAAGAGAGTGTCTCACTGATTCACCCAGTTTCCAAGATATCCAGTTTAACAAGTACATGGAATGATTGTGAACAGACACCGGCTGACCAGGTTATTGCTTTAGAGTTTCCTCCGGTTTCACGCTAATTACTCTCACTTTAAAACGTTCGTACCGAGCGCATTTCGACCAAGCCTCCCAGCAACGCAAAACTTTACAGAACTGGGGTACTTGTGCTTCCTTTAAAAGCCCTCATCGTCTTTAAGATTAGACTTTCTCTTTGGCTTTTGCCTTTGAGTTTCTATAATAGAAGTATTGACAGCGTTATCTGTGTAGTGTGCAGTTTCTAGGGCCAGCTCATGAAGGAGATGGGATGGATAGAATAGATGGTCAGTACCGTTTAATACTGTAAACGGCAAAAACTTGGATACTGCAACTAGAGCTCCTTAGAAGCACAAGAGAGACTAAGTAGGGGTGCAGTGATGATTGCTGTTACAAAACTTCCAGGCGCAAAGTCAGAGACAGTTTCAAGCTCATGATCCACTCCAAGGCGACCGTAAAGCAGGGGGTAAGCCCAGTTCCAGTTAAAGTTCATGGGCTTTTCTGTTTTGATTTCTAGACGTAGAATATGTGTTGGCAGGCTTTTAGAGTTCTAGTAGCAATATTTACCTCTTTGGGTTAAAGTGGGAGGCTTTTCTAATTATGATCCAAAATAGCAGGTATTCTTGTTCTAGTTACGTGCATGTTCACATACGCCGAGGATCGCCAGATATTATTTTCGGACATTGTTGCTGACTGGAGCTAATCTCTAAGATCTGAACGCTTTGATCTGTTTAGCTTGAACAAGATTTCGATGATTTCAAGATCAAAAATAGAAGGTTCTGCCAAAGGAAAATAGTGTCCACTTTTTGTAACAGAATGCTTGAGCCTCAAAACCCGGTTTGCTTTAGCGAGTTGCAACACTCTTAGAGACTCGGTACCCGAGATGCACAAATCTGGTTAGCAGCACCTCCTATTTAGGAGGTGACATGCGTAACGGTGGACTAGTTCATTTAACCAGTTTTTGAACCAGTTAAATTAAACCTCCGAGAGTGAAGGCTTTGTATTCGGGTAAGGATTCACATCCGGGTACTTGCGTTGGTTTTTAATTTTCTCTGTAATCTTCTGATCCGTTTAGTATGAGAGTGCTCAGTTACTGTTCCTCTTAGAGAGGGAACAAAGGCAAAATGAATCTGGGGCTTTTAAAACGTCAGTCGTCGATTGTAGATTCTTCTGAAGCTCTGACTTGATTGAGGCTTGGAAGTCGTGATGTATGAGAGAGGATGGCTTTTCTTGCAATATGGACCGAACAAGACATTTGATAACCTTATTAGGAACCTGGAGAGTATAAGCACTTCTTTTCGAGGAGAAAAGCCGCAGCAATGTAACGGTGGGGCATACAGTTTACTATTGACTAAGCCATTGTTGATTCACGCTTGAGTTGATTTAGACCGTTTTTCTGCAACCCCATGCCCACTCGATCGATTCGGGAAGAAAATAGGCATTTGTGGATCACTGCACAGAGCGGCGGAAAAGCCATTTACTGTTCCGATAATTCTGTCATTTCCCACGCACTGTAGATACTTCGGACATTTGAAATTGACATGTGGCTCTTCATAGATTATAAAACCACGAACTTAAATCTCATCAGAATCTGAGAAGCTTGGCGATTCTGTACCAGCAATATCTTTCTCGCTTGCCGTTCGAGGTGCAGCTAGAAACCGCTAAGGTGGACCAGTCTGATTTGGGCCGAAGTTCAGGGCTGCAGGAATGGGATACCGCGCTACCTAAGAATCACACACTAAATTTAAGACTGACTCTCACGAGGCTGTCACGCACGCCTTTGAAAATTCAAGGGATGGCAAGTCGCGTAATAGCAGCCTAATTAGTTGCACGTATTGTCTAAGCCTGCGAGCCGCCCGAAATAGTAAGCAAATGATTGATGATCACCGGGGACAGAGTCGGTGGCTCGAGGAAACACTCACTGCATCTAAGCTTTGATGTGCCTGATCATCAAATCCCATGGAAATCTTCTAAGAATCCCATGAACATACCAAAGAATCCAGCGTCTTTATAATGAGGAATAATTACTTATAAGCTGATTCACACCCCTGTTTGGAAATTATCGGAAGACCAGCACACCTCACCCACACTAGACTAGTTCAACGTGGTTTCAGAAAATGTGGGCATGCATACTTACTAGAGAGCATGCATGCAAATACATAAACTGGGAATCGTGATGAACTACGCATACTCAGAATCATTATAAATGAGGAGGGCTTCCTTCGAACGTTTCCATCGGTTTATCATTAAATCAGTTATCCAAATATGAAGGCTACTTTCTTGAGTGCTATTGTTGCTGGTCTTTTGTGCTCGTTCGTGGCTGCTGAAAGTGGTGACGTCGACAACAGAGGTGCTGTTTCCTTCTCCGAGGGTTGTGATATCTCTGGTACTCCTATCAGATCTGGTTTTGATGCTGCTTTCTATTCTTATCCATTATTTAATGCCTATGACGAGGATTACCTCAAGTCTGGGTACGCTGATGATTCCGCAGTCAACTCTACCACTGGAATCACCGATCCTTACTTCAAGTACAACGCCCCAGATATTGGAACTGACATTGGTGACGCCTATGTGTCGCCTCCAGCTTCTAACCATGAGGGTTATTACCCAGTCTACGTCGGATATGTCTACGATACTTATGTTACTGTTTCTAACTTCACTTTGGAGCTTAAGGGTTACTTCTACGCTACTGAAACCGGTTACTACGAGTTTGGTTTTTACTTGGTCGACGATGCTGCTATTTTGTACGTTGGTTCTGCAAGTGCCTTCGACTGTTGTGCTAGTGACACCTTATCTCCAAATGCTAACTACTCTGACGAGGTTATCTACACTTACTTGAACGACGGACAATCCAGTGATGGTGTTGACACTCGTTACAGATACCTCGAGGAAGGTTACTACTACCCAATGAGAATCACCTACGTGCAGATCATTGGTTACACCCTCTTCAGTTTCTCTGTTGTCACCCCAAGTGGTACCAACATCACCACTTTTGAGGACACCATCTACCAATTCGATGAAAGTTCTGCTAGTTGTAATGTCGTTACTCCATCTACCAGTGTTAGTACCACCACCACTACTGAAGCTTGGACTGGAACTTACACCACCAGTTACACTACCACTTTCTCTGACCCAAGCTCTCCTGTTGAAGTTGTTATTGAGACTCCTCAAGGAACCGTGACCACCACCGAGGCATGGACTGGTACTCTCACCAGTACCACCACTGCTGAGAACACCGATCCTTCAGGAAAAGACACCCTCATTATTGAGACTCCTCAATCTACCACCACCATCACCACTGCTTGGACTGGTACTTACACCACTTCTACTGTTGTTCAAAACACTAACCCAAGCAGCGCTGACACTCTTATTGTTGAGACTCCTCAGGGAACCGTCACCACTACTGAACCATGGACTGGAACCACTACCTCGATAACTACTATCCAAAACTCTGTTACTACTGGTAGTGACACTGTGATTGTTTACACTCCAGAAGGTACTACCACTGTCACCACTGGCTGGACCGGTTCTTACACCTCAACTTCTACCACTGTTACTCCATCAAATCCATCTTCTGCTAAGACTGTTATCGTCGAGACCCCACAGGGTACTGTCACCACCACCGAGCCTTGGACTGGATCCGTCACCGCCACCAGCACTATTCAAAACACTGATGTTAACGGTAACGATACTGTGATTGTTTACACCCCAGATTCTACCACCTACATTACTACTGTGTGGACTGGAACTTACATCACTACCTCCACCACCATTACCCCATCGAACCTTTCCTCTGCTGAGACCGTCATTGTTGAGACTCCTCAAGCTACTGTCACCACTACTGAACCATGGACTGGAACTACCACTTCTAAGACCACTATTCAGAACACCGACGTTAGCGGCAGCGACACCGTTATTGTTTACACTCCAGAAGCTACTACTACTGTTACCACTGTTTGGACTGGTACTATTACCTCTACTTTTACTACCGTCACTCCAGCTAACCCATCCTCTGCTAAGACTGTTGAAGTTGAAACTCCACAAGGAACTGACACTACTACTGAGGCTTGGAACGGTACTTACACTTCTACCACCACTGTGCAAAACTCTAACGTTAGCGCCAATGACACTGTGATTGTCTACACTCCAGAGGCTACCACCACTGTCACTACTGCTTGGACCGGTGCTGGCACTACCACTACTACTGCTTACCCATCTGGTAATGACTACACTGTGACTGTGATTGTTGAAACCCCTGAGCCTACTGTTACCGTTACTACCGAGTGGACTGAACTGTACACTTCTACTTACACCGTTACTCCAGAGTACGTTAACGGAACTGTCAGCGTCATTGTTGAGACTCCACAGCCAACTGTCACTATCACCACCGAGTGGACTGACTCCTACACTTACACTTATACTGCAAACCCAACTCAGGTGAACGGAACTGTTACAATTGTGGTTGAGACTCCTGAGCCTACTATCACTACTACTGTCTCTTGGACTGGGTCTTTCACTTCTACCTACACCGAGTTCCCATCGACTGTTAATGGTACTGTGTCTGTGTTTGTTGAGACTCCAGTTTCGACCTTGGTGACCTCGAGTTCTTGTTACAGCAACTCTACCACCTTGTCTAACTACACTACTTCTGCTTGGACCAACGTCTCTACTTCTGCTTGGACCAACACTTCTACTACTGCTTGGAGTAACTCGTCCACGTCTACTGCTTTGACCACTTCTTCTGGATCTACCTCTTTGAGCACTGCCGCCACTACTTCTTCTACTGGTACTATTGCAAGCTCTACTGGTTCCAGCTCTTTGGTTTCCAGCAGCGCCGCTTCTTCTGGTACTGGCTCTAGTGCGGAAGCCTCTAGCTCTGCAACTGAGGCTACTACCGCCGAAGCCACTGCTGAGACTTCTGTTGAAACCTCTGCTGCCACTTCTGCTGAGGATTCTACTGAGACTTCTTCTACTGACACGTCTTCTACCGAAACCTCTGCTACCTCTGCTCTTGAGACCGACTCTTCTTCTTCTGCTGAAACCACCTCAAGTGAAGCTACTGCTGCTGGTACTGAGACTTCTGCAGCAGCTGAAACTGAGTCTTCAGATTCTTCGCTTACCTCTACTTACACTAACTATGTCACTGCTACTGCAACTGTTTCTAGTGCCTCTTCTAGTGCTGCAACCACAGCTGCTGACAGTTCTTCTGAGTCAAGCTCTCCTTCAGTTTCTGTCCAGAGTTCTTCCAGCTCAAGCTCGACTACTCCTTCTGTCGAATCTTATGAAGGCGGAGCCTTGAGACAATCTGGTCTCCCAGCCGCTGTTATGGGTTTTGCTATTGCTGCTTTTACTTTCTTGGTTTGATTTAACTTAAACGCTTGGGCTTCCACCTGTGTTCTTCTACTTCTTCTCTCATGATTTCTACTTCAGTGTGACCTAGAGTCACTTTAAACTATAGGTTTAATACCCCAATTCAATTCTATCATACAATTTCTAAAACAATGTAATCATTAAGTCTATCAACAGAAAGTAGCCACATAATATAGAAAAAATCATATGAAAGCCTAAAAAGGTACTAAGCAATCACAGCGCATCATCTAAGATTAAATAGCTACCAGAATTTGGCAGAGAAGCGCGTGAAACCAATAGCTAATCACTCAGTGCTGATTAAGACTTGCTGCTCGGATGCGCTTCATGTTGGGATGTACGTATGCACGGATGTTTCCATACATAATTTTCGCCTGGAAATTTCAGGACATCCAAACATACAGGTTGTCAACATGCTACACAAAGACGGTTTACGCGTTTATACCCAAGAAGTTCGCCAAAATGAGCCAGTTGCTATGAATTTGACTTCAAGTCCTAGGATCGGCCGGGGTATTGAAGCTTTGCCGGAGAATTAAAATTAGTGGCAGATCCCCGCTGCAGTAGAAATCAACACTCAAGGGCCTACCTGACAGAACGTACCAGGTACTAAGTGTCAACACAGTTACACAACCCCACCCCCGGGTATTTACAAGATAATTTTACATTGGTGACAGGGCCGTGTGTTAGAATCCAGGAAAGTGGATTTGAAGAAAATTGTGTGGAACCGAGACCCCGCAGAGACAAGGCTAGCCCATGAGTTCAGGATACGAATTGTTGCTTGTAAACAAAGGTGACGCTTATTTGTACCGTCTAATTGCTTGAAGTGCTTGAAGCTGCTGGGTGGAATTCCGTTTCTTCAGGTGGCTTGTTTTACGAGACATCCCCAGTTGAGTGACCTAGACACCAGCGTAATCCATGCAAACCAGCAATTTTCTATCTTCAATTTAAGAACACACCTATCAGTCGAACAAACCATGTTGTGTTCCAAGAGCAGAAAGATGACGTGTGTGTCGGTGTTAACTGGGCGGGAATAAGTCTAGAAAACTCCATGACGGTGGAGCTCCGCTGGAGGTACAGCGGATTTATTGAGGTATAGTCCAGGTCAATTACGGGGAGCACTCGCCCTTTGGACACTAAAATGGCAAGTGAAATAATGTCACAATGACATTTATTGGACAAGCCGGAGTCACAGTACACCCCGGTGTTAAAAATGGAAGGTTGGGGTGACCAGAAATGCATTGCAATGTGTCAATACGAACGCCAACAGAAGTAAGACTTCTCTCCTCTGGTATGACGGTCAGCTGGATTTAATTCAACCGCCAGCGCCAGAAATAGCCTACGCTGAAGGGACAGAGAGTGGCAAGTGGGAGAGTGTGTTGTGCTGCGAAGCGCTGCCTGTTACTGTTTATCGTCGCTTGCAAACAGTTGATAGCACTCAAGCAAGAAGGCATTGTGTGTGAGTGTTTGAAGTGGCTCGTACTATTCATTTCTTTGTTTAAAGCGTTGGAATGTCTCGTATGGGCTGCGCTGTTGCCTAACTCATGGAGTGGTACCGACGTTTGAGGATTCG
Organism: Saccharomycopsis guyanensis; assembly: GCA_030578595.1. Classification (NCBI taxonomy): domain Eukaryota; kingdom Fungi; phylum Ascomycota; class Saccharomycetes; order Ascoideales; family Saccharomycopsidaceae; genus Saccharomycopsis; species Saccharomycopsis guyanensis. The sequence continues at coordinate 1,590,576 of JAJMSQ010000001.1, forward strand.
TTCTAGGCGAATTTTCGATGGGAGAGCGATTCTATTGGCTGGAATAGAGTGTCTGCGCAAATTATAACAAAGGAGTCTACAATTACCTAGAACATCCGCAAATGACTGTCACGCATCTATTCTTGCCAAGTCCGCGGCACCAGCCAAGTTTGCCCACTCCATCATGTAATACGGGCCCCAAAAACATAGCCAAGATGAACTATCTGGCGAATTTAATTGATGGACAACCTGTATTCTTAGGCGGGGTGGGCTGGTTTTGCGGAGACGACGCAAGAATTATCACGCAATATCCGTTGGATATGAATGTGCTCTGGTTAATCTGAGGCAAAGTTTGTGCCAAGGACTAGTTCATGTTTCCTAAGTCAAGAAGAAACATCCTAATTTACCGCGAGTCACACTGTTGAACGTGGCTAGAGGAACTTCTTCTTTTGGAATGGCTAACACCGGATCCGAATAGTGGTTTGGTCCAGGCCCGAATATCGCTATTGGTGTAGCTTGTCCCAGCGTTTTTTAAGTTTAATTGAGATGTACCAGATGCTGGGATTGTATCGATGCACTCTCTTAGTTTATGGCATTTGAAACGCCGATCCGAGGTCAGGACAGGTGAGTGACACAATATTTCAAGCTATAATGCTAGGTCGACCGTTGGTGTCAAACTTAGGGTCTGGTTGATGCTTTTTTTGCAATTGCTTTCAAAGGGGTAAGAACTGCAACTTTGAAGGTAAAATCACGAACTCAACTGAAAGTAAATCTTGGGACGATGCAGTGATGTCGATCGCCTGATCATTTGAGTGGCAGCTCCACGTTGTGGCAATTAAACGAGACTCAGGGCTTCCTATCTTGCAAGTTTTTATGCGGGTCGTGCTAAATATCTCTGCAAGAAATCGTTGGGTGGAGTTATATGTCACGAAACAGGAAACCAAGAAGATCGTTGACGGAGACCCCATTGTCACCTGCAATGCGTCACGGATTTCTTAGACGTCGAGAACAAAGGTCTGTTGATACAACTGTCCGAAACAGACCGTAGCCGACGCAGTACTCTGTTAACCAGACTTCTCATTGGTGCAATTAGCACCTCACGCAGATCTTACACTAATTGTCCCAATGTCCATTTTGCTCACTGTGATACATTTTGCTTGGGATGCATTTGATGGAGGTAACCGTTTACATTGCGGCCACAGGTGCTCTTGTGGCTCTGCCATGAATGTTCCATGGAGAATTTTGAGGCTGTACTTCAGAAGAGCGACGTTGTGAACGGTTTATAACGCCCCTGCTTAAGTTAATTGCACAACGATTTTGGGGTGCAGCTTTCTTGAGGAGTCGGATTTGCGCTGTTGTCACTGCATATGAACCGCCAGACCTAATCTGCATCGAGAGTTAATTAATGCATGGCCAGGTTCATCACTATTAATTGACCATCTGAAAGTGGAAACTCTTGTCTACTGTTCCCAGCCACTCGGTTTCCGACCGCCTCCTTTCCCTAATAGTTAAAAATACGTGAGAAAAAGAGGATCTGGGGCTAAGAGAGTTTCTGGTGAAATGTTGATTGAGGCTAAATCACATACTTCCAGAAGAAAGGTTCACAATATCGAGTCTGGTCAAGCCCAGCTCAATGAATTTTGTGGAGCAGAAGTTGAGGTGAAATTACCTCTTGCAATATTTTTATTGCTCAACAGAAATCGGTTTACGAAATTTCCTGAGTAGCATTTGTCAACCTGTGATACCCTTATTAGTCTGCAGGTTGATGCATGTGAACAAAACTATGCCTGCTGCAGACTCGTCGAGGCAGCTCTGGGTCCAGTCAAGCAAACTCCCAAACTGCTATAAATACGCTGCCAGCTTTCGAAGTTTGGTTGATACTTCTAAATAAAACGCTGACGATGAAGTATCATACTTGGCTTTATTTTTCGCTCGGTTTAATCCCGCTGCTTGTCGGTGCTGAGGACGGAGATGAAGACAACAGAGGTGCGATTTCTTCCTCTGACGGTTGTAGTATCGTTGGTACACCTGTGAGAACTGGTTTTGATGTCACATTCTACAATTTCGATTTGCTCAGAGAGTATGATGAAGACTACCTCAAGTCTGGCTACAAAGCTACTACTCCTGTCAATTCGGCAACCGGTGTCACCGTACCGTATTTTAGTTTTGATTCTCGAGATGACACTGTTATTGGAAGTGTGTATGTTGACCAACCGGATACAGGCCATGTGGGTACTTATGATATCTACGAGGGTGAAGTCTATGGCGCTGCAATTACTACTTCTAACTTTACAATGGAACTTAAGGGTTACTTCTACGCTACCGAAAGTGGCTACTATGAGTTTGAGCTTATTGGCACTGATGACGCTGCTATTTTATACGTCGGGTCTTCTAGTGCCTTTGAATGTTGTGAAAGTGGTGTACTCGCGTCTGATTCTGACTACTCAGACGAAGTCCTTTACACTTATCTTAATGGAGCTCTGCTGGAGGATCCGGACACTCGGTATAGATATCTTGAGGCAGGCTACTACTATCCGCTCAGATTAACCTACGTGCAAATCATCAGTAACCTTCAGCTTGACTTTAGAATTCTCAGCCCAAGTGGAATTGAGTACACTGATTTTGGTGACTCCATTTTTCAGTTTGACGACACTGCTACTTGTGACGATGTTGATGTTACCACCTCGCCTCCGGCTACTACCACTACTCAAATCTGGACTGGATCTGAAGCCTCGACTTCTACTTTTACTAACAGTGATCCTTTGTCTGGGATTGAAGTTTACGTTTACAATCCCCTGCCTACTGTGACTACCACTCAACCGTGGACTGGAAGCGACACTACCACCTACACCACCAGTGGAGATGGTACTGTTTCTGTTGTTATCGAGACTCCAAGGCCGACTGTTACAACCACTATCCCTTGGACTGGTTCTACTCCTACTACTTACACCACTATCCCAACGGATCTCAACGGTACTGCCTCGGTGGTGGTTGAAACGCCAGAGCCTACAGTTACTACCACGATTCCATGGACTGGAAGTGATACGACTACATACACTACAACTGAAAACGGTACTGTGAATGTTGTTATTGAAACGCCAGAGCCTACTGTCACCACCACAATTCCGTGGACTGGTACTGATACAACTACATACACTACTACTGATAATGGTACTGTGAACGTTGTTATCGAAACTCCTCTGCCTACTGTTACAACAACTCAGCCATGGACTGGTAGTGACACGACCACCTACACAACAAGTGGTGATGGAACTGTGTCTGTTGTTGTGGAAACACCTAGACCAACTGTCACAACTACTCAACCGTGGGCCGGTACCGGCACTACTACCTACACCACCTTCCCAACCGGCCTCGATGGAACTGTTTCTGTTGTGGTAGAAACACCAGAGCCTATAGTTACAACCACCGAGCAATGGACGGGAACTGACACGACCACTTACACTACTACTGGTAGTGGCACTATTTCTGTTGTTATTAGAATACCGCGTTTCAGAGCAACCACAACCATCCCGTGGACCGGTTCAACGCCTACTACCTACACCGTGACACCAACTGATCCTGATGGCATATACTCCATTATTGTTGAAACTCCACAGTCAACCGTCACTACTACTGTGCCATGGACTGGGTCGACTCCTACCACCTACACCGTTACACCAACTGATCCAAATGGCGTCTACTCCGTTATTGTGGAGACACCTCAAGGAACAGTTACCACTACTATTCCATGGACTGGCTCGACTCCTACTACTTACACTGTCACGCCGACCGATCCAAATGGCGACTACTCTGTTATTGTTGAAACTCCGCAGTCCACTGTTACCACTACTGTTCCGTGGACCGGGTCAACTCCAACTACCTATACAGTTACACCAACTGATCCAAACGGTGTTTATTCGGTTATTGTGGAGACTCCAAACCCAACTGTGACAACCACGCAGCCTTGGACTGGATCTTACACTACAACTTTCACCGTCACGCCTACCGATGGAAGTGGTACTGTTTCCGTTATTATTGAGACACCAGGTGGCAATTTGTTTACCATTACCACCACTGAGACTTGGTCACTTCCATACGCCTCCACGCGGACCATTAGCCCTAGTGATGGTGTTGGAACGGTTTCTGTGATTGTTGATGTTCCTGCTTCTGGATATTACGCCAATGTGACAACAGTGACCGATTCCAAGCTTACAACTCTTACTGAAACAGTCACGTCGTGCGGTGCCGATGGCTGCCATTTGACTACGATCACCACCACTGGTACTTCGCCTAACACTGAGCCAAGCTCTGGTGGTTCTGGCGGTTCTGGTTCCGGCGGTTCTGACGATTCCGGTTCTGGCGGCTCTGGATCTGGCGGTTCTGGGTCTGGCAGTTCTGACAATTCTGGATCTGGTGGTTCGAGTGGTTCAGGTGGCTCAGGAGGCTCAGGTTCAGGAGCCTCAAGTGGTTCTGGTTCTGGTTCTGGTTCTGGTTCGGGAAGCTCTGGAGGTTCCGGTGGCTCTGGCTCCGGATCATCATCCGTATCACAGGGATCTGGTGGATCCCCTATTGCCACTACTATTGAGAGCTATCAGGGAGCAGGATTAAAACAATCAACTTTATCCAGTTACGCTTTTGGTGGAGTTGTTGCTATTTTGGCCCTCTTGGTATGAGAATGTCAAGCTTTAGCAAGTTCACATTACTTGCCGTTTCGTGATTTTTATGTTTTGGGTTCCTTTCTTATTGTCATTGGATTAATTTCCTTTTTTTCGATCAAAGTCATTTTCTTAATACTTTTTATATCTTTTTCCTCTTCTTTATGTGTACAATCAACTTTTTTATTGAGTTTTTGCGTGTCAAGTCATGTAATAGAATGAACTATATTTCTTCTGTCTTTAGGATGCTAAAGCAGCTTAAGACGTTTCTCTCTGGTTATTCTTTATTTTTAGTGGGTTAGCAGCTGAACACAATCGTCCCACAATAATGCGACCCCTTTCAAAATTCTAGGACAGGGTGATCGTACTTGTCAAAAATGAATCTAAACTAGCTAAGCTCAGGTGATGCTTTTTGTGAAAAGAAGCGCCGAATTACGATTTGGCTCTTGTTTCTCGTTTCAAGTGAGCATCCGAGTTGGAGACGTTTTGCCGTCTGTTGGAAGGTTGTGCGAGTGACGACGCATATCCGGTTTTGTTTTCTTCTAAACATAATGGCCGTGTAATCCACGTTAAAATACGTCAAAATGCTGATAAGCCCCTGATTAATAGGTTATTGGAAGGTTCTTCCTCTCCGATAATCTTGGTTGGCACTATGGTATGTCTCAGATTGACGTACGCCGATCTATGTAGGTGAAACGGGAATCATGCAGCGTCGCATCTAAAGTTTCAACCCTAAAGAAAGTTCAATATAACCTCCTTTGAAAAAGTCAAATCCCGCATTATGTCAGTTCCCGTTCCGATCACAAACCCCCCACGTGACTACTCTGCTCTGAGTGTCACATCAATTACAATTCCTCTATTCCAAAAGGACGCTTGCAAGCCTGAGACTTTGATGATAGTAAATTGTACGTCAATGGGTTCAGGGCAAAGAGTTGACTTTAAGGAATAGTTCTCACTGGCCGGTGAGAGGCAGAACTGTTTTGTGCTATGCGACGCATATCGCATATTGAGGATAGCTCCAGAAGAGAAGAATACTGTCTAAGTTAATGGATAGAAAACAAAATGATATGAAAAAGACGCCTAAATATGAATCTTAGAGTCAATTCAAGATGAGGGTGTCGTCGATTGGTACTAGTTGACGGACCTTCCTCTGCCGATCGTTCGTGCAAATCCTTTCCGGATCTGATGAGATGGTTGCCTTTGTTTATCTCCCCGCCTTTTTGAGAAGCCTATTTCCGATGTCAACATGAAAATCACAGAGCTTCTGGTTTCAACCATAGCTCCGTACCGGAAAGCTATGCTGCTGTAGGTATCGTATATTGATTCTGAAAGATGCCCCACTTTGGCAGTCAGTGTTTAGTAGGCTGCCCACCTTCGAGTCAATAATCTAACAAGGCTATGCTTCTTTTTCGGTAAAAGTAGTCCTCAAGAAATCGGTTTGCCGTGAAGCTCAATTCATATTGGTATCAATGATAGAAACAAAAGTTGTCTCTTACTATCTATTGAACTATTGTCCTAGAATGGAGTGGTGTCTAAATAGAAGTCTTAATACGTCGACCAAAAGAACAGAACTTGGCCAAAAGGAGTCAAGGAAAGAGGACACAAATGCTTGTTCCAGCGTAGCACTGGCGCCAAAAAGTCATTTTCCCAGCCCCTGATTAAAATTGCGAATTGCTATTGACCGTCAGTTCTCAATAAGTTCTTTCTAATATAGACTTTGGTTGTGGTGCTTGAGCTACAGAAATAGGATTAAGATTTGTATGGGGCTACAACGCAAAGTCCAGAGGTGCCCAAAAGATCGACAATAGCAACATGGAGGAAACATCCTCAATCAAATGAGGCATCAATAATTATGAGTTAGGAAATCACTGGCGCTCAAGCAGGTGAGGGGACAACGAACAAAAATGTGGCTCACGGTTGTTTCGGCACAAGAACGAGTTTGGGTCAATATCTCCGTTCTTTACTGCGTGTGAAGCATTGTTCGTTGTGTTCATTTATTCGATGGTCTGGATATAGGTCTTGATGGGGAGAGAGTGTTCTGGCCATGTAAATTGGGCTAGGATAATTTTGAGTTCTTTGGGATGATTTCTCATTCTCTTGGCGTTATTTTTAGAGCCACCACTAGTGTAGAAAGAGAGTTGAAGAAACTAAGTTTAGGTTTGTTGATGAGATTGAAAGGGTGAACAATGCCCCGGGATGAGGCTTTGGTCATCGATTGAGGTGAACAATTGATGTTTACGAATGTCAGTCAGTGCGTGTTGGAATTGTCAACAGCCCCAATTGAAACTTCTGAGTGTGATACGTCATATGTAATTTACATGAACCGAAACCTCAATTCCATTGGAAGAATGCCAAACGCTGGTTTCAAGGGCGTGCCTTGTCAGATTACTCGTTTGTGTGGGGTGGCAACTACGTCGCTCAAGAACTAATTGAGTGATCAGCCTTTCAATCTGGCTTGGTTGCTATGTACTCTGTGCTATTTGCTCGACGTAATAGGCCGTCTTGATATTCTTTGAGATTGGTCGACGTACTTCTGTGTAGATCATTCCATCATTTAACCTCATTACGAGTTTACTTGCACGGAGAGAAAAGCTAATTTCAACAATCAAGAACCAGGACCACAACTGGCCTATTACTCTGTGGACACAACCTTTCCCGATTAGCAAACTTAGTTCGTCGTTGCATATCATACACTCATTGTCAGAATATCCATTCTCGCATTAGTGGCTCGATAATTGCTTGCTAGGTCAAGGATGCGCGGTGCTTGCTAGTGAAGAATCTTGAAATAGGAAATTCCCAATCTAGTTTCTTAGAACTGAGTGTCCAATACAGAGTAAATGAAAACAACGAGTAACAATTAACAAAGGACATTCCACTTTAATTTGTGCCATTGAGTATTGGGATGTTATATCCCCTTTAGTATCTGAGAACGCTAACTGTGCATTTTCATCCGACCAATTAATGCATAACCAGATTCGTAAGTGTTCGTGAACTGGGGTACCACCGAAGAATCGTCTCGACCATCTGCTGCTGGAGTTGGTCTCAAAAATATCTCAAATTCTCATGAGTGAGCTCTCGTAAGCTCTGTGTGACGGATGACCAAAATGGTAAGGAATGGCTCCTCCTTCCATCCTAACATAGTCAACTGTAAGCCTTCAAAGTGCCACATTTTTGACTGAAAGGTGGCTACACGTTCTACGCCGATCAATGATACTTGTCAGGGATTTTGACAGAGCTCAAAAAATATTCGGGATGCCAGTGATTTGGGGCAACGCTTTATTCTTATGAGACCCCTGTCAACGACGCTAGTTGACCAGAAAGTATCACGATATTATTTCAGTACAATACGAGATCTGGACACAGTCACTTGGAAACGTATTCATAATGTGAATCAGCTTCTGTGCTTTATGACTGCCAATTGTTCAGAATCTTTGTTGGAAATTCAGAACCAGAGTGAGATACGATTATCCAGTCGGTACCGGAAGCACGGGAGGCTAGTCGAGGTGCTAGGATGCGGTCTTGCCTATTGCGTCTTAATTGCAAACTCGTAGGTCACCTGGAACGAGCCAATCTAGAAATGACTTCACAAGAATTGAAGTCGTGATCCTTTGGGGTATGGATGACCCAGTTGCAGTAATATTTTATTTGTGCGGAAGGGTGGTTATCATTGTCCGGACCGTGGTGGCTCGCTTAGAGCGGTGTATTGTTATTTCCCTGCTAATAAATGCACTAGAAATTGCTGTCGTTTCTTTTTTTCTACTGCCAATGAGTATTACTGTGGCCTGAGAATACACTCAAGAATTGCCATGAATTCCAATGGCCATTCCGTTTGCCTTTATATCAGTCGTTCTATAGTCAAGTAGAGTGAGTTTTGTGCTTCTTGTGGTACCAATGCTCAGCGGCATTTGTCTTGGCATCCCAGCCTAGTACAAGGTTCAGACACCGGAAGACGTTACAAAGGGTAAAATATTTAGCCGATTAACTGGTTCAAGCATTAAGGTTTGCCGGCCACCAGGCCGAACCGGCGCATGGTGCTAGTGTGGTTGATTTTTGTATCTGTACAATGTGAAACGGGAAACCATTATTTACGAATTCTGTCCTTGGTTCCGATTTCACTTCCGAATTTAGGCTTCTCCTAGCCTAGAGCTCAATCCATGGAAACTTCAAACTCAATCGGAAGAATCCCGGAATTCAAAGGGTGAGAACCCTAAAGCTTGCCAGCCTCAATATGAGCATGCTCAACGACCTCAAAATTTGCCCTGCACTTGGATCTCGATTATGACTCCGTAGAACAGCAAGGCCTCGGCTCGAAGAACTAAATGAGCCTTTGCAATTCCAATCTGGCACCGTCGGCCTGCAGCCGGTGTTAAATTGGTGGAGCAATTAGTTGGTAGTATTCGGTTAGTTCTCTCATAAGACTGCCCAAAAGCACTTGGCAGTTGTGATACTAATTTCAATTGGTTGCTGATTGCCATTCTCGACAAAAAAGGCAGCGGAGACTGGGATAACAAGAGTGTTCAGTTGATGTGTGGATGTGGGACCTAGTGTTGCACTTAGTGTTGCACTTTATCCATGGTGCATACAGTGCATTAATTGTCACAACGTCCCATCGTTCCAGACTGGCGTTTTACAAAGTGTGCATTTGATGGGGGTAACATGAAAGCCTACAAATCAGCGACCAAAGACACTCCGATTCTTAGGTAGTAGTTGGTAATGTTTCTGTCAGACGTTTGGAGGTTGGAGAAAAGTTGATGGGTTTAGGCAAATGATCACCGTTAAGTTAAATTACAGTACGAGTTGAGGCAACGCTCAGATGGGCATTTGTGCTTCTGCTTTTGCATGCCGAACCACTGAAATATCTTGCATGTTAATCGAGAATCGTCGACGAACACATGTTCTTGCATTGAGACGCATCGAGATTCGTCAGTCAAAGGGAACCCATGACAATGCCGCCACAAACCCGCCTCGTCCTATTTTCAGCCTTTAGTTGTCGCTTATGTACCTTCGAAATGCGGTTAACTGAAGTTGAGATCGGCTTAGATGCTGTCAAAGAAACGAAAGAAATGGGGCGCCTATCGAGCACACTGCGCAGGGCACTATTAACGGCCGGCTGTTTAACTCTCTTGGAACTCTGGAACGTGCCCATATCAATTAAATCCTTTCATTGTCTTGCTTCTGGACTGGGATCTGTTTACGAAACATTCTGATGAAATTGGTTGGACCTAGCGCACCTGGCACTAACCTGTAGGTGTACGCGGCAGAGAAATTCACCTAGGGGTGCATGAAGTCTCGACCCGTGAACATGAGAGCAAAGACAAGAATAAATAGCTGGGGTTCTGACCGTGTTGTCAAAGTTTTAATCATCATTCAAATCTCAAGATGAAATCTCTCAATTGGATTTGTTTTTGTTTAAGCGCTTTGTGTCACCTTGTTGCTGCTGAGGAAGGTGATCCTGACTCTCGAGGAGCCCTCTCCGACGCCGAAGGGTGTGATATTCAGGGTGACTTCCTCAGAGTTGGTTTTGATGCCACCTTCTATGGTTACACTATAAATGGAGCTTACGATGAAGATTATCTTAAATACGGATACAAAGCGACTGCACCAGTTAACTCCACGACTGGAGTCACCAACCCTTACTTCCACTTCTATGCTAACGATTACGGTGTCGCTGCTGGAGAGAGTGAGGATGGACACACTGTTTACGATGGTTATGTTTATGATACTTGGGTTACCGTTTCGAACTTCTCTTTGGAACTTAAGGGTTACTTCTATGCTTCTGAGACTGGTTACTATGAGCTTGAGTTAAACAACACTGATGATGCTGGTATTCTCTACTTTGGTTCTGCAGGAGCCTTTGACTGTTGTAACAGCGGTGAACTTGCTTCGGATTCTGATTACTCTGACGAGGTTCTTTACACACATCTTCTGGACGGAGAGTCTGATGACGGCGAACCAGACAGCCGTTACAGATACTTGGAAGCCGGTTACTACTACCCAGTCAGAATCACTTATGTGCAGATGCTCACTTTCACCAACCTTGATTTCAGAATTACCACTCCAAGTGGAACTGTGCTCACTACATTTGAAGACTCTGTTTATCAATTTGACGAAGCATCCGTTTCTTGTTCTGAGGTTGAAGTGTCTACTTCTAAGTCTACAATCACCACCACTGTTTCTTGGACTGAAACTTACTCCTCGACTTACACCACTACCTTCTCTGACCCAGCTTCCCCATATGAAGTTGTGGTCAATGTTCCTCCAAGCACACCAACTGTGACTTCGACTTGGACTGGAACTACCACTTCGGAGTATACCGAACTGGGTACTATCTATGAGATTGTTCCTCAATCAACCACCACTGTCACCGTTGTTTGGACTGGAACTGACACTCAAACCGAATCAATTGACAACCCAGACCCAAGTGGATTTGACTCTGTGATCATTGAGGTTCCTCAACCAACCGTTACCGTCACTGCAGGCTGGACTGGTACCGACACCACTACCACCACTGTGCTCAACACTGACCTTAGTGGAACTGTCACTGTTATCGTTGAGACTCCTCAACCAACTGTTACTACTACTATCCCATGGACCGGAACTGAAGCTACCACCATCACTGTGACTCCTACCGATTCTAATGGTACTTACTCTGTCATTGTTGAGACTCCACAACCGATTGTTACTACCACCATTCCATGGACCGGTACTACTCCAACTACCTACACTGTCACTCCAACTGATGCCGATGGTACTATCTCTGTCATTGTTGAGACTCCACAAGCTGAAGTCACCACCACTGTCCCATGGACTGGTACTTTCACTACCACTTACACTGTGACCCCAACTGATGCCAATGGTACTGCTACTGTTGTTGTTGAGGTTCCAGAAGCTGCTGTTACTACCACTATCCCTTGGACTGGTACTTTCACCACTACTACTACCGTCACCCCAACTGACCCTGATGGAACAATTTCTGTTATTGTTGAGACTCCTAGACCAACAGTGACCACCACTGTTCCATGGACTGGTACTGCTGCTACCACTTACACCTCGACTCCTGATGGCGATGATGGTACCGTTATTGTTGTTGTTGAAACACCAAACCCAACGGTGTTCACTACTGTTCCTTGGACTGGTACTTTCACTACTACTTCTACTATTACCCCAACTGGTACTGACGGTGTGTACACTATTGTTGTTGAGACTCCTAACCCAACTGTGTTCACCACCGTTCCATGGACTGGTACTTTCGTCACCACCTCTACTATCACTCCAACTGGAACCGATGGTGTGTACACTGTTGTTGTTGAGACTCCTAACCCAACCGTTACTACTACCGTCCCATGGACTGGTACCTTTGTTACCACTTCTACCATCACCCCAACTGGTACTGACGGAGTTTACACTGTTGTTGTCGAGACTCCAAACCCAACTGTGTTCACCACTGTTCCATGGACTGGATCTTTCACCTCGACCTACACTGTCACTCCAACTGATGGAAACGGTGCTTACTCTGTTGTTGTTGAGACCCCAAGACCTACTATCACCACTGCTGTCCCATGGACTGGTACTTACGCTACCACCTACACTGTGACTCCAAGTGACGCCAGCGGTACTGTCTCTGTCATCATTGAGACTCCAGCCGGATCTCTCTTTACCATCAGTACCACTGAGACCTGGTCCCTTCCATACGCTTCTACTCGTACTGTCAGTCCAAGTGGAGGTGTCGGAACTGTTTCTGTCATTGTTGATGTTCCAGCCAGTGGATACTACGCCAATGTCTCTACTGTCACCGAACAAGAAATTGGAACCTTGACTAAGACTATTACTTCTTGTGACGTTAACGGTTGTCATGAATACTTGACTACTGTTACTGGAGGCAGCTCTCCATCGGGAGACGTTAGTCCAACTTCTGGAGCTGGTTCCGGTTCCGGATCTGGCTCTGGCTCTGGATCTAACCCAGGTTCCGGTTCTGGTTCCGGTTCCAACCCAGGTTCTGGTTCTAGCTCTGGTTCCGGTTCCGGTTCTGGTTCCGAATCTAACCCTGGTTCTGGTTCTAGTTCTGGCTCTGGTTCTGGTTCTGACTCTGGATCAAACCCTGGTTCCGGCTCCAGTTCTGGTTCTAGTTCTGGCTCTGGTTCTGGTTCTGGTGAAGGATCTTCTTCCCCATCAGTCTCTGCTCAACTGGGCTCTGGTTCTACTGCTACTCCTTCTGCACTTGAAAGTTTCCAAGGTTCTGCATCAAGACATTCTAGTCTTTCTAGCTACGCTTTTGGAGCTATCGTTGCTGTGCTCACTTACTTGGTTTGATCGATCGTGATCGTCGCCAAAAAAGTTGATTTTCTACCACAACTATACTTATACTTTACCCTTTTACTTGCCGCTTCTTGACTTGTTACCCATTTCGTTCTACCAAAAATCCTTTGTCTCTTAACTTATTCCTTGTTACCTTTCTTCCAATGCACAGTGATGTATATTATAAAGTTGTCTAGTAGAGTGATCTTCAGCAGTCCTAATTCTATCTGCTAGTCAAGTGTTCTCGTAAAGTCTTCCAAGTGTTTTTCAGTCATTTTAGAGCTGAGCAACTTCGAGTTTTCAAGAATCGATACATTGTTGGACCCCATGGGGTTATGCATAATTGATTTTTCCCCTTTCCACATAGACGTTATGTGAAGGATCTGCTCTGCAAGCTGCACGGAGGATTGTCGCCTCATAAATGCTGTTGGTTTACGAGACCAACCCCGGCATCAAACACAGGGATTAACTCCTGAATAAACACGGTGATGAGACCAAAAGAAATACGGGGGTACAACTAAAGCGGAAGTCAGTTTAGTCTCACGATTGTTCTGTTGGGACCTCCAGGATCAGCCACAGTGAGCTAGTGACTTCCCATCTAAGAGCGAGTAGGAGTCTCATTGATAATCGTTGTCGAAAGTCATAAAAACATTGTGAGAAAGATCTAGTTGTTTGAAGAGAGTCTTAGGGTAATGTGATGGCTGGTTGGGCTATTAGTCCACAATAGAAACTGGAAGTTTAGGAAAGGAATTAGGACTTGGGGCAACAAGCAAATGAAAGTACAAGAGATAAAAGGAATCTTTAAATTTCAATGCCGCAAGTGAATCTAGGAAGTAGGATGTGTTAAATGAGTTTAAAATAGAACAGCTTTATTGGTTGTTTTTATGGATGAATCTACTACATCAATCAACCATTTGACACTACTTCAATATTCAAGGCCTCAATAGATCCAGTGTTAGTTTCGCTGAGTAATCAATTATGTGGCAAAACCATTCATGCTGACAAAGACACACCACTCCAAAGCATAACACTCAAACCTACATGTTTCTAAGCTTGGCAGCTTACTCCATCATCACCATCTGGTATTCTGACCTTCTCATATGCTTATGTAAGACTTAATGACCTTCCATTCGCCATGACAAAACCTTATAACCATAATACAACACGTTTCCTTCGAATTCCAGCAAGTCGCCACTCCACGACACCCAGGGTCACACCCCGGTGCACCCCCATATTTCTGGTCCTTGCACGTGATCTCAGCCCGATGCTCTTCTATTGATAAACTCAGAGGTGCCAATTTGAGATTCTGAATTAGTAATGTACCAGCTATTTCTGAACAAGCCTCTCAACAGGAACAATCTCCTCTTGTCCAAGGACTATTGGATGAAGGATAATTCTTCCAAGGAGTGTTTCAGTTGTCGCAAACCGTTCACCACGTTTCGACGCCGTCATCATTGTCGACTTTGCGGCCAGATATTTTGCAGCGAATGTACTCTGTTGATCTCCGGCCAGAGGTTTCAATATAACGGCAATATCAGAATCTGTGGCTCGTGCTTGTCGTACGAGTACGATGATTCCAGTGACGAGTACTCTGTGTTTGAAGAGAACGACGAAATAGGCATGGAGGATGTTGCCAAGCACGAGTCAAAGCATGAGTACGAAGTAATAGAAGAAGAAGAAGATCTCAGTGAGGGCGGCCACAGTAACTTGGACCGAACTGGGTCTAATATAGAACACTCAATGGGTGATCTGTCGTCAGAAGAAGATGAACTGTCGATGACTTTGTACAATTCTCTTCAAGGAGATTCCGGACCAGGATACCTTGACATACCCAGAGGTGAACCGAACTTGAGATTGTCGCGATCTAACTACAGTATAAACCAGATGCCTGGATCAAGGGGCTACGATAGGGCGCAGGCTTCGCTCAATCGTATGAAATCGTCGCGACGGCGTAGTAAGAGTATGAAACGGCCGGTGTTTGATGACACCGCTTCTGTGAAATCGATATCGCTTCTTCCCCAGAATAAGAACTTCATTCTCGAGGGTTATGATTCGCGGACCGTGAAGGGAATGACCGACAAGGAGTATATGTATAATGAGTTAAACGATGTGGATGTGGGGTACTTGAAGAGTTTCTTGAAGCAGTCAATACTGCAGTTCCATATAGGACAGAGCGAGGGTTGGTTCAAGGCGATCCGCAGACTTCTCCGTCGTATTGAAAACATAGACCCTGATCCAAAGAGCGGCGACAGCTTGGATGTCACCCAGTATGCGAAAATTAAAAAGATCCTTGGACCTACGAATTTCATGGTTGAGTGTGTTAACGGAGTGTTGTTCACGAAAAATGTGGCTCTCAAATCAATGAGATCAGAAATCAACCAGCCTACTATTGCATTGATTATGTTTCCTTTGGAGTATGCTAAGGGTGAACAGAATTTCATGAGTATCGAACAAGTGATTGCTCAAGAGAAAGAGTACTTGAACAAATTGGTGAAACGGATTGTGACGTTGCAGCCTGCTCCGGACGTCTTGATCTCCGGTTCCAGTATATCGGGTTATGCCTTAGACCTTCTTAATGAAGCCAATATCTCTGTTGCTGCTAATGTCAAGCCCCAGGTCATAGAAAGGCTCTCGCGTTTATTGGAAGCAGATATTGTCGGTTCCATGGAGAAGTTGGCTATCAATCCGCGGCTTGGTCACTGTGAGAAATTTCAGGTTAAGACTTTCTTGTTCAAAGACAGCCGTAAAACGTTCATGTATTTCACTGGGTGCAAAAGCACTTTGGGTTGTACGTTGATCGTCAGAGGAGACAACTCAGAAACTCTTAACAACGTCAAGAACATCACCGAGTTTATGATTTATATGATGTACCATCTCAAGCTTGAGACGTTCTTTTTCCGGAACTCGTTTGCGTCGTTGCCTAAAGAGAAAGATTTGAAACGAGGACTTCAGCTGGACAATGTTCTGGGCTATTACAGTGATTTCATTGTCAAGTTCCATGAGAGATTGTTTTCGATTTCTCCTACGGTGAAGATTCCTCTTCCGTATCTTCTCACCAAGGCACGTCGTTTTGAGATCATTTTGAACGAGTTCCAGTCCAAGTATAACTTGAACGAGCTTGACATGAGCTCTGCGAAGAAATTGTTGAAAGATTTCCAGGTGGATTTCGATTATTCGTTGTTTGACGAGAAGAATGTGCTCAAGATAGTAACGTTCATCATCAACAAGAAGAGTAAGCTTTTGAAAAGCAGTTTCCGGATGATTTCTCGGCAATGGGAAGCGTTCTATGGTCACATCAACGCGTTATTGGAAGTCTCGTTTCATCAGAGTTTGTCGTTTTTGTACTCGACAACCAACACAAAAAATCAGAGTTACTGTGCGTTCCCAAAGATTCTTCAGATTGAGTACTATTTAGACTATACTGATATTCCGCTTGGACAGTATGTGGAAGAGCTCATTTACACTGCTAACCAGTACTGTCAAGAAGGATGTGGAAGTAGATTGATCGACCATTCAAAGCGGTATGTTCATGGAACAGGCAAGGTTACAGTCTCCATTGAGTCGCAAGCATGCAAGATTCCAGGATTCCAGCACGTTATCTTGATGTGGAGTACTTGCAAACAATGTAACCATACCACTCCAGTTATTCCTATGAATGAGACCACCTGGAAGATCTCGTTTGGAAAGTTCCTTGAATTATCGTTCCTCAGTATACCCGTTGAGTTGTCGTTTGAGCAGTGCAAACATGATTTCTTCAAAGACAGAGTCAAGTATTTTGGGTTCCACGATATGGTGGTTCGCATAGAGTACAGCGACGTTGATCTATTGGAGTTGGTGGTGCCTAGTGACAGAGTGTATTGGAAGCCTGAAGTTGATGCGCATTTTAAAACTGATGTTTACAAGAGCGTGGTCAGCAAAGTGAACAATTATTTCAACGGAGTGTTGGATCGACTTGAGGGAGTCAAGATTGATAATACTACCTCTGAGAAAGTCGATGCCGCCAAAGACAAGGTGGGTGAGTTGATTGAACTTGCAGAGACCAACCGACAAGAGATTCTCGATATGGCCAAGAAGATTTATGAGGAAGTGTCACCGGTGGAGTATCTTCCTCTTAACTTGGTGCTTAAAGAGTTACAGACTCAGAGTGTTGATTGGGATTTGGAGTTTGGTCAGTTTGAAGAGACTTTCTTGCCGAGTGAGAACGATATCACGCGGATCACTGCCTTCCAATTGAAGAATTTCTTCAGAGAAAAGAAGCCACAGGAGAAGCTTGAAGGAGAAGAAGAGCTGCCTGGTGGGTTTAATGAGAAAGGAGACAAAGGAGAAGATGAAGAAAAGGAGAAGGACGAGCATGCTAATGTCGTGGACGCCAATGGAGATACGGAGGCAGAGCCTACCACTGAATTTGCTGAGGATCCTGACAAGAAGAATGAGTCTGCTCCTGGTAAGATCGGGTACCGGTACTCCAAAGTGTTGGAGGAGGTTTCAAAAGTAGAAGCAAGAATGCTGAGCGATAAAAAACTGCCTGCGCCAACACGGATTCCTATGCTCAATACCAGTAATCTTTTGAAGAACGAGTTGATCAGTCGTGCCAAAATGTCTGGTGAGTACGCAGGAACGTCTCCAGATCTGAAGAAACAAGCCAGTACGAAAGTCCTGCGGTTGAAGGACTACTACGATCAGATGCATGCCAACTTGAACGAGGAGTTTGTGCTCCAGCGTGAGAATGAGCGTCGGAAGATTGCCAATCGGTACAGGGCTATTCCATTGATTGCGTCCAAGCCAATTGTTGAGATTTATCAGGACGTTGAGGATGCGGTGCAAGATGAAAGCGAAAATGGACCGTCAAGCAAGAAGCCTGTTAGAGACGTTCAGGAAGCTCAAGAGCAAGACGACGGGTCGAAGAACAGCGACGAGGAAAGACTTGATGGGAAAGAAGAGTCGAAAGACAAGCCGAAACCTAAGAAAGAAGTGGAGATTCCACAGCAAGAGAAGAACACTTTGTTGCTTGCATTGAAGAAGTTCTGGGCCGATCGGTCTGTTCTTTGGAAGCCGTTGGAGTACCCGTTGGAAGAAACAGAGCATGTGTTTGTGGATTCCATTGTTATTATCCGAGAAGACGAGCCTAGTTCATTGATTGCGTTCTCGTTGTCGTCGACCGATTATTTACAGAAGATCAAGAAGATGCGCAAGGAGACGCTTGAGACGCTCAATATCGGCAATGCAGAGTCGTTTGAGTTCCAGCCGGGCAGCAAAATCCAAGACAAGGTGCTTGAGACAGAGATGTTGAAGAAGACCGCCATCCACTTGAAGTATCAGATCATGGACGGGTCGGCAGTGTTGTCGTGTAAGGTGTTCTTTGTGGCCCAGTTCGAGGCGTTCCGAGAAGCTTGCGGGTCGAACTTTGTGCAGAGTTTGTCGAGATGTATCAAATGGGACTCTTCAGGAGGTAAGAGTGGATCGGCGTTTCTTAAGACTCTTGATGATCGGTTGGTGATCAAGCAGTTAAGTGAGTCGGAGCTTGACTCGTTTGTGCGGATGGCTCCAAGTTATTTTGAGTTCATGTCGCAAGCGTTGTTCCATGATTTACCTAGCGTGATCTCCAAGATCTTTGGGTTCTACCAGATCGTGATCAAGAATCCTCGCAGTGGACGTAACATCAAGATGAACGTGATTGTCATGGAGAACTTGTTCTATGACCGTAAAAACTTGCGGATCTTTGACTTGAAAGGATCGATGCGTAACCGACATGTGGAACAGACAGGTAAAGAGAATGAGGTGTTGTTGGACGAGAACATGGTGGACTATATCTATGAGTCGCCGTTGTTTGTACGACTTCATAGCAAGAAATTGCTTGCTGCGTCGTTGTGGAACGACACGTTGTTCCTCAGTAAGATGAATGTTATGGATTACTCGTTGGTGATTGGAATCGACACCGAGAAGAACGAGTTGGTGGCTGGAATCATCGACTATATTCGTACGTTCACCTGGGACAAGAAACTCGAGAGTTGGGTGAAAGAGAAAGGTTTGGTTGGTGGAGGAGGAAAGAGACCTACGGTGGTGACTCCTAAGCAGTACAAGTCACGGTTCCGAGCAGCCATGGAACAGTATATCTTGCTTGTTCCTGACAAGTTTTACGTGACGACTCAGTGAGTAAGAGGTCTACTGGGATTGTGGTTTTAATATTAATGAGCATAATGTATATACTAAAATGATAATGAATGGAGTGAGCATATAGCGTAGCAGACAAAGAATCAGTATATGGCTTCTATGATATTTAACGGAAGTAGTTCAATGTCAGCTAATTACAGACTGTTTAAAGTTGAAGACACAGAATAGTTTCAAACGATGAAGTTACCATAATGCTGCACATAGAGAATTATTGTTTGCATGATACGTTAGAGTTTCCAAGAACCTGGCAGGTAAGTGCTTGCATAATACCATGAACCTTCAACATAGTATATTACTGTCTAGTACAATACAACATGAACAACACAAAAGACAATAGTCTACTTTCTTGCAAACGAGCCAACTACAACAAATATGTTAATGAACTTACATTCAGGCATGCCTTGTAAAATAAAAGAGTGCTGCAACCAGCAGCAAGGAATAAGTGGCACACAGTGATGTTGGACGTTGGGATGGAATAGCAACGGGCTAGGTAGAATGGAGAGACACATCTCCTGCAATGTACCGTGGACAACCCTATCGCTCAAACTTATCGCTTGATTTCTTTCTAAACTGTTCTAAACTGACACTAGATCTTGAGCTGGCAGAACTGGACGACCGTCTACGCTGTTTTCTGGCAGCATGAGGGTCGATCACCTTGTTGCTGGACTTGCTTGCAAGCAATCCCAAGATATCTGTCAAGGACACCACGCCAATCAATTTACTGGCACGGGTGTTGGTGGCAGGTTCCGTCTTCAAGTTGATCATGCCTGGAGTTGGCGAGTCGGAAGACAGGTCTGCGGGACTACTGAGGTCAGGTTTGGTAGGAGAAGAGAACGAGCTGGTGCCTCGAGGTTTAGCGATCCAAAGACGGTGAGCTTTGGTGGCCACAAGCTTGGCAATGGTGCGTCCCAAGGAAGTGTTTGGGAACACATGGAACACCGGGAACGAGTCCTGGCCGTCCTCAAGGCCTCTGGAGTTCAAGATAATCGACACAAAGTGGAGACACGACTTGTTGAGGAGGTACGACTGGGAGCTTTTGGTGACGTGTTTCACGTCGGTGATCGAGATGTTGCCCAACAAGTTCTGCTGGCGGTCGACCACCGCGACCGAGGATATCTGGTCATTGTACATTTTCAGTAACGCTTCGATCAAGGGCTGGTCGCCGTACACAAACTGCACGTTGGACGAGCCGATGTCCAACTCGTCTAGGGTCATCTGCAACAACGGGTCCAACGACGGGAACCGGCGGGCGTTGTCCCAGAGGTACCGGATAAGCCGTCTCTGGGACAAGATGCCTGTGATCTGGTTGTCGTTGCTGACAATGGCTACTCTGTGGACTCCGGAGCCGAGGATCTCGACCACCAGCGACAAGTTGTCCAATTTCTCGTTGAGCTTGATGAACGGGTTTTTCTTGGTGAGCTGGCACACAAACTTCACAGGCACCTGCTTGCCCTGCTTGATGTCGGCAAGCAACTGGGCAGGGGCCTGGGCCAACTGGAATCTGGGGTCGAGGTTGAGGTCGTCTTCGTTGATGTTTATTTTGTGGAGCACAAGAAGCAAGTAGGTGTTGAGGTCGCCGTAGTCAAACGTGATGCATCCCAAGTCGTGCTCGTACTCCTCGACAGGGAGCGAGGTGAGATTGTGGCTGTCCAACTTGACAAACGCCTCTTCGATCGAGATGTTCCCATTGATGAAGATAAGCTTGCTTTCTTCGACAAGCTCGGTCAAGGGCACAACCTGCCAATCGCTGGGCGGCTCAGAGCCCTTGACGTTGCCTGCCTGGCTCGACACCACCGACGATGCTGACGAGGTGTTGCGAGAAAGCGTCACGGTAGGCACGGTGTCATCCTGGTCTCCGTTATTGAGCGCCGGTGGCGCAGACAAGATCTCGACAATGGAGGCGCGGCGCTGCCCGCCCAATTGCAGCTTAGGGCTGGCGAGGCTGCTCGGGGTGTTGCCGGGGGATCTTGACATTGCAAAGGTATGGTTGCTTTGTCAAACACAAGTGGAAAATGTAAAACCCAGGTTGAAACGCGGGGCAACTTAAAGTTTCTGGACCACAAGAACACGGGGGCTCGGGATGGTCAATTGGGGGCGCTGGGGGGTAGAGAGGAGGTCCGCCAGGTGGTTCTGGGAGTGTTTCGCGACGCAGATGGGAACAATAGAGGAAGGCTGAAATCTCAGAAAACAGGAGATATGGAGTGGGAAAAAATCTGGATAGGGTCAGGGACGGCCGGGTATCACATGTCAATCTGGGGCGGTCAACCGGGGGCAGGTTCTTCCTGCGCCACACTGTGGCTGGTGCCAGCGTAGAACCGTGGCGCCTACAATTTATGCTGCTACGTTATGCGAGCGGGTGTCAGACGTGCGTTATTTTGTGGGGATGTGATAACCTGATGAGGACTCGGCTGGAGCCTGCTAGTCCACTTTCTGCTTCAACTGCTGGACCTCGCGTTCTAATTCTTGGATCTTCTGCTGCATTATTCTCATTGTTTCTTGGGCACCATTTTCGGCACCGCTCAGCTGGCCCGTCTCGATATTCTCTTTACCCTTGGCTTTGTGACTGGACGAGCTGTCGATCGGACTCTCAGTGTCTGGTGGTATGTTCAGTAACTCTTCCCTTACAAAGTCCAACACATCCTGTTCCTCGGCATACAATTTCCCAAAGGTATTGGCATTGAGCTTCACCTGCGCGTCTCTCAAAGACCCTTCACGAATAGGAAATATCGTCCAATCTTCAGGGAAGAGCGCGGTCTCAGGTAGCACAAACACATTCTCAACTTTATCAAAGTACTCGTAGCCAGGAGTGATCTTCTTATCTGCTCCTTCAATCAGAAGGTCATGGTCTCGCCAGTTGTTCCCGCCTGCTGGTGTTCCTGATACTGTCTCTTCTGGTACCTCAGCCCTTTGATCACCATTGGTGCTCGAACTTGGCTCAATACTTATTGTACTGTTACTGTTTGTCGAGGTCATGCCCTCCAAACCGTCGTTGATATCGTCGGTATCATTCATGCCCTCGACTTCGTATTGGGCATCGTTGTCACCCCCATTGACATTATCGTCATTGTTGTCATTGTTGTCATTGTTGTCATTGTTGTTGTTGCTATTCTCATTTGTCCGAGCTCTGGATCTCGCATTGGTGGTGCCCTCTTCGTTGGAAAACACCTCCGAACGGCACAACGGACAGAGTTGCGATATCTCGAGCCAGTTCTTCAAACAGCCCAAGTGAATAACATGGCCACAGATCAATTTCTTTGGACGCAATCTGCTTCCAGACTGGATATCTTCGGTTGTCATATCTTCACGGCAAATTATACATAAACTGTTGCTTCCCTCCAACTCCTCTTCCTTGGCATCTCTCAAGTACGTGTCCAATCTCTTTGCATTCTTCAAGAAGTGAATGAAACTCTTCAATTTCTTGTGGAAATTGACACAGGAAACCCAACAGTCGCGCACCATGTGGATAGGGAAGTTTGCAGGGTCAAGGAACACCAAGAAGATGGCCACATTGAATGCCGCTCTCAAGAAACTGTGTGCAAGATCCGAGATTTGGATGTAGAAACCCTTCGATTCAAGCACTTCTTCTTCTGGATGGAAGCTTAAATAGATTATCTCTGTAATACTTATTCCGACTTTGACCACGCTAAAGAGCACATCAAGGAACAAGACTGCAATCTCGGATCCAAACAACACATAGACGTTGGCAGAACTGGTGAACGCATGTTCCATACAGTAACTGACAAAGTTGTAGTCAAGCACCACTAACACTGCGGCTGCAAGCAATACCCGATTCCTTAGCACACGCTTGAGATTGTAGAGCTGCGACTCATCGCTAACCTGGAACAACGACTCGATCCGATCAAACAATATCCAGTGAAAAACCTTCATTATCAAGACGTACACCGTTAAAGTTCCAGAAAGTAGGATATTCTCATTGCGAAACGTGGCTAAGGCAATCAAGCTGCTCGTGATGGTGACTCCCAATCGTTCGTAGATGTGTTCTAGCTCTATGATTCGGAGTTCCCCAAACAATATCACCTGTGCCACTTTTCCAACAATCACAGAGTATAAAATAAGCCAGTTGGCAAGTATTATGATATTCAACCCGCCGGAGAGAAATATTCCCGCCGATAGAAAGGTTGCTCTGGTGTCTAGAGCGTGGTAAACGCACCAAATGGCAAGCGCATTACTGATCTGTTTCGTTAGTACTCGGTAACTTATGGTGGCTGATGGATCAACAAGAGGAGTGCAAGGCAGAATAGCGAATTACCGGATGACGGGCACGACGATTATAATCCAATATCTGTCTATTTCTTCGACATTACTCTGGACAGGCACTTCCTTGTGGCATCTAGCAGAAGGTCAACGTGAATCCCAATGGATTAAGCACATAGGTTAAGCTATCAAACACTTATGGAAATGTCCCAAGTATAAGTCTAATAAGGCATCCTTGCATTGTATCACTCATAATTAAGAGCCAATGTGAAACTAGCTTCTATCCCACATCCGCCCTCCACCTAGCTCTCACGATATAATTCGTCTCCTATCAACCATAATCTCTCATAGTATCTCCAAAGCGCAATCAGACTCCTCTAATTGAAATCAACTTACTATAAAGTAAAAAATATAGGGCCTTTTGATCGTTACACCCATTTTATCACAAAGCAACTAGCCATCTATTCGTCAGTGTCACTTATACACTTGGTAACACTACACATCCCATCAAATCAAGTCACGTGTATTACAACCGGGTAATATTTTATTCGGCATTCTCAGTCCGTTTGACTGACGATTAACCAGTCAATCGAGTATATAATTAGTTAACTATTTCTTTCCAGACCTAGGTAGTGTTAGTAATTCTTAGTAGTCAATAATGATTGCATAAACTCTCTTGCTTATGATACGAGAGTGTGAAGGTATCTAGTGATGCCTCAGAGGTTATTCGTGCGCCTGCAATTTCGATTTTACGAGACGCTCTAAGACACTATCTTGATCAGGCTCTGAAAGATCTTCTGCCTCTTTCCAGTCACCTTAAATTCTATATTTCAAATCAATGGTTACTCACTTCTTAATTCCTCCTTGAGATAACGGTCCTCCCTTCTTGGCTTTATCAGCCAAGGCCTTCTTTGCAGCAGCATCGGCCTTTTGCTTCGCTTTGAAAGCAATATCGTCTTCGTCGAGATCTTGCTTCTTCTTTTTTGGAGCCTTCAATGGCTTGGCCTTTCCTCCTTGACGTGATGACATTGCGGACGGTTTTGCTCTGTTGGACCTTTTTCTCCAGTTATCAGACGTAAAACTCTGACTCTCAGTCCACACCTCGAAAAAAAGGTTATGTGCGATGGTTATGTTCCTCTCAATCCTGATCTCCGACTACTATATCTTAAATCATTTCCGGTTTCCGCTTCCACTAGAAAGCGAGGTTCTTCCTAATTAAACGGGAACCAGCTAAACAAAGCGTACTCTTAATGACGACTTCCCAGGGCCTGTGCGAATTCCGAAGGTTGACAGAATGTATAACATTCGCTACAGCCCTCTGATCCTCAAAATAACAAAAAAATATGCGTAGACCGGGAATCGAACCCGGGGCCCAACGATGGCAACGTTGAATTTTACCACTAAACCATCCACGCTGTGTTGAAAACTTAAATTGAAATCTGCGTCTATATCAAAGAATATATTTCCTTCTGAACACAATCAAGAAATTGTGCAATAGCGAAGAGAGCTAATAAGAGCAAGGAAGCAGCTTCTTTTGCACGTAATTCTGCTCGCATATAGAATATAACGATCGACGTATAATAAGAACTGTGAATTACACAAAGCTTGCTTCTCGAAGGACATAAATCGAAGCCCCGCTTCTCAAATATGGAGCCCGCCATAAGTATACAATCTGCGTTGACTCATTGAGCACTTGTATTCCCTGTGAACACACAACGACAAAATAGCTAATCCCCTTGGCATCACATTCATAAATCCGGTACCAGCCAAATTAGCTCCCAAACATAAATTCCTTGCCTCGAGCCAAAGGCCAAACACGAGTATTAGCCAAAGCAGTTTTTGATCACCGGTAGCAATCAACTCCTCCGAAGGAGTAGATTCTTTGGCAGGTCCATTGGACTTTATCTTGAGATTAAGTCATTTGCTTTTCAAACAATAGTTCCACAGATTTATGTGCTGGGAGTTTGACAACTGCTTGTAGGTCTCATAAAGAATCTCTTTCCCGGTTGTTCAATGTATGTCGGGAGTAGAGTGAGGAACCATTTGTAAACAATAATCAGTGCTGTTTGGTCTGGGAGAATCCCTCCAATGCCTTTATAACGCCATTCAATGGCTCGTTGATACATTTTGCTCTCTTAGTATCGCTGCAGGCCGGGAAAGTATTGAAAACACATGGGCCCCTGATGATATTTGGGTAAAGAATTAGCTACTAACTATTCTGGTACGTAATCTTCAATCCCCCTATTCCAATATAACAGAGTCAGGCTCCCGGTCCATATTGGGATATGTCTTGTATGTCAATGTCTGATGGTTGAATCACGGATTACTCATTGATTCGGCCCACCTTGAAGAAAAAAAAGTTCGTGCACTCAGTAAACTGGTCACAACGGTGTTGGAGCATAAGAGATTAGTAAATCCATATGGTCAAGTTATCAATGAATAAACCAGATCTTGACCAGCACTGATACTGTCTGATTCCTTATCCTCTTGCAGGTAAGGAAAGAATGGAGTAGTTAAGACGTTCAAGCACTGCATAACAACATCATATGATTATATAATCGATTATATAATAATGATGATTAGGGATGATAGAATTGGTCCTCCACGACGCAGCTACGATCTAGGTGGTACTAGATCTGGGTTCGGACATCAGGAATGCTGAAGTAATAATCGTTGAATACGTTACTTACTGTTCTAGTAAAAAAAGTGCAAAAAAAATGGTGAACGCTGTGAGATTCGAACTCACGCCTCGTACGAGACCCGATTGCTCAGCTTTGCAGCCGAAGAGATTACCTCTTGAGTCGGGCGCCTTAGACCGCTCGGCCAAACGTCCAATTTCTGAAAGCTTTGGATTTTAACACCATTATATTGAAAGATGCTTTCTAATTTCATCCTTCTCCATGAACATACAATAAACGACCAAAAGTTAAATGCAATATATTTAGCTGTGTGCGTTGTGCTGCCTCTCCGTCAACACTCCGTTACAGAAATTTTGGCTTCGCCTCGCTCTAGCTCTGTTCTTGACGGCCGCCCGCCCAAGATCCTCACCCTGAAAACTGGTGTCTGCTTGGCCGGATTTCTAAAAAAGTGTACGCTTCCTATTAGGTACTGTTCGATAAGAATTAGTATTTTCGTCATCTCACCACATCTGAGGCTACCCCAGTGCTCGACGGTGGTGCCCTTACTGTGGGTGTAGTAGCCCACCAATGTGGCTAATGTGGCTAATGTATTTGGTGTGGCTGATGTGGCTGATGTAGCGGGTATGTGGCTAGTGTGGCTGATGGATTTTTTAGTATCCGCTCGGTCATAAAGAAAGCACAACTACAGTAACTCGCGGCCAACAAAAAGACAATTTAACCTATTCACCGTAGGCTAGTCTTACTGCTTACGTTCCTGTGGAGACTGCCAATGTTCATGGGAAGTTTGGATTTTTTTTCTTTTTTTTTTTAACATCGTTATTTCTTCTTAGCATCTTATATTAGAGGTATGTACTCTGCCATCGAGGGAGTATACCTCCGCCCCCCACTGCTTAATCTATGTGTTACAAGTCAAACGTGTTGGGGGGAAACGTTTGGGGAGAAATCTATCAGATGGCGTAGACGTGGTCGTGTTGCTGAGCAATGTGGGCATTGCCACACCCTGGGATGCAGCCAGCTCCCGGATTTTTAAATGTCCATTGAAAATTATATTGCCTCGGTGTTATTTTCTTCTTTTACCGATCTTTCAGAACGCTAGCCCGATTTGATAAAAATTTCTTTCCCTTTCTCTCACCGCGTCCATTCCGCACAAAAAATAGCTGGGGAGTACAAAAATATTTTGCTGGCCGCGACAAACGAAGCATATGCGTACATAAATCCTCCAGAATTTGCGGATTCACATCAGAAATCTTCGAGTCATGATTGTTATAACGTGTATCAGTTCAAACGACATAATTAATTTGTGAAGTTTGCTCACAAGAATGCGTGTCCTCTCAGCTGTCGGTAGCGATAATGAATTATTTCGAATTGATGAAAAGTTCAGCAACGAACCTTCGGGATAAAAATCCGGAACCAGCAGAACGTTCTGCGTACGGCAGGATATGGGATTGTACACTGAGAATGACTTACACTGTGTTCCTTCTCAAAAAATTCGTCCGAAAGTAGTAGTTGTAAACTTCAGGGAAGTTGAGGGATTTCCTATAGCTACGTAAATGAATCTATAGCCAAGCAATTTTATGGGCGCCGATACTTGTTGCCTAACAGGACCACTTCACTTCATCCTCTCTTGCTTGGTTAAAGTGGGAATCACGGCTGCGAATTGCAGGCGAAGGCAACCCGTTGCTGTTCCCAAAGCCAGATTTTGGCAGCTGTTGAGCCTCGCTTTCACTGTGTTGCTCAATCTTGGAAGGCATGAATCCATCCTGCAACAAAGTACAGGGAGGAAACACGCCTTGACCAACGTGAAAGCTGACACCCCGGTCACCCCTCTACTTCTCCTGCAGAGGTGGCCAATTCTTTCTGTGACTCATCTAAGTCTGGCAAAGTTTCGCGTAGTGGGCTTCTAAAGCTAGGCGCTGGTCGAGGTGGACCCCCAAAAGTTTCACAGTTTGGTCTTCAGTTTTGAGGTTCCCATCTCGTAGTTAGAACGACAGGAGTTCTCTGAGTGAGAGACGTTTGAGATCGTTTGCGTTTTCTGTTTAAGATAGTCTTCAATAGAAAACAAACTCTCGTGAGTTTCTTAATTCTGACTGATTAACCACTATGATCTTTTTCAGATAATGACTATATACATACTAACCTTGGGCTGAGAGCTCATTATTTATAGTTCAAGTTCAATAAATTATCTGGGCATTCTGGTATTTTCTCAATATGCCGTAATATCTGTTTCAATACTTTGAATCACCTTGGTTAATATCAACTCATCTCAACATTTTTGTCTCTTCGGGTTTGGTGGGAAGAAGCGTATGTATTGAAATTTTGATGCTTGATCAAAGCTCGTGAAATTCTGGGCGACCCGTTCGGCTCAGGTCTGTAGGCGCCAAGCTATAATCCTTCTAGCACCAGAGGCAAAGATTGTTATGAAATGTTTCTGTCGAAGGTTCCTGAAGGATCGGCATGAAATCTTTCCAGCATTGGCTAGAGAAGAATTTGAGTCCTTCTTGGTTTTTTTTTCCTAACATCTTACTTATGTTAAAGGTATTTTTTTTTTTATTACAATGTTTTATATTGTTGTGACGTCTATTATAGGTATATACTCTCCCATTGACGGGGGTATATCCTGTAGACAACTCCCGTAACCGACCTATGTAATGCAAGTCAAACCTGCTGTGGTGGGGAACCCTTATGGGAATAAACCGTTCACTTTGCCTAGCACTGCTTTCCTTAGGCCGAAGCAGTTGCACGGCCCTGGTTGGTTCGTAGTGATAAAGGCAAGCGGACGCCATCAGATGGCTTAGGCAATTGATCGTGCTGCCGAGAACATGCGGTCAGTCCTAGATATGAGTCCGCCCGCTGTCTTGCAGAGGCCGCCGCTTAACTCAACGTTGAGGGGAGCAGCCCAAGTTTCGAGTGCAGTGTTCTGCCAATTCGACTAAACGTGCAATCTTCCAATTGAGTCCTAAGCACGAGTCACTGGAATTCTTTTTATTGCAGTTCAGATTTCTGAAAGTTATAACCGGTTTCTCCTGTTGTTTAAGATCAAAATATGCTGCGGGGGCTTCTCTCTGTCCAGCGATGTTTCTACGATTTCTGAGTCGATACGTCTCAATAGATGTTAAGAGGCGAGGGTTTTTTGTAGTTCTTTTGTTTTTTCTAAGCTGATTGCGAGTCAGCAAAAAGTTAATTATAAGACCTTTACACATTCAATTATGCAAGAGTAGTCGAGCTTTTGTAGATATACGCGATAATCTTCTTGTAGTTAGTCCCTCCCTTTTGGTTCTACCAGCAGTGTTTGCTACGTATGGGCTTCTTTATAAATTGAAGGTGTAAACTTCTTCTTGAAATTTATTGAAGCGCCAGAATTAAATCTGTGGTACGCAAGTGCTTTGCTTTTCAAGGTGTCCGCTGACCTTGTGACAGTCCACCAACATGAAGAACAAGTCCAGTCAAGCAGGCGAATTAATGACCCAATCGCCAAGGATTTATTATTTTTCTGATAGTGTGATACCCTGAGTAACGCAATTGAGCAAATGTGGAAGCGTCACCACCAAATTTCACGGATCTGAATCTTATATGAAAATGCAGAATATTTACAATTTCTGATCTTCTAGTCCCAATACTCTGCGGCCAAGTCCCACATACCCTTCAATCTCAACGACTATGCAGCATTTATTTTGTGGCGCATTCTTTGCCAACTGTGCAATGTCGTCGCTGCTGTTGTCTCGCAGGTGTCTTCCATGTGACCAATATTGCCCATTATAAGGTTGAACGGTTTTGCTCTCAACGTCATGAGAAACTGATCAGAATTTACGCGAAGAAAAGCTCATTCAGGGGAATTATATCCTCATCCACTTTTGTAAGGTACACACTTTTGGATCTACAAGTGTCAGTCTGTACAGTAAGTCTCTCAAAGAACTCGTTCCCTGAGTGGTGAAATTCGCATACCCTATCGGCAAATTCGCAGTAACGCAGGAAAAGGTACTGGCATGTACAGAGCAAAAAATTCGTACAACCACAATTACAGATTCGTGGTGCAGAAATTGATCTTCCTGCCCTGCGACTGGTTCTTCTGTACCACTTCCGACACCCATTGTAAAGAGCTTTGACGGAAATTAACGAAGCATGAGGTCTATTGTGGCTCATCTTGGTGATACTCCACGCTAAACAAACGACGGACCTACAGATTTCAGCAAATTTAGAAACGTATTCGAAACGATAAGAGCTAATATAAGATGTTATGATGATGATGAGAGCTTGTGACAACACATTATTACTCCTAGAGCTTCGCAGTTTTTTTGTTGAGAAGCTAACTCAGAATAGTTGTAGAATTATTGGTGGATGATATTCAATGATAAAGCGTGATAAATATGTTGGGCCAAGCTTTTTACCCGAACAAACTTTCGACATTGGAACTTATTAGTATTCTTGCCCCCGCGTTCCAACTGTTGTTTGTGTAATCCGTCCAATTATAAGGTATTTAAATTAGTCTTCATCATAACATCTTATATTAAAGGTATATTAGTTAGTCTTCGTGCTAGCGTAACCGTGGACGGCGGCATCTAGCCGACCTGTGTAATGCATCTACCACAAATGGAACCATGAATGTAGTGCTAACTAGCCCGCAGTATAAGGAAAGGTCACTGCTTAACACTGAAAGCTGGGGTAAAACCGGTTGTTCAATATTTCGGGCCGTGTGTAGGACATCAGTGTGGTGAAGCTTTTGAGCGTATGCATATGTCCTGATTTCTTCCCCTGAGGGCGCGATTCGTTGAGATGAGTTGATATTGGCCACGGTAATTCAAAGTATTGAAACAAGATGCCTCGCATCTTGTTGAAATAATTATTCTGAACATAAACTATAAATAATGGGCTTTCAGCCCGAGTTTACTGTATAGTCTTTATCTGAAAAAGATCACAGTTTTTAAATCAGTAAGAAATAAGAAACTCACGAGATGTTGGCTTCTATGGAAGAATATCTTTGACACGATTATAATACAAACCCTGACAGATCTAGCATTATCAAAAGACATCCTCATGCGGAACAAGTTCTGATTAATTGTATAAAAATGCTGGAGAAGAGAATGATTTCCTCTGGAGTACTTTAGGCGAAGAATATTCTGGAGGTTCTTAAACGGTATCTTATGTCTTTTGCCAGTGCACTAATAAGCCGGAGAAACTCACAAAAGTTTGTACGTATTTTACTAGCACGGCCTTAACAATTTCAATTCTGATCTTAACGCTCGCAAGCGGTACCACAGTCCATCGATCAAATGAATCGAGGTTCCGAGACTGAGTATACAACGTAAAGATGATACGACGACAATCGACGAGAAGATTCCCTTTGCACTTCAAACCTGATATGTGTTTACTGCGTCATTATTTTTTATTTACGTTCGTCAAAATCTTCGTTTTGGAAGGAGGAAGTTAGAAGCTTAAACGTCAACACCTTAGAACGTTGTAAATTCAAACTTTTAGAGCGCAATATTGGTTACGGTATTTCTGAAAGAAGTAGCAACTCACCCATAAGAAATTCGTTCGTTCTACCTGTGAGTTTATAGGGTACGGGAATCATCGTTAATAAGGAAAGGATTCACAAAACACCGTGGTTATTTGTGTTGTCTTGATTGTCTGCGAATCTTATCCTCCCATATATCCATAAAATTTCTTTGTGAGAAATAGGGCTACTCTTGGTGAAATTATGTCCCAGCACTTTCGAAGTTTAAAGAGCGCTATGAATCAGTATGGGTATATCCGATAGAAGTCCAGAAGAAGAAGTTAACCGAAATTCCATGAATGAATTTGAAACATTAATATTCCCCAGGCGCGAAGAAGAATAAAAGCAACAGACAAAAATAAATTCATGGGTGAATAAAAATATATGAGAGATGTTAAGCAAAGTCTTAATACATAGATTCAGTAGTAGGCCGCCGCTCATCGGGGCATACACCCTCGATGGCAAAGTATACACGTTTAATATAAGATGTTAAGAAAGAAAGCTGCCGTCTCTTGACGCGGAAGTCGAAACGTACAAAAATTCCGTTAGAATTTCTCTTCGGAGTAGGGTATGAAATTACACCGAGACGTAGAACGCCTTTTTCCCAACGTCGCAACACTGCAACGCAGTACGCCGAGGGAGCGCCTAAGAGTATCGAGCAGCTTGCCTGGCACTCTACTAACTGACGCGAAAATAGTCAGAGTTGTTAAAGACCCCTTCAACAATATCGACTGGCCGCACCACCCGGGCTAAGTATCGATAGAAAAGTCAGGAAAAAGGAGAGATCTATGGGATTTGAAGTCTCGCGAGGCTCGCCGATTTCCCCAATCTTGTTCATGATATACTCGGCCGATCATTTTGCAAAGCTTCGGCGGAAACACGTCAAAACAATCGAATTTATCAGTGACATCACAATTTTCACCTTTGGCGCCAGAAGCACTATTGAGAAGTCTCTAACTCGGAGCCGACGATGCGCCACCGCTCATGCCTCTCTCGTCGTTCCAATTGCCGGATGGAAGTTTCAAAATTGAAGACAAAACTGTGAAACTTTTGGGGGTTCACCTCAATCGGCACCTAACTTTTGCAGCTCACTACGACGAACTTTTCCAGAGACTTAGAAGAATCGCAGACAGAGTTGGCCACCTCTGCAGGATAAGCAGAGGAGTAACCGGAGAGTTAGCTTTGACGTTGGTCAAGTAGATCTGTAAGCAATATTGCGATTGCCCAAGAATGCATTACATTCATTTTTCCGAACCAATAGGTCCCCGAAACCACTCATTGAGCTCCTCAAGAGATCGGTGGCACACTCTAACTGGGAACCCAAGCATGTATAAGTCGCAATAATAGCGGCATATATTGGCAAATTTTCTTCAGCACTTATGAATTAATTCACAGACGACAGGTTAGAAAGTAAGTACTCTATAACAGACAGATGCTCAGAAGAAAAGAATTGTTGTGCTAGGGTAATCACAACTCTGCTCTCCAGTCTGACGGCCTGTTGAAATTGAGTAAGGGCCTGTCGTTGTGTCGACTTGCCCCGCACATCGAGGACGCCATATGGGTTTGCTTGAAGATCCGTAGGAGTCTAAAATACAACTGTTCACAAAATATCGCTCGTTTCCCTTCCCTATCTTGGATGGTTTGTGGATCAAAAAGAGCAGGTTCAAAATTTATTGGGTGAGAGCATCATCATAGCATCTTATATTAAAGGTATATACTCTGTCATCGTGGGAGCATACCCTGATGAGCGGCGGCCTACTACTGAATCTATGTATTACAAGTCAAACCTGTTGTTGGGGTAAACCCTCTGGGGAAAAAAACCTTTCACTTTGGCTTGTGAAACTACAGATCCGAGGTAATGCTGCTCGGCTGGTTCTTGTTCGGTTGTATCTCTGCCTTTGGCATATCTAGCAGAAAGCAGAATCTCGCGTCCGATTTTCTTGTCGAATCTTTTAGGGTTCTGAGATTGTCTACTATGCGAGAAAACTCTGCTGATTCTTGCTCTTTTAGAGGATGCCGAGCAAACCTCCTTGCGCTCTGAAGAAGTTTCCCACTGGCACCTATAAAGGAGAAACGAGGAGGCGTTCTCATAAACAAAGACTCTCAATTAAATGTTGTTTGCGCTCATATACACATCCTTAATTCGAGACAAAGAAGATTCCTGCAGCACATTTGCCGTTCTTCGAACCGTAGTTCTTCCCTTCCGTAGCTAGAAAAATTTGTGTTGCGCTTTTTTTTCTCGTCAGGAGGTATTTGAGGCAGAGCGCCCTTCAGCTTGGTAGCTTAAACCATCTATCTAATGGGGTCCGCTTGCCTTTATTTAATACAAGATGTTTGATGATGATGAAAAAAGGCGAAAAATCAAAAGTACCCGTGAACATTGGCAGTCTCCACAGGAACGTACGCAGTAAGACTAGCCTACAGTGAATAGGTTAAATTGTCTTTTTGTCGGCCGTGGGTTACTGTAGTTGTGCTTTCTTTATGACCGAGCGGATACTAAAAAATCCGTCAGCCACACTAGCCACATACCCGCTACATCAGCCACACCAGCCACACGAAATTCATTAGCCACATTAGCCACATTGGTGGGCTACACCCACAGTAAGGGCACCACCGTCGAGCACTGGGGTAGCCTCAGACCTGGTGAGATCACGAAAATACTAATTCTCATCAGAGAAAACTTGGGGTGTTACCTGGAGGGCCCGCCGTAAAGCAGGAGAGGCCCAGTGGCCGGGGCACTGGTGTTGGGATGTGTAGAGGATGTTAGGATGTAAGCCGGTGGCTTCTCAGCAGGACACTTTCTATAACCTCATCACACTAAGCCCAAACTACGAACTACGATTTCGAACTAGGGCCGAGAAGTTCTACCCTGGCGTCTTTAACTACTCGACTGAACACAGAGTCTTTTGACCCTTATATCGTAAAGATATATGATAGTTGTCTAGCAAATTTCTTGAGGCATATTGAAGTTACAAGGAATCTTTGGCGAGTCGAGCCTCTAAGAAGATGGTGTTGGGATGTTTAAGTGGTGTTGGGATGTGAGACTGATATTTTACGAGTTGTTTCAACATCTTCCGTTGACTAAGTATCAGTCTCACTAGAATGTCATATTTAAATAGTTTGAAGACGTTCCTCCATACAGGTCGACATCTCGTGATTCAAAACCGTAGGCTCCAGGAATATCATCAACAAAATATCTCAACAATCGCGACTTGTCAACTTCTATAAAAAGCAACTTCAACACCCTGCTACCGGTCCTGTGGCTACCAAGAAGAGCAATAGCTACAGATGCGGCAAACTGGGGGACTTTGCTAGGGGTTGTACCGGCCCTCCGCAAGGTGAAAGCAAAACTGCAGTTAGTCGAGCGAAACGGCCGATTGACAACTTGTAGATTGAACTGTACCATCCAGTATGCATTCTAATGATCTGACATTCATTTTCAATTTGAATGCGCCTCATCATGTGTTAAAAATTTGACCCTCTTTCCAAGTAAATGCTATTGTTCACAGCTTGTAAGTGGAAGTAGCGATTCAGAGTGGAGGTACGAGGTAAGGCGCACCTCAAGTCTTACCCAGAAGAAGCTTCCGTAGTGGTGGAGGCACTATTCATTCCGGGTTCTCTTGTTAATCTTATATCTCTCTATAAGGCTGTTGAGGAAGGAGCTGAATTCGTGACTCTGAAAGACAAGATTTATGACCATACGACTGTCCCAATTCTTGCTCTGAAGGACCCGGCCGAAAGCGGTTCATATGTTGCAATTGCCGATAAGAGTGAATCCTGATAATTTCACCTCATTTCAGCACAGGCGTTCTTTTCTGAGGATTGCAATTAAGTAATTGAGTGATAAAGCGTATGGATCCAACTAGGCAAATAAAATTTTGCTAAACTCTTTGCTGTTCATTGAAGGGCCGACTCGAAGTTTGCCGACGATTGCAAGTATCTAACAGAGCCGATAGTTCGTAGAGGTAATTAACTTCCTGGCATCGAGCGGTACCACTGAATCCTTAGATGTGTTTGAGAAAATAAAGCAGAAATTGCATATGGAGCTTGAAATTGTTGGTGTCGAACACTACCTGGACAACTATTACTCCCAAAAAAAAAAAAAAATAACTCCGATACGGGGAATTGAACCCCGATTTGCGCCGTGAGAGGGCACCGTGCTAGCCATTACACTATATCGGATGACTTTGAAACAAAAAGCGAAACCTATCTACTTGAACTAGTTCGAAGTCGGGACCTGGCCCGTAAGGAACGCCACTCTTCTAAGTATATCTACAATAGCCTCGATCAGTCAGAGTAAAATGTTGACTAGAATATGAATGAAAAAGATAAAAGCAGTAAAAAGCATAAAACAAACACATGTGCATAAAATCAATCGTAGTAGAAGTCATCCGCCAAACTCGTTAAGACTTCTCTATCATAAATGTTATCATCTTCAAAATCAGATATTTCGGTGACAGTGACACTACTTGAGTCATCCCATTCAGGCAATTTAAATCTCATTTCATCAAATATGGTAGACTCATCTGAAAACTGGGGGACCGTCATGGAGTGTTCTGTCAGTTTAAGAGGGCCATACTGAAGAGACTTCCTAATTTCATAAAGTATATCTAGATGGCCCAAGGTCTCAGCACTCAAAGTTGTGTCTTCCACTGAAACAGAGTCTCTAGAAAAAGCAGGCTTGCTTTCTAGGATGAGGTGACGTAAGCCGTCATTCCAGATGATAGAATCTGCCTCATCATCGCAAAGAAACTCAAGAACGGTCAGTTCGTTAGGGCCAAGGATCGAGAATTTTGTTGTGGAACTTGAGTTTCCCTCATCAGCTTTCGGACCTGACGCATGCTCAATAACCTCCAGTCTCACACCTTCAACCTCCTGAAACGTCACCTTAATGCTCGATTTTGAATCAAAGAGATTTGGCGATTCATCAAACTCCGGAGGGATTGATAATGGTCCTTTCGGCGGAGGCATGCTTGAAGTCAGATAGGACTTCTCGCTCCTCAACAGAAAGATCGAGAACTGGCGTTTCAATTCTGGTTGTTGTCTGCTGAACAGCGGAGCAAAAAACTTTTGATAAAGAAACGACTTTTTGGTCGGATGGACCACCACAAACA
Source organism: Saccharomycopsis guyanensis (assembly GCA_030578595.1). Taxonomy (NCBI): domain Eukaryota; kingdom Fungi; phylum Ascomycota; class Saccharomycetes; order Ascoideales; family Saccharomycopsidaceae; genus Saccharomycopsis; species Saccharomycopsis guyanensis. The sequence goes on from JAJMSQ010000001.1 coordinate 1,627,135, forward strand.
CAAACTCACCTTCCACGGTGCCTCGAAACCACTGACCAGCCAACAATTTGAGGACTCGATTCACCAACACAAAGTCAGTAACTTGAGCTCTTAGTTTTTGATTATATGTGTAGTCTTGTCCCAGTGATCTTAGACGAGATATCTTAAGCCTCAATGCGCCATCAAGGGAAATGCCCGATAGTATTGTAAGAAAGTCAGAGTACGTCGTCTTGTTCTGCTTCAAGACGAGCCTGTTAGCTTCGTCTGTGGCAATATGAAGCAAACCAAAAATAAACTCGATGTCATGATCCGTGTCGATAGAGTTTGATGATTCAAAATACAGCATGAAAAGCTCAAAGTAGGCAAAGAACGTCTCATAGTAGTGATAGCCGTAGAAATGATCAAAAAACTGCTTCTCAACATACTGGTATGCTTCCAGATTGAGGAAACGACAGATCAAAAGCACAAGTTTGGCCACAGGAAAGGTTGGCCGATGAATGTCACCGTTAGTGATTTTCGAGGGACTGAGAGCTTTTGTTAGGCTCAGCTCAGCTGAAGCAAGCCAAAAGCTTGATTTCAATCGGTGAAAATGTTCTCCAGGAGTTTTGGAGGTAAATATTTCAAGAATAGAAATTGCAGTAGCCAAGTCTTCCCATGAAAAGTCATGTAATAGCGCATCTAGCAATTCCGAACTGTTTGCAACTCCGCAAGTAAAGGTAAATACTTGATTGATCTGCTGGGCTCTCAACTCAGACATTGATCCGCAGTTGAGTAACTCGTGAACGCTGATGTCTTTAAATTGCCTGAGTTGAAGACCATAAGACAGGTAAACTTTGCTGAGAACGCTTAGAAAGCGGTCTATCAATGCATTATCATTGTTGGATTTGAAGTACTCCATGCAAGTAGAGTAGTCAAACTTGTTCTCTACCAGGAAGTTCTGAAAATCTATCACGCGACACGAGATGAATTTACGGAACTCATAGATGTTTATGGCCAATTCCACGTCTTTGATGAGCTGTTTGATCAACACGCTACGTTGATCACCCTTGATCAAGAAGAAGATCTTGCGTATTATCTGCCAACCGACTTTGAACGACCTGTCAGTCGTGGCTCTTTTGATAAGCACAGCAAGAAAATGTGTATATGCTGCAAGAACCGAGGTCTGCTCGAAATATAACGACAGCACCAGGGGGTGAGACAGGTGAGAAATCAGAGAAAGCAGGGAAGTAAACAGCAGGGAAAGCAGCAGAGACATCAGCGATGAAAACAGAAGGGAAAGCAGCAGAGATGGTAACAGTGAATGAGGGTCAAACTCTGGGTTGTCAGAAACGTAGTGGATGATTTTCCAAAGGATTATATCTATGGCCCTGAGGTTATGCGATTGGTTGTCTTTAAGACAGGAGAAAAATCCGTTGAAATTCGAACCGTACTCTGAGCTGGCATCTGGAAGTAGGCTACCATCCAAAAACTTGCTCAAGATCGCTAGCACCAATCTATCTAACTGAAAAGGGTCGTTACTGGTCGAGTCAGACAGGCTGGTAGTGTCCTGAGAACTGACACTCTGAAGGCTCAGCATGGAGCCGTCCGATGCATGTTTTGTATTGTAGCGTATGAAGCACGACAAGAGGCCGCCGAAGGTGTCATTACCCAAAGATCTGACCTTAAGCATAACTTCAGGGTCATTTTTGTCAACCAACAGAATAACTTTGTAGTAGACTCTGAAGTACTGAAGCAATTCGGAATGCGAGGAGCACAGACCATTAGCAGCGTCTCTAGGTCCAGCAGAGACCAACCCAAGTTTGGCTCCAGAGTTGCGGATATCAGCGAGATATCGAAGGGCCAACACTGAAGGGAGCTTGCGGTATTGTTTGCTGGACCTTTTACTCTTGAGGTACCCGTTTAACGCCAGGTCCACGGGCCCTAGGTCTAGCGCAGGGGTATGATAAGATTGAGAGGCATTCATTTGACACAGTAGAAGGTTTAAGGGTTCAATTCATTGTCCCTGATCTCAATTGCTGGTGGTTGTTTATTTTTTTGATTGAAAGATTTGGGCGCCCCAGGTGCAAATGTGCAGCTTATAAAAAAATTCCCTAGATGCATGATCATGCAGTCAGTACAGTACATACTTGCAAGCGAGTGAGGATTGCCGTGCTGTAGACGGTCGGATTGAAAGGGGAATAAGACTTTGAGGACGGAACCGGTTCCGTTGAATGGACGCTCAAAGCGTTGCCGCAAACATGGTGGGTTTCTGGACAGGATTTGTGTGCACAGAGGTGATTACCAGGCCGACCCTGGATCCCAGACAATAAGCGAGTAATCAGCAGCATATCTATGCAGGACGGGAAATTGACGATGTTCTTGGAAACTGCGACAACCCCCTTAGAAAAGGTAGTACGAAACAACTGTGGGGAGGTCATCAGACCACATTGAAGCTTTGAGTCAGTTACCAAAAAAATACGGGTGTCTCTCGTTTTTCTGCGACCGAAATCGGTGGTGTCTATTGTGGGCCAAGCGATATTTTTTATGGCCAGAGTCAAAAACGGCAACTGCAATCATATCGAATGCGGCACCGCTAAGATTTCCACTCAGGACCAGAACTGACTACCCACTCACTAACAAGAGTGTACAGAGCGATAGGCAAGTAGTTTGGGAAAATACGAGAGCTGTTGTTGCCCCAAAACACGACGGATTCGTATTGCTGTTCTAGAAACACGGTACTGTGGTTGTAAGACATCGCAGCCCGAAACAGACATCCCTGTTGTTACATATTTTCGGGCAGGCCTGGTCCACGCCCAATGTCTAATAACATTGCCGAAACCGGGTGACAGAGAAGTCTAGGGGAAGAGGTTGTAGAACATACGTTTTGGTTTATACAGACAGACTAGATAGCATCGGCAGGGTAGAAGTAGAACGCCAATGCGATGATGGCATAGGTACTCAACAACATCGCACCCTCGAGCCAGTTACTCTCACCGTCCAAGATAAGGAAGTTGGTGATGAACACCGACACAAACAACACCGCGGTCTCAAAGGTACTGAAGTAAAGGTTCATTGGCACGTCCATGCACCATCCCACAAGCACCATGAATGGGGTGACAAACAAGGCGATTTGCATTGAGGAGCCAACTGCAACCCCAATGGCCAAATCCATCTTGTCCTTGACAGCCACCACCACAGCAGTGACGTGCTCGGCTGCGTTCCCGACAATTGGAATGAGAATCAAACCGATGAAGGTCTTGGACAATCCGGTCTTGGAGACGACGGCATCGATCGAGTCCACAAGGTAGTCAGCACAGAAGGACACAAAGATGGTCGAGAGCAAGAGCACAGTCAATGAGCCGTAGACACTGAGAGTCTCTTTTTCATGGTCAAGCGAGATTGAGCGGTCTGGGAAGTCTGCGCGTTCTGAGGACATCGAGCGACGGATGTTGTGCTGCTCCTCTTCAAGGTCCTGCTCAGCAGCCTCAAACAATTGCTTGTGGGTGTACAATTGGAAGAAAAGATACAACACATAGATAATGAGCAAGACCACCGAGGTGCTTCTGGAAAGAGCCAAAATCAGAGGCCCCGGGTTCTCCGGAGTAGCATCGTCGCCGTCGGTCGAGGAAGCAATCGAGGCATTGAATGCAGCAGGGATGACCAACGAGGAACAAGCGAGAGCCATGAGCGAACTCATGGTCTGGGCAACGGTCTTGGAGAACTTCTGTTGCTCTCTGTTCCAGCCGCCAAACACAAAGCAGCAGCCAAGCACCAAAAGTAAGTTGGACAAGATCGACCCCAACATCGAGGCTTGGACAATACGGATTTGGTTGTCTCTCAAGGCAATGATGGACACAATCAACTCGACCGCATTTCCGAACGTCGCATTGAGCAACCCACCCACAGTCTCACCAACATGCTCCGCAAGCTCCTCAGTGGCATACGCTAAGATTGCTGCCAATGGCACAATGGCAAAGAAATTCAAGAGGAAAGTCACGGTCGGGTTCCACTCAAGGTACCCAGAAAGAAGCCCCAAAGGCACAAACACCAAAAGAATGTTGACCGGCGACGACTTAAGCGTCAAGAAGGTCGCATTGATAGCACGTTCGCTCAAACTTCGTTTATCTGGAGCCATTTTACTTGGGTTCCCTGGGAGTGTTGCAAGATGAAACTCCAGTATGGCAGCCAGCCCCAGTTTTAAGGGTCTTGCCTGCTGCGCCCGCACCCCCTGCCTGCCGGTTTGGTCAGGTCAGCCTGCCCAATCGGGACGGGCCCCAAACCTGGCCCACCCCCTGCGGCCACCCCTCTGAGATTATGGACAGGTACCTAATTTTCCAAGGTTCGCTCCACTAGTCTCCCTCGACGATTCACGCCATGCCTTCCATAACGCCACCGGGAAAACGTGCCGAGGACTCGTTGTCGATCAACCATTTCATCAACAAGTTCTTGGACACCCGCCAGTCCGACACAGACAAACTTGCTCTTCCGCTGGCTCTCAGTTTCGTCAAGATTCTTCGTGGCAATTTCTTGAATAAGTATGACAAGCAAGAGCGCGTGAACTCGGTGGTGGTGCTTGCCAAGATGACCCTGGTGCTCCCACGGTCGAGCCAGGTCGCCCTGCTTTTCGACGAGCCGCTTTTCAAGGAGCTCTTCAAGATCGTGATCCAGAAACCAGCAGACTTGACGGGGAACTCGGTGTTCCGCATCGCCAACAGTGTGCTCGGGTACCAGATCGTGGATCCCGATGACCCTCAGGCACTTGTCGGCCTCTACAACGCAGTATACCACAACCCAAAGGTGTTCGAGGTGCTTGTCACTCGTCTTGAGACAAAGGATCCAGAGAATATCCACCTTTCGTTCGAGTTTCTCTGCTCTCTTATCTACCGATGCTCGGTGTTCGACCCGGAGAAAATGGGGGCCATCATCGACGCAATCAAGGCCACAGACATCGTGCTGGTATGCGAAAAGCTCATCCGCAACGGTGTGGTGTCTCAGCAAGACAAGATGCGTTACATGCCTCAATACAAGGCCGGACTCTGTGGACTTTTTGAAAGCTTGGGCCGGATCAGACTCAACCTCGCCAACCCTAACCACAAGAAACTTGTTGACAAGATCTTGAAATACATCAAGAAGTATGCGTTCACCTCTGCTTCTTCCGATGCAGAAATCTTCCACAAAGCAGGTTTCACAAGTGAGCCCGTGCAGTTTATTGTTGACAACTACCCGCTCTCGACCGTGCACAACATCAGACACTTGTTGCTGCGCGCCGACGACGAGTTCAAGCGTAAGTACTACGAGCAGTTGTTGTTGAACACCAGCAGCCGTTGCTTTCCTATTGGTAAAATGTGCTCTGAGGTCAGTGCCCTTATGATGTACGAGGTGTTCTTCGGCCCTGCGTCGTCCGTCACCTACCCTAACATGCTGCGGTTGTTTCCGTTCTACAGCAAGTTCTTCTACCGTGGTATGTTGACCAGTCTTGAGTTCTGGGAAAAGTCTCAGTCTGAAAGCGCAGGCGACCAGGACGAAGACGTTTCTGTCATTGTCAACTTGCTCCGGTCCACCTTCAAATACGTCGACAGCATGGTGGTAGACACCACTGTCAGTGACGAGGCAACAGAGATGATTGCTGGTGTCACGTTTGAGAAAGCCAGAGAAGAACAGTTGAAACAAATCTACAAGCAAAGACAGGACGCATACGGTAAAGACATCGATGCGTTTGACAACAGACTCGAGTTGGACGTCGCCAACTTTGTCAAGGAAGAGCGTACTCTCCAGCTTATTAGAGGGTCTTGGTTCTATGCCGAAGATCCAAAATCCCTGGAGAAGTTTGCCTACACCAACTTCTCCAACACCACTGGCACCGCACAAAATATCCCTACCACCCGCCACAAGCGTGTCAAGAAGTACTACATCTGTCTCTCGCCAAACCGTCAGTACATTCTCCTCAAAGAGTTTGACCATAAGGCTACCACCGTGCCAGTGCTTGAACGGTCCAACAGTAGAACCATTACTCTTGGCGACTTGAAGGATGTCAGAGTCACCAACTCAATGGGCGGCCCTGTCAAACCACCGCAGGCACGCCATGTCAACTTGTTCATTGACATCCAGTCTCGTAACGTTTTCCAGAAGATCACTTTCATTGACAAGTCTGGCAAGGAAGTGATCTCGTTCTTCACTGACTCTGCCGACCTTGCAGCCATCTGGGCTGATGCCATTAAACTCATTCTCAACAAACCAATCACCTTGGTGAGCGATTTCACTCGTTCCCAGATTGAGAAGTTGTTTGATGTCCGGAGAGCTTTGCAGTTCTCCAACTTGAAACTCGACACTCTTGAAGATTTGGTCAAGGTCAAGAAAACCAAGAAACAAGACCGTCGGTTCGAGAGCTTGGACGATGAAGAAGACGAACAGTTGTACGACTACAACGAGCTCATCAAGGCTTCGGAGGGTTACTACTACGATTAGTCGGCACCAAAATCTATTGCAGAATGCTGCAATTGTGCTTATGCATTGCTGCATGTTGGCTACTAAATTAGATGTCGCAATCCCAAGGTTATTGTCCACGAGATATGACTGGCTCAAACAACTTTAAAAATGTCTGACCACTTGTCTTATCTCTATAACCAAGAATTAAGCACACTATTGCTTCAATGGAAACTTGTTAAGAGTGTCAATGAATTTACCACTGGCGGCTGTTGCTGCCTGGTTTTATCTACGACACTCTCAACGACGGTTTCCAATCTTCATATTCTTTTTGTCAAGTTCAGTTTTAGTTTTGCTTTTGGATGTTCCTGTTTCTAGTTCGACACAATATAAGACATATTAAAACTCACGTAATCGAAAAAATCAGAACCTTGGAACCTGCGTCACTGTGACAGTTGCCACAGCAGGGTGCGCACACCCCACATATCACGTGAAATCCTGAGATAATTTTTATATTTCAGTAATCTCAAATGGGATGGTTACATTTGTAATCGCCATGTCGAAAGTCACAGAGATCACCTCGGAGGACCAATTCACTGAGCTTATAAGCAACTCAGGCAAAGAGAAGCTTTCGATCTTGTATTTCCATGCGCCATGGGCTGCTCCATGTGTGCAGATGTCCACGGTTTTTGCTACTTTGGCTGAAGCCAATCCGGAGTTCAATTTCTTACTGGTCAATGCTGAAGAATTGACCAACATCGTTGACTTGTTTGAGGTCAGCTCCGTTCCACATTTTGTGTTTTTGAAGGACGAAGTCAACTTGAAGGAGATCTCTGGTGCTGATCCTAAAGAAATCGCCACTGCCATTGCCGAGTTCAAGTCCAGTAAACCAGCCACCAATGGTTCGAGCTCTGTGCCACCAGCACCTCAGACCACTGCAGCTCCTGCGGCTTCTGCAGAGCCTTCAGAAGAGGAATTGAACCAGCGGTTAGAGAAATTGACCCAGGCTGCTCCAGTGATGGTGTTCATCAAAGGTACTCCATCCGAACCTAAATGTGGGTTCTCCCGTCAGTTGGTTGCAATCCTTAGAGAACACCAGGTCAAGTTTGGGTTTTTCGATATTTTGAAAGACAACTCGGTTCGTCAGGGATTGAAGACTTTCAGTGACTGGCCTACCTTTCCTCAATTGTACATCAACGGCGAGTTCCAAGGTGGTTTGGATATTGTGAAGGAGAACATCCAAGAAGACCTGGACTACTTCAACACCACTTTGGCAGCTTAGTGGGGGTTGTGCTGGGGCTTAAAAGTTGGAAGAGGGGGATCTGAGTCGAGAAGAATAGAGATACAAGTTCCATTGAGCATTTGCTTGGAATAGTTCTGTTTGAGTATTCTCCTGTCTCCCCACTATTATCTTGTATTTGCTACTTTTTCTTTCTTGTCTTTTTAATCTTATATTATATAGTTATGATACAATTGTAACAGTTGAGTTTTCGAAAGTAGGTTGTATTGTTTGATGGTGATTAGGCGATTGGGCAAGTGGTATAGATAATTTGATAGTTCTTCTATTTCGATAATTCTCTTCATTCTGATCGCACATCATTAGCCTCTGCTCATTAGTCCATAAGTTTGCAAACAGCACTCAAGATAAATACTAAAATTTCAGCTTCTTTTCTACGTCCTCCTTCCAGATGCAAATTATTCATTTCATTACTTAAACACACGAAATCAAGGCTCGCCAACCTCTCATATTATCCTCCTAGGTCATGCACCAATGTAACTTTCTAACTTCCCCAATGATCCAAGTCCAGATCACTCAGAATATCATCATTATCATAATCATCAACTCCTCCCTCTTCATCTTCAATAGGATCATCGTCAAATTCTCCGCCATCAGAACCTTCTAGATCCTCATCTAGCCCATTGCCACCATCGTAATTCTCATAGTAACTTCCTAAAGGCACATCGTTGTCCGTAAGTGTTTCGTCGTAGCTGATCTCACCACCTATCCTTTTCAATAACAAGTTCTTCGACTTAGCCCACTCTTCATACTTTGAAGGTTTCCCCATGTACTTGTCTGTTTTGTACTTGAACATCTTCTGCTTGTTAATCACTGCCTCATAAAAACCATGATACAAACTGCAGTCAGTGGTTGAGAGTCCTACACAAGAAACTGTCTTGTGAAACCCAATTTGCTGCTGTACTCTTCTGGACTTTCGCGCCAACTTGAAATCTTTCGGGAATCCCAATTTGTCATGAGTGCTGTATCCACTGGGCACTTCATATTGTTTTCCAGAGCTCAGCCATGACACTAACTGGTACTCGTTCTCTTTTGGATCTTCGATAAGACTCACTCTTGCACTTCTGACAATTAGATCAAAGCAGGTTTCTGAGTCTTTCCAACTATCACTAAGAGACAAGTCATTAATAACTCTATAACCATCATTCATCAGATATCGACCCTTTCGATACAGGGCATAGTTCTCCAACACAAACGAAGTGACTAGTCGTAAGTCAGACTTCAAATGGCTATTGCATCCCAAAATATCATTAATGATATACCTGTTCTTCGCCATCACCATGCGGGCCTCTTTCAACTCTTTATTGCGATATTCCAGCACAGTGCCAGGTTCTGCAGTCTTGCCTTTCACCACCAAATCAGAAACTGTAAGCTTTTGACTGCCAAAAATAATCCTACCCATGACATGGTACAAGTCAAGCTGTGCCTGTCTCCCAAACACTAGAAACCCCGACTTAGCCTTGCTGCTACGCCATATTGACCAAAACTGCAAACTCAAAATAGCAGCACGCAAATCTCCCATGCTCACCAAATTAGTCAAGTAGAGCTGAGTTTCTGGTCCTGGTATCTGCCCAAACGCAGACTCGTGTCGTATTATATTGTTCAATGTCTTACCAATCAACGTTTTGTTGACTTCGTTGAACTTGATATGAGTGACTGCTCCAGCCACACTCTTCTGTAACACATTCTGTCCAACCACAGACTCTGCACTGTAACTATTTCCATAGAACCCGTTCAAATCCTCAAAGCTAAACTCTGTTACACACAAAACTAACGGTGGAACTTCTCCCTCACTATGAACCCACTGGTACACTGCGTTCTGGAAGTTGATCCGAGTTGGTTCATGCATCACATTAGGTAAGTCCTCCACCATGACAACCACATTTTTCTTGTACCTCACAGACCCTAGAAACTCAGAGAACTCGTCAGCTCTTGAAGTTCCTTGAACTCGAACTGGATTGACCCATTCTACTAGCGGGTGTTTGGTACCTGGTAACAACTGATGTGCCAAATGTTTCACCAACGTGCTCTTACCGCTGCCAGTAGGTCCACTCAAAACTAACACTCTAGCACGACTAGTACCTTCTATCATCGATAACAATGCTTTTTTGACATCAGCCACTTTCCTTGTATGTACAGAGACTTCGTCCAAATTACGTGGCGCATACTTTTCAGGCCAAGTACTCCACCTACTACTATCGAGATCATCATCAGAATTGGTCCGATTAACCACATTCTTCTTTGCATTACCGTGACCCATCCAATCACCAACTAAACTGCCAACCCCTGTAAGTGACCGAGACTTTCTCCTCACCGATTTGGATTTCTTCCAGTTTCCTTCACTGAGATTCTTACTTAGAACTCGTCGTTTCTTCGATTCACTAGTGCTCTTGGTTTCTTCCGGTTCTTGCTCTTCATAGTTACCAATTGCTAATTCATTCACTATCGAATCATCCACAATCGAGTCATTACCGCTTCCATCCGAACTATCTATCACAATAACTTCTCTTTTTCGACGAGGCATCCCATTTATTGGCTCATCGTCTGGGGTCTGGCACGAACTGATTTGAATTATTTTGGTGCTGTAATGGTCTGTGTCGGTGCATACACTTGCAGCAAAATGCGTTGTTCGATAGTACCTCAGTGATACTTCACCGAGAGTGTTCTGTTCTCTGTTTCCTTCATTGGAATGACATATAATCAAACTACTATCATGGTATACATAGTAGAATAGTTAGAAAGCTATTCCATTTAGAAAGAATTCTCTATACAAGTGCTTGCTACTTCTCTGTAGTTTTTACTCATAGTTAGCTTGAGTGGTCAGTAATCACATGAAGTGGTTACTCACTGTCGATACATTCTTAGAGCTGAGTAACTATTGAGTTGTAACACAGTAGCAAAACGTATTCTTTCACATGATAACTTCCTCTTTGTTTGAATTTTTTCAGTTCTTTAGCTCCTTGTTCTCTCACAACAATCAAGAGCGAAAGATACTGAGTGACACATCATTTCCTCACAGCGAAGTTACCAGTTCTATTATCCACTACACTAATCAACTGATTCCTCCTTCTTTCTACAATACCGTCTCTCAAACAACAATGCCTCCCACCCAACACAAAAAAACAAAGAAACAGTGTATTACCAATACGAAAACCGTTTGAACTTTTCAGACTATTCTTAGAACCTCGAATAGTCACACAAGCATACCCTTTCCTACCAAAGTAATGTCTCCAACACCCAAAAACCAAACATCCGGATTACTACTCATCCCAATAACATCCTTGTATTTCCTATTTCTCCAAGTATTACTCCCCAATAAAAGCGAAAACCCATTGAACCATAAACATGTGCGCATCTCAAATCCTGACATGCTCTTGCCAATGGGACTGAACCCCGGATAACAACTCCGATAGGCCCATATGCCAATGACTAACCTACACCCTCAAACACCAACCAACAAAAATAAACCCGCCATCAAACAACGCTATCAGCTAGGAAATATATCGTCCTCTTTGGAATCATCGACTATAATCTCGCTCACTTCTACACACCCGTAGCCTTCTCTCTCATTGTTAGCCGATTTCCTGCGTTTCGAATGCACAATTGTAAACTTGCTGTCCTGCTCTTCTTTGCCGTCGCTCTCGTCATCGTCCACTGCTTCCTCATTGCTGTCTCTCATTGCTCTCACCTGCTGATACTCCGAGGCAAACAAGTCTTGGTTCCAACTGAACCCTTGACTCTGCCGCAATGATAAAGAGAAGGAAAGGATTCGCTTTGGCTTTCTACGTTTACCATCGCTGTTACTCCTAAGATATATCCGGTCAATCAAATCACCTCCATCAAGCTCGTCTCTCCCACCATTCGTTCCTGAATGATTCTCTTCAGCTTCCTCATCATCAAATCCTGGTTCATCATACAAGTAATATGACGACATCTCGTATACTGAATGCTTCTCATCATCGATCATGGCCTGCGACAAAAACGACACTCTTCTTGCCCAAGGCGACGAGGGCGAGCTAAAACTCGAACTTTCAGTTTTCGTCTCTGACATTTTTCAAATGACAAGGGGGTATAAGAAACTGGAAGTCTAAACTAATAATTAAAGCGTATCAAATCATCTACAGTATCGCCTCATCGCGAGTTGCCCGGAAACGCATACTCGATACCGGGGGTGCGTACGGGGTGCACTGCCCTTCACACCCGGACACCAACAGCAGCTGGAAACACCCTTGCACCAGGGAGAAGCTTACCATCGCTCGCAACCAGAGTGCCATTTTCCACGTGACCAAGGAGCTTTTCGGGAGTCTCGATTGGCCAAATGATTTTTTCGTCGATTTCTGTTAGCCATATACTTACCAAGTTAACAAGGCCATGTCATTTGTTGCTAGACGTAACTTAACCACTTTGATTCCACCAAAGATCGCTTCGGTGAAGGTAAGTGAGCCCGCGAAGACCGGCCGTTGGTCGGCAAATTGGTGTAAACCTCGATAATGAACAAATACTAACAGACAGAACTTGGGATCTAACCCAAACGCTAAGCGTATGAACAACGTGGTTGCTTTCTACAAGGGATTGCCACAAGGAAAAGCCAGCCCAGTTCCAGCAAGAGGATTGATCGGACGTTACAAGGCCAAATACTTTGACGGAGACAACGCCACCGGAAAGCCAATTCTTCATTTGGCTTTGGTGATTTTGTTTGGAGGTTACGCCATGGAGTACCACTTCCACCACAGCGGTCACCACGAGGAGCACTAAACTATGAGACGAGATGGAGAACGAATTCACACAAAAGATTAAACGACTCGGCCATTTGCAAGGTATCTGGTGATATCAATCTGGCGATGTCTATAGTAAATACATTCTAATGAAACATGGGGTGTCCCAAATACTAGTAGCAATGACTATTGAGGTTGAGAGAGTTGGTTTGAGCAGACTAAAATTGGGGAGTTTACAAGTTTAAATTTCAAGAAGGATTGGCATTTTAAGTTGAAGTAAATTTATTGGAGAATTTGTAGAAGACATCTAGATAGCATTGAGTTGATGTTATATCGAAGTGGTGTTTTGCAGGTTGGCACTCGCGACACCCTGTGATTATGTAAGTGGGGGTGTGGTCTATGTCAATCGGTGCTAGACAGTAACGAACGACGGTTTGTGTAGTTCGTTCTCGTTCGGTGCAATATATGAAACGATTCTCAGTTAATTGAGAATGTCAATCTCATTCTGGCAGATTCAATTTGTGAGTTTGCGAGTTGTGTAGATTACCAGAGTGAGCGAGTGAGTGCTTCTTATGTTTACTCGATGTACCAATTGACGGGATCCATGAAACTCAGTTCCTTATATCTCAACAGTAATTAAGAGATCCACCGTAAAACAGCATTATTAATTCTCCCTAGTTGAAGCAAGAATACTTAGGTGAATTGTTTGTACGCTGAGCTCTTTGCACTGCTGGTTGAAAGGTTTCTGATGATCGGTAGAAGTGAAGGAATTTGACTTTACTCTTGCAGTAACCCAACATGAATTCCTCAGATCACTAATACAAGTCGTCTGTGCAAATACAATTGTTCCACGTCACGCCGCCCCTTTCGATAGTTTAAACAACCTATCACCTTGTTCTTTCTCTGAAAAACAATATCCGATCCTTGATACTAAACGTCGTTCCTCGATGATTCACGCTTAAATGCTTGTGGCAGTTCTACAACTACGACAGCAGGTTAAACCAAAAATGCTTTGCACTACATTACTTTCTTAAAATGACGTTCTATTCACCAAGTGACTTTATTGAGCTTATCTTGGGCCAATTTCAAAGTATTCCATGAATACTTCCTAGCCTGCGTCTAAGTTACCGAGGTCCAACTATTCATATTCTTTCCACTCTCGTCTCTACCACTATGAGATCAGAACAGTGAATTAGTCCACTGTCGGTCTACACTAGTTCTACTCTCCACTACATTCTCTTAAAATCAATTTATTAGCCACACACTATTCCTTCCGATATCTAACCAATTTTCAGCTCAACTGTAGAGATCGTCATCATCGTCAGCAGCACCGGATCCTCCGGCTGCTGGTGCATCACTGGACCCAGTAGCGTCCGAACTGAGGTTCACGTTACCCAATTGGCCTCTGCTAGAAGTCAATTGCTGGGCGTACGACTCGTAGTGTCTCAACTCGCTGTCCGACACAGATCTCTTGGCAGTCTTCATAGCTTCTTCGAAATGAGCATGGGTGATGTATGGAACAAAATCTTCCTCCTCTTCCTCTTCAGCTGGCTGCTCTTGTTCGTCCTCCATCTTGACATCGTCGCTCTGCTGTTTCTTGGCAGCAGCGGCGGCCTTGGCCTCAATACTGTCCTTGATGGCAAACTTAGCAGCTCTTTGGACAATATAAGACATATCGGCACCAGAGAACCCGTGGGTGGCCTTGGCGATTTGGTCTAATCTCAAACCTGGCTCCAAAGGCGTGTTTCTCAATTGGGCCTTCAAGATAGAAAGACGACCTTGTTCATCTGGTAATGGAACGTAGATCAACTGGTCCAATCTTCCTGGTCTCAACAAGGCTGGATCGATTTGGTCTGGTCTGTTGGTGGCACCAATGACGAACACGTTCTTCTTGGCGTTCATACCGTCCATTTCCGTCAACAACTGGTTCACCACTCTGTCAGAAGCTCCACTGTCGTTACCGTGACCTCTGGCCTTGGCAATAGAATCCAACTCATCAAGGAACACCACAGTTGGAGCGGCAGCACGAGCCTTGTCAAAGATATCTCTGATATTGGACTCGGACTCACCAAACCACATGGTCAATAACTCTGGACCTTTCACGGAAATGAAGTTAGCACTGACTTCTGTAGCAACGGCCTTGGCCAACAAGGTCTTACCGGTACCTGGAGGACCGAAGAACAAGACACCCTTAGAAGGAGACAATCCAAACTTGAGGTACTGGTCGGCGTGCAACACTGGGTATTCCACGGTCTCCTTCAACTCTTGCTTGATCTTGTCGAGGCCTCCAATGTCGTCCCAGGTGACGTTGACGCTCTCGACCACAGTCTCACGCAAAGCAGATGGGTTGGAGTTGCCCAAGGCGAATCTGAAATTGTCCATGGTAACTCCCAAGGAGTCCAACACCTCGGCGTCAATAGTTTCCTCTTCCAAGTCTATCAAGTCCATTTTCTCTCTAATTTGCTGCATGGCAGCCTCGGAACATAACGAGGCGATATCGGCACCGACGTAACCGTGGGTCTCGGCGGCCAACGACTCCAAGTTGACGTCGTCGGTGAGTCTCATGTTTTTGGTGTGGATTCTCAACACCTCCAAACGGCCGGTGGCGTCTGGAATACCAATATCGACTTCTCTGTCAAAACGGCCGAAACGTCTAAGAGCAGGGTCGATCGAGTTAGGTCTGTTGGTGGCGGCGATCACCACAACGTTGGAGCGGGCTTTCATACCGTCCATAAGAGTCAATAATTGCGACACCACTCTTCTCTCGACCTCACCGTGCGATTTTTCACGCTTTGGAGCAATGGAATCGATTTCATCAATGAAAATGATCGCAGGGGCGTTCTTCTCGGCCTCTTCGAAAGCAGAACGCAAGTTCGATTCAGACTCACCGGCCATCTTCGACATGATTTCCGGACCGTTGATCAAAAAGAAGAACGCACCGGTCTCGTTGGCCACAGCACGGGCCATCAAGGTCTTACCAGTACCTGGAGGACCGTACATCAAGATCCCCTTTGGAGGCTTGATACCAATGGTCTTAAACAATTGCGGATGACGCAATGGCAACTCGACCAATTCTCTGATCTGGGCCATTTGCTTACGGCACCCTCCAATGTCGTCGTAACCGACCTCATTGATATTGTTCTCTTCTTCTTCTCTGTCAATTGGCACTCCCTCACAGTGGATAATGGTGTCTTGAGCTACAATGGCATAATCACTAGGTTCGACCTCCACCACCTTGAACTCGACCTGACGCATACTTCCGGTGACTATGAAATGGTCGTTCTTACGCACCGGTCTGTAGGCCTCCACAAAGTACGGCTTCAAAAACACGTCGAAAAGCGAGCCGGTAAGACCCTCGACGGTATCTGCAAGTGGCAAGACGCTGATCCGCGTGGCGTATTTGATGTCAGGACATGGATGCAAAGTGATAATGTCCCCCAATCGGACCCGGAGATTGTTTCTCACCACCCTGTTCACTCGAGCAACCCCGTCGTTCATGTCGTCGTCCGACAACACAATCAACACGGTGTCTTTCCGTTTTTTGCCCTTCACCAACACGGTGTCGCCCCGGAAAAGGTTCAAGCGCTCCATTGTCGCAGAGGAAATGGTGATCACCGAGTTGTCGTCGTTGACAGCATCATCGACAAGCAACGCATTGTCCTTCTTCTTGCGTCTCAAAATCGCAGTTGCAACAGAATCGTCTGGCTTAGGCTCGCCGCCAGACGCATCCAATAATGGTTTCGACTCCTCTTTTACCATGGTTTTGTATAAAAATGTCGAGTGCTGATAGGAAACAAACCACCGAACAAGTGTAATTTATAGTGGCGCCGGTGGCAACTGGTCACGTGGTCTGATTGGGGGTGCGAGGCGGGGGTGCAAGCGACTGGGTGGAAGTTCTTAGAAGGGGGCCGGTGCCGTAATCCAGTGGCTCGGACCAGCTTCGGGCGGCGGGTCACGTGGACATTGGGCTCCCAATGCGGGCATTTACTGGGGAACCCAAACGGTGAGATATTTGGTTGGTAGAAGTATTTTGGATCTTGTTAGGGTTTTGTTGGTCAATTCTAAGAAGAATGTAAACTGGGAAACAATATGTTGATACAATACTTGAAATACTTTGAAATACTTGAAATACTTTCATATATTTATTTTTCATAAATGAGAGTGGAGTAGCCCAGGCAGTGAGTAACCTAGAGAACAGTCGCAGATAATCTTAGACCATCTCTCTCGGTGACACCTACAACTTCTCCAATTTCAGTTTCAACGATTCGTGCAACTTGCCCAATTTCTCAAAATCAGTTGCCTGAGCTGGCCAGCCAACTCCCAATCCTGTCTCTTTAGAAGTCTTTGGGATGAAATGGAAATGGACATGGTCGACTTCTTGATGTGCAATCCGGCCATTGTTCTGCAACACATTGTAGCCAATTCCTTCTGGGCCGTCGTCGTGGTCAACTTCAAAGAGTTTAGCCAACTTTTTGGTGATTGGAAGAATATCAACTAAATACTCGTCAGGGATGTTGTGCAACTTTGCTCCATGATGCTTTGGAATAATAAGTGCATGGCCCTCGGCAGTTGGTTGGATGTCTAAGAACGAATAAGCAGTGTTGGTTTCAAACAATTTGAAAGAAGGAATCTCGCCCTTGATGATCTTGCAGAAGATACAATTAGCAGACATGATTGGTGATGGTTGGTGGTTGATAGCTGGCTTGGTAGTTCCTAACTGGTGTGAATTGAGCTTAGTAGCAATATGGAGTTAACTGTAGATAGTTAGCAATTGCTGGCAATTGATGGGATATGCAAATAAAGTTCGCACGGCAATAATGGTAATGATCTCGATTGAACTAGTCTATTATTCTGCTACTGCTTAACTAGCTGCAAAATAAAGAAGTCTTCAATGATTAAGTGACACTTGAGAAAGGAGCTTTCCATCTCTCCACTAAAGGGAGTCCGACTCACCGCATGCCAACGCACGTAACCCAGAGGACTAAAGCACCCTTACACCAGCATCCAAACATCAGCACCCAAGCACCAAGCACCGAGTACCAACATCCTTGCATCCTCCCACCCCTACACCATCCATCTCCACCCACACACCACCCACACACCCTGAAACGCCCCATGTTGACTCTGGCTCACCCGGCCGCCGTGGGCGACCCACAGCGGTGGAACCGCCGGCATTCGCCCAGTTACCCTGCCCCCCTCAGCGCCCCCGCGTGCAACCAATACTCATCTTCCTCATCGATATACACACACGGCAACCTAAAACCCCACAAGAAACAACCAATCAGCCCACACACTCTCGACCTGCAGGCGCGCACGGGGCTGGTTTTATCTCACTATGGACGACTACATCAACTTCGAGCTGTTTGAAGGAAGCTCGACCACCAACAACAACTACGGCCAGCGAAACAGTTATGCCTCGCCCAATCCTCCGGTGTCGGCGGGGGACGAGAAGAACCCGGTCGATTTTCTCGACATGATGAAGACAGAGAACTTCGACCTCAACGGGGTCGACTTGTCGTCGTTTGGCGGCGTCAACGTCGACAATTCTTTTGGCCAAATGCAGGGCCAGAACCAGGGCCCAGGATTGCAAGGGTATGGCGACGACAACACAGTGCAAGGACAAGGCGACTTTGATTTCCAGTTTGGAATTGACGGGGGCTCGGGTGCCGGTGGTGCTGGCGGGCAGCAGAGCAGCGGCAACGACGGATTCGGAGACGGGTTTGGAGAAGGCTATGGAGGAGCCGGGGCACAGGGAGGAGTTGGAGGAGGGTTGGGCGGCAGCGGGCTCGGGGGGTTGGGAGGCGGATTCAACGACGCTGGTTTTGGGGGTGAGTATGGAGGTAACGGAGAGTTTGCAAGTAATGGAGGCAGTAGAGACAGAAATAGCAGGGACGGCGGAAGCAGAGATAGCGGACACAATGGGGGCAGCAATGCCACCAACGGAATCAACGTTTCCATGCCCAGCGAGAACATCTCTGACTTCTTGGCCAGCCAGTACTTCACGCCTACCACTAAACAGAAGCTCACGGCTCCTGCTCCTATCAATAACAACGGGTCGCACTTGATGTCGCCCGGGCTCCAGCCTACGTATTTCGGCAACAACAACAACCCGCAGCTAGCGCTCTCGCCGTCGTCGTTTGGCGACTCGGTCGACCAGTACAACTCGTTGAAGTCGCCGATCGCCATCTCGCTTGCCCAGTCCAATAGCAACACTACCGGCAACTTGTCGGGATCGCTCACGCCTTTGGTGCGGTCGCCTAGCAACCAAGTGCACTCGTTGCCGAAACAGCAGTTGACGAAAGAAGAGAAATTGAAGCGGCGGCGCGAGTTCCACAACGCAGTGGAACGACGACGTAGAGACCATATCAAGGACAGAATAAAAGACTTGAGCAAGCTTGTTCCGCCAATGATCTTGCTCCACGACGAGCACGGCAAGCAGATAAAACCTAACAAGGCCACCACCCTCACGAAAACTGTCGAGTATATTGCCAGTTTGAACCAGGTGATAGAGGGCCAGAAAAGACGACGAGAAGAAATCATAGCCAAGATAATGGAGTTACGAGATCCGAAAGGCGGACTGGCTCCTGGCGGACAGCAGGTACCCAGTGATATAAGCGACATGAACGGCTATGGGTTCTGAACTTGTTCTTTATTATTTGTCTGCTTGTTACATGGTTGACAATTTTTAAGAAGAATTATATTACTGAGATGCACGCTTTTTAAGAGCGGAAACTGATCGGCTACAATCACTTGATTGCAGTTTAGATTGTTCACTGTTGACCTCTGACAGACGACTATTGAGAATCCTGGTCCATTACTAGAAGACTTATTATGGAACACTATGCACAGTATCCATTTCCATGTCTTACAAGAATCGTGAACCAGTATTAATCGAAGAATATGACGAGTTATATCGTGCACCGGTATGAGGTACTGGCCGGTAAATATTGCTCTACGATCCATGAGATTGGAGTTCTGACCTCAAGTGCTAAGCATACTCAGTAATTGCCTGAAAACTGTACCAAACATTTTGTTTTTGGCTTGACTTTTGACTGTTCTATCAAAAAGTATGTCTCATGACTGATAAATGTGTTGTGTTTGCTTCCAATTGCTGTGTCTTATTGCAGAATGACTTACTGCAAGATGACCGGTTCAAGAACAGTATCATAGTTGTTGTTCACGTCTACTGCTTTCCTCAGCTTTTGGTTTGTTCATGTCATAACCAGAATTGGCTGGAACGAAACTAGTAAACTGATGAACCACATATCTTGTGGTTCACACTGTTTCTTTGTGTCTGCTAACCGTTCTATCTCACCCTGAACTCCCTTATTTCTTCCCCCTTACTTCCCTTTCTTCACCTTACACCTAGATATGCTGTTTATTGCTGCTCTACTTTCTTCTTTGTATAAACTAAAGCTCCCTTTTAATTTTCGACTCGTTGTAGCGTTGCTGTTTGAGCTCCAGTGGCACCGACTTCTTTGTGGCACGTGACCTCTACACATGACCAGACAATCTACAATCGTCTCCATATTATCAGGTTTACCAATCAGTGTTCTAACAACAGCATTGGAAAATGGCGCAAATATTAACGGCGCATGCTTGGAGTTCCGCCGACGCACAGTATTTTGTGTCGATTGGTACGAATTGCAAGCATGTGAGTTTGTACTCGTCGTCAGGGGGTCTGGATGTAAGTATTAGATTGAGACACAAGATTGAAGAGGCAAGATTAGAGCAGGTGATGAATGAGAATGAGAGTTGAAGGCGAGAGAAGTGACTACAAGAGAAATGACTAGATGTTGCTCTAGAGGAATTGTTTAATATTATTTTGTGATATTGTTTATTTGTTAATGTTCAATGGAGAGGAAGATGTGTGATTGTTTGGAATGTTGTGTTACTTAATTATGATGTTCAGTGGAAATGCAATTGAGTTTGAGCAAGCACAACCAGAACATTTGAATTTTGTCAAAGAGGTTTGTGGTTATTAAATGAGTTGGAAATTGAGAGAATCTTAGAGATTTCAATTAAAGCAGAGTATCAGTATTCGTCATGGAATTGTGGGGCAATTGAAAAACAAGCAGGATGGAAGTGCCACATTGCCTTCAATTGGATTCATTAGAAGTGTGCTATTTGTTGATGATCGGAATCTGCTTTTATTACAATATATTATGGATCAGCAACTGTCGTTGACTATATGCTCTGTTTGCCATGCTCATTAACAAATAACCACAATCAATTATCCCACATCCTCACGGCTATCACTAATTGATAACCTTGATTATCCCAAGTCAAGAGCCACTTTAGTATTGAACTATATTTCTGAACATTTTGATTTTCAAAATCTAGCCATCTCCACAATTCCTTCAATGAGCATTCCAACCTTCTAAAATCAGCACCTGCTTATCTCCTCAACACGTCTAATCTCCCCCAGCGCATTACTAACCCCCAGGAAATAAAAGAACTGAACTTCAAATCGTTCATGCTCGATATCAACTGTGTCGACTACTCCAGAAACCATTTTGGACTTGTGGCTGCCAACGACAAGAGCCCCAACTTGTTTGACATCACCAATCCGGACCTTGATCCTATAGTTTTGAAAACCAACGTGGCTAGAGGTTCCACTTGCTTAGCATTCAACAGCGGTGACACTCTTGCCGTTGGTCTTGAGAAAATGAAAAACCATCACGGGGTGCATATCTATGAGAACCCTGTCCAAAGTAAAAGTTACCGGAGTTACCTCAACAACGACCATGTTCATTCGTTGAAGTTTCTCCCACAAAATTCCAGCGCCTTGCTTGCCGGAACCTCTGGAGGCTTAAAGGAAGTCGACTTGCGGTCGTCGTCCAAGTCCACAGTGTACTCGATTCCGACCTCGTACACCAACTACATTGACGTTGGGCCGTTTTCCGAGTACTTTTTTACATCTGTAAGCAATGACAAAGACGGTAATTTAGCAGTGTGGGACCGTCGATACCTCGGGAAGTCCGGCTCGAAGAAATCCGATTCCGACAACACTCCAGTGCTTGAGTTAAAGAACATTTTCAGCGACGACGCGTATGTGCGCAAGAACGTGGTGCCCTGCTACAGGTTTTCTCCTTGGAACTACAACGAGTTGACGACGTTGCACCTGCCTTCGAAAGCCAACTCGATCTTAAAACGCTGGAGTTTTGGATACGAAGCGTTGCACTTGACCGATGATCCTCCAACGTTCTTTGACTCCACAAGCTACTACGACCCTGATAACGTGGGGCAGCCGTTTGTCAGCAAATTGAAAGATATAGGCAACGTAGGACGCACAGTGGCTTTTGATACTTGCAAATCGGCACACGACTCGTACTATGGTTCGATGGTGGTGCTCAGTATGCTGGGTAAAGTGACCAAGTTTCCGATCTTGGACGGCGACAGCGCCATAAGGTTTGACAACGTCAACTCTTTACTTATCAGTGAAGGTAATGAACTTCTTATGCAGACGTCCACCAAAGAATCTGACTCCAGTCCCTTGGACACAGGGTTCACATTAGAATCGCCTGTTGAAAATGGCGACGCCAAAAAGGATTCTGAGGTTGCCGAGGGCTCTGAAAAAGGGACTGTGGATGAAGAAATTGCGGTGGATGACGATATGAGTGCCGAGAACGACAAAGAGAGTGTTGTAAGTGACGCGGCAGACGGACCACCAGCGACACCTTTCAGCAACTTGAAACCTGCCTACGAGGTTTTGCAGAACGATATTGCCTCGGTGATGCACAAGAGAGCACTCAGTGGGTACAGTTTGAACGACTTGTACTCGAACTCAGAGTTGTTCTCCAAGTTCAACAAGAACTATATCAAGGACGACAACTACCTCAACCTGAACTATGAACAGCTCCGGATCTGTTGGAAATGGCTCTACCACTCCAACAAAAACTGTATCAACCACTTGACGGTCCAGAACGGCTTGGATATCAGTTTTGAAGGAATCTACAATATCTGGGAAGGGATCTCGGAGATCGTGAAAGACGAGAAACGTAGGGTCAACACCTCGCTGTTTTTCAAAGAATCGCGGTCCAAAAACCCAGATAAAGCGTTCCTTGCTACTCTCGAAAAGAGTTTAGCTCTTGCCCACAAGCAAGGGAAATTGTACGTGTCCACCATTGATTTTAACACTGGCACTGCCAAATCGGTGCAGCGCAAGTATTGTCTCTTTTCCTGTGGATGGTATATCACCAAGAAAGAGTTTGACTCGAAGATATCCAAGCTTATTGAGCTTAAATACTACGAGAAAGCAGCTGGGTTGTGTGTGTTTCAGGGCCATGTTCTTAGAGCCATTGAGATTTTAAGCAATGTTCCTGACGATCATAAAAGCATCGACCCCCAGGAACGTACCTCGACGGTTGACTTAAGAATCATTGCTGCTGCTATGATGGGATTCTACAATAGAAACGTTGACAAAGACACTCCGGACGACGTTTCTGAAATTGGAGACGACGCTAGTGTGTCCGTGAGCGGTGAGCCGTTGTGGAAAGAACAGTGTCGTAAACTTTCACGGACGCTAGCGTCTCCATACCTAAGAGCTATTTTTGCATATCTTACTGACAGAAACTGGCAGGACGTTCTTGAAGAACAGTCATTAGCCTTGAAAGAGAAATTGCTTATTGCTTTGAAGTTTCTTCCCGATAAGAAATTAACCGAGTACTTGAAAACAGTAACGTTTGATGCCATCAGTTCTGGTAACCCAGAAGGTATTATGTTGACTGGGTTGACCCGTAAGGGATTGTCATTGCTCCAATCGTATAACGATCGGTATTCTGATATCCAGACAGTGGCATTGATAAGTGCGTTTTCTGCACCACGTTTTTTCAACGATGCTAGAGCTGACAGTTGGGTGTCTTCTTACTGTGATCTTTTGAATCGCTGGAAGTTGTTCAAGATCAGAGCCAAGTTTGACATTGCCCGTCGGAAATTGTCCAAGAACTATCTTTACAACACTAAGATAGCACCTGTGAACAGTAGCATCGAGCTTTTGTTTGAAGAGACTGCCAGTTCCAAGTCTGGAGGTACTGGTACAATGTCACAGCTTTTCAATGGGTCCGGTTCGGAAATGGGGGATTCATACAACCCTCAGTATTTCTTGGAGCGCAAGGACAGACAGCTCTACTTGAAATGTATCCAATGTGACCGTGATATCTCGCATTTGTTGCATAAAAAGAAACAGTACCAGAACTCCAAGGTGATGTCGAAGAAGGCTGCTGCTGCTGCCGCTGCCGCAGCTGCTGCGTCTGTGGCAGCTACTGTCACGTCAGTCTCCAAAGACAAGTCGACGGTCACATGTGTTTGTGGTGCTTCGTTACCAAAATGTGCTGTGTGTCTCTACTCTTTGGGTGCACCTATAAGATATGACACTGAAGCAAAAGAGTCAGCAGGTGATTATTTCAAAGACTGGGGCACTTTCTGTTTGAATTGTAACCATGGAATGCATTCTAAGCATGCCGATGAATGGTTTGAGTCTCATTCCGTGTGTCCAGTTCCTGATTGTAATTGTCGCTGTACGATAGATAATACGAAGTGAGAAGTGTTTGATGGTGGGTGCTCTATATTATTAGTGGACGGTAATGGGCATCATTGGACTAAGGAATTATGTATAGTTATGAATTGCACGTCTAATTAATAGATGTAAGTGGTTGTATGGTGGGGTGAGGATTATCTTGTTCACTTGAATCTTTTATTTAGATTCTGCTGTTCAACCTTCATACACTCAGGTGAATGTAGTTTTCCATCTAGGGCTAACGTACGCAACCTTCACTTAGGTCTCTCTTGTTTTGTCTTCATCATAAAATCACCTGGGCTGTGTGATTCACTTCAGCCCCATATTAAATTCTAACTGACTGAAAACGCTTCAGAAATTTTACCTACTCACCTGTTCGCTACCTGATGCCACCCACTTTTTGTTTATTATTTTACGTGAACATGTTGCTCTATTATTATACGCATAGAGAATCTGCATGTTGTGACGGGTATAAGAATGCCGTACAACTCTGCTTAACGAAGACCCTCGTGCCTAAGAGATCCAAGTATGCAGATTAAATCAGTTTAATCTACAATTCCATTAAGTCTGGAGAATGAGACAATTAATTTTTTGTTCAACTTTCTAAGTCAGTTATCGGTGACCTTCATGGTTCGTATCAACTACAGATTTCGGTTCCAGAGATGTTAACTACTTGGCAAGACAATTGCCAACTCTAATCAGTCCTCGTCAGCTCCTATCAACTCTCACAAACTCTATTAAAGCTCCAATCTGCTTGCTCATCAATTATTCATCAATCAATCAAGCATTAATTAACAGAATGAAATATTGGGACGCTTTAATCTGTGACTTTCATTCTTTTTAGATCGTAAACCCTTGCAGGACATATTCTACTCTTCCCAACAAACCCTTAGTCACATAGAATTTACATACAAATAGAATATTATAATGATATTCTTTGTCCCTGACTCACATCCGTGCAGTATTTAATATAATATTCCCGCCCCAGAAATAGAACATGGCCAACAGCATGCATGAAAAGCCACTGACAAAATCCCTAGTCCGTTCGTCTTGGAATCCACACTGCGTTCGATTATATGCAACCACTTGCATGTTGGATTTTGGTGAGGCATTGTCGTTGCTCTTGAGACTATTGAAATATAATATATCAACACATACTCACGGCATGTAGCGTCAATTATTCCAACTATATGGCATTTGATTAATATATTATACTGCAAAGGATCTCTTGGTTGGTATAAATAGACGGGATGTTCCTGACCGTTAGTCTAGAGAACATCACCAATCAATCACCAACATGCAACTCCAATTAGTAGTTCTCTCTTTGCTTGCTTCTCAAAGCGTTGCCTATCCAATTCTTGACACCATCAAAAACTGGATTTATCCAGATACCATCACTCTTCCAATCACTAGTGATGGCCAAGGATATTACGTGACCATTGGGTTTGAGGGTCATAATTTCAAATACTTGAATGGTAAGGACCAAAAGGTGCTGCTCCAAATTGACACTCGCCTGGGTGAGACTTGGGTCCCACTAGAAAACGCACAGCAGATAAACGTTGCTCAAACTCCTCTGGTTGATTATACCGTGACTTATCAAGCAGCTTTTAAGCAATTGAATGTGGATTTCAACGGCACTGAATTGGGTAGAAACGTGGTTGGTGAATGGTACCGGGCCACACTCCAGTTGGACGACGAGGAAAACGACGTGGTTAACTTTCCTTTTGTTATTGCTACTTCTACTGATGGCTACAGCACTGGATCCTTGGGACTCTCTGGTTACAGAATCCAGTACACCAACAAGCCAGTTCTCAATGATTTCATGACTCAAGTCGAAGATCAATGGGGCCACAAGACCCGCCAGTTTCACAGATTCTCCATCTTGTTGCAAGATACCGATAGAAAGACGGCAAAGCTTACTCTTGGTGAAGACTATGATGAAGATGTTGCTGGCTTTCTTCCAAAGATTCCATTGGTCATGACCAATGACAACGGCAATCTTGAACAGTTTGTGTTCCCACTTCAAAACATGTCCATCAATGGTGTCGAAGTCGCCGGATCTAATCATGTCACCTTGCTTACTAACTTCGTTGACAGTTACGTTCCTACTTCAGTTTTCGAAAACATTACCAGTGCTTTCAATATCACTGGCAAAGACACCACTGTCAGCTGTTCGTTCAAATCTTTGAGCGCCGGTATCATGAGTTTCCAATTTGAAAACCAGCTCATTTCGCTTCCTCTTCAGGACTTGATCGTGCAAGAAGGTAACAAGTGCAGAGTTGCAATTAAGGATGGCAAAGTTTCAAACCAGATTGGCTTGGGTACTTCTATCTTGAAAGATATGTACATGCACGTTGATTATAACTCTTACATGGGAAGATTGGGAGCTCTTCCTCGTGCTAGATCCAAGGTCTTTGCTGCAATTACTGCTCATGCTTCGGCAAGTCAACAATAAGTTGCCAGAATTAAGATTCTGTTCTTGGATGTATAAATGGTCGTAACCGGCAGGAACGGTTAGTCGCTACAATCTGGTATTGTCTAGCTTTATCGTTTATCATTTCATTATATCATCATTTTTATATGCTCTTTAGAGCCCTTTGTCCCTTGTGGCATTCTTAAAAGATACTTCATTTAAACTATGGTCTGTAATTATACTTAGTCTTCCACTGTTTGTCTTTACCTGGACCCTACTTGTGTCGATGTATCTCAACATCTGGTCATGATGAATTCTCCCATGTTGACTACCGCCACAGCTGACATTAAGATCATTAGATCAAAGAAGAGCCTTGACTGTAAACTTGTTCAAGACGTTCAAACAATGGTGAATCAACTATTGGAGTCTTTTACAATGCCGTTTCCCATCCCATTACACGGACCCATCCACCTACAAAAACCACAACATTCTCAAACACCAGCTAGCACACTAGGAAGACTCGCAACCTTTTTGCCGCAAGCGATTTTCGAACAATATTCTTATTCAAAAGGCACCACTCTTTGATCTCCGCATCTATTACACACTATGACACTCCTACCAGCGATCAATGCATGTTCCAGATCTCTGCATCGTAAACTAAAATGTCTCAGATAAGCGAAACTTTCTTACGGATCAATCGGGGCCGTCGCAATGGCTAATATTCATCTATGGCAAATACCGTCAAAGCTCATTTGTAAAGATTAGCTACATACATATATCTGCGAGTACTCACAAGTTCTGGGGTTGAGAATACTCCGGGTGGGCACAGAGTCGGAGTCGGTGTCACAGAAAATCTCTGCTAAGATGAATTCCTAGGCTCAAATTGTCAAAATCTTGAACTGGTGGTATCAACTATAGGATTTCTTTCAAACAGAGGAATCTCCGCTATAATCTCCGCTTATCTGCTCTCCAAACACTCCGTTAAAAATAGAAACCTTCCACCTCTATTTGCATGCTGTAAAGATCTGCATACTAAGGGTCCTACTGCCATAAGGCACCCCACAAATAATATCTGCAATTGTGTTTGCGGCTTATAAGATCATTATTATTTAACGTACAGAAATGTATGGCGTCAAATTGCAATCAACAGAATCCATCATTGCTATAAAGAAGCAAAGAATCGTTGTAAATGAGTTGAGAAAAGCATCATTCGCACAATGCAACTTCAATTGGTAGTTCTCTCATTGCTTGTCACTGAAGCAGTCTCGTTTCCTCTTTGGAACCCCTTCAAGAAAAATCTCCATCCAACAAATGTGACTCTTCCTATTACCTCTGATGGTCACGGATACTATGTGAATCTTGCTTTCAAAGGATACGACGAGAAAACAAGAACAGGCTTTGACCAGAGCATATATCTTCAAGTGGACACTCGTCTGGACGATATGTGGATTCCTAGCTACGATGCGTTGCAGGCCAACGTCACCGACAAGCCTCATTTGGGTTACCAGATTCAGCCACTACCAACTTTCAAGAATTTGAATTTTCCTTTCCACTATGATGAGTGGCAAAGATCAATGACCGGCCTGTGGTATGAGACCACAGTGCAAGTCGCTGGCAATACCGTTCCTCATTTCACTGTTGGCATTGCCAATTATACCAACGGGTACAACGCTGGAATCTTGGGACTTCTCGGTCACCGGGTCCAGTACGAGGGACTACCACGGACTTATGGCTTCCAAAGCAAGCTCGCCGCCGCTTGGGACCGTCCATTCAACAAGTACTCGATTTTGCTTCAAGACACCGAGACCAACAAAGCGTCGCTCATTCTCGGTGCAGACTACAATGTTTCGGTGGCCGGTGAGCTTGGTGACACTCCAATGTGGAATCTGTACGTGTCTTTCCAATACGAGTCTGATGTTTATCCTGTTGAAAATATTCTTGTCAACGGTGATCAGATCGCTCCAAAGACTGCTGTTGCTTTGCAAACCAGTTCCTACGACTCGTACTTCCCATACGACGTCTACGCAAACCTCACCCGTCACTTCAAATCCATTGGTGAAAACAACGAGGTCGACTGTTCCTACAAATCCTTGAGTGCCGGTGTCATCTCGCTCAATTTCCGTAATCTGTTTATCGACCTTCCTCTTGAGAATTTGATCGAGAAAAAAGGTGACGAGTGCAGATTGGCAGCCCACCGTAACTGGGTTCCAAGGCAAATCATGATTGGAAACGCTCTTCTCAGAGACATCTACATTAACGTCGACGCTGTTGCTCGTGTTGGAAACTTTGGTATTCTTCCACAAGCAAAAGTAAGAGCAGATGCTGCAGCCAAAGCTTGGGCTGAGCTGCATTAAGCTATGGCACTTCTGCGAGAGCTAAGAGTTAAGAATGAAGAGTCTCAAAGTTGGACACGGATTAGTAACTCTGAGGCCATTGAGTGGTAATCTGTCTCTAATCTGTTGTGCTGAGGATCCTCCTTTTTATATGTGGTTGATCTACATTGTACGTTGCATGTTGAACTTGGCAGGCCAAGGTTTAGCGATTGCAACGAATATTCTTTAGTTCTCTTTCTCTGATTAATTTTTGTCTTTCTTCACTTTTTCAATTTCCCATCCTTCTAACCCTCTTAGTTTTTATTGTTTATCAATTATTCACAACATTTACAAAACACCGATTGTGGTTCACGCAGTGAACAGTCTCTGTAGTGCATGCTTCAAGTCTAAATCAATTGGATTACAATTAGATTTCAATTAAACTTTTGTTTAAGATTTTAACCCGAACCTCAAATTAGACTTCAGTTAACCTCAACTCAAACTTCAATTTAACTCAAGCTTCTCGGTAATCTATGTCTCATTTGTGATCATGTATGTTCCAGATTGGTGTTAAATACAGGGTGTGATCGGCGTACACTTTGCCTCATTTTTCTTAACAGTTTCATGGCAGTTTAAGCAGTACTTGAAATCTATCTCAATGAAAAACTTAGAGAATTGCTTATACAAATTTTCGATAACACATTCCTAGAAACTCTCATAGCACCATCTGCTGCTCCTATTACCCACCTCCCATCTCCTACTGCATCTAAGTCATTAATTCATATCTTCTATTATACAAAAAATTTACATACAACATAGGCACAAAACCTACAAGGCTCACAGATCACTTCCACCTTAGAGTCAAGCAAGCTTTCCTCAAATAACCAACATTTCTACCACCTCCTTGTACTTGTCGTCTATCTTCTTTTTATCCTCCAGTGTTCTGCCTTCTTTAGCACTGGTAAACGCCTGTTTCAAATCGTCAATGAACAGCTCCACAGAAACAGCGTACTGGAGTTCTTTAAACCTGGAAACAATAGTAGACAATTCCACCATTTGCCATTGGAGCAACTCTTGAAGCACCAGCTTAATCATTCTTGTAGCAGGAACAGTTTCCAATTCAGCCACATTCATACCTTGGCTGTAGCTGTTCAAACTGAGTTTCTGCCGTTCGATTATATCGTCTGCAATGTTCAGGAGCCTGTGCACATCATGGCCCAATACGTTGTTGACTCTGATCCGATTAGCAGCATCCTCTGCACTCAACACACTCGACAAATTGTAGCTTTCAAGCGTTCTGATCAACGCCCCAGCTTTCTGTTCGCGTTTCAAGCTCCAATATTTACATATATCCCACAGAAACCGGTCCAACGAGCCCTTGACTCCCAAGAACTGGAGAAGTGCCACTACCTTATCAGCAAACACCTGAGGTGCCACAGGCGACCCGTTCCTGCCTTTCCAGTGGACCACCAGCACATCTGGTGCTCTTCTCAAACCACGAGTGACCCGTACCATTGCAAAATACGCTCTGGCACGTTCTATGGCACGCTTGACGTTGTGTGTTGCTGCCCACTCGGCAGGCATGTGTCTCTCGCACAAAGCAGTGAGGTTCTTCTTATCCGAAAGAGCACCGGCGACTCCGCCTTCCATCTCCATGTACAATTCGGCTCGTTTTCCACAGGTTACATGGAACGCTTGGAAGCAACTCTTGTTGGTGCATTGGATGCACGCACCAACTCGTTGCTTACAGATGTAGCATACCAACTTCCACCGGTTCTTGGGGATCCGTTCAAGTCCATCAATGGTTTCCATGTAAATGCTGCTCTTGAACCCAAGCTCTGGAACCCAGAGTCCACAAAGAAGATGTGCCCAGTCTCCAGACTCGGTCTGCTTGAACGCTCCTGTGGTGGAAGGACACACTTCACAGCCAGCAGTCTGTTTTTGAGCCTGGCATCTACGACAAAGCCACAGTCCTTCAGGAATAAACACCACTCCGTAACATTCTTGGTGCACTGCAATATCACAGCCGTCACAGAACACTATGGCGTTCTGACTGTCGCAGTCGTTGTCTCCACACACAGCACACGGCTGATCAGTTTCTGGAGCAACGCCAATACCATCGTCGGACCCATAACTCTGAGCAAACTTGCGGCGTGTTCTGTCTCTGTCGTCCATCTCCTTGGCACTTGAATACTTGGGCAACTTCTTGGCAAGAAAGTGCCATTGTTTCTCAAGGTAAGTGATACAAGTCTCAAACACTTCGGGAGATATAAACGACAGCCCAGCTTTCACACGCTGCCGGTTCACCACTGCCAAGAAATAGTCGTCCTGCTCGTCCATATCATATAAACATCTCAACATCGTCAACCCACGGTCGCCTACAGTGAACTGTTCGAAGGCATCAAGCTCAAACAGTTCGGTGCTTTTGTGGTCGGTTTCTCGGAGATACGTCGGCGATAGTCTACGTACTGCTGTCAGATGAGGCAGCTTGAACCCAAAATACCGAAGCTTGTCGATATGTGAAGCAGATCCTTGGTTCTCGTCACCATTGAGTTTCAACTTCTCACCACATAACGCAGCCATAAGTTCTCGTTGACTGGCAAAATCAAAACTGTCCAGCACTTCTTTGACATCGACCAACCCAGGAACAGAAGATCCGGTCAGACACTCAGTCTGAAGTTGGAGGTAAGGGTACTGGATCCGAGCAATCAATTGCTTGTCTACTCCACCAGCAACAGCTTTATTGACACTGCCAAACAACTGGAACTCTGCCACAACATCACTGGTCATCTCAGTCTCGTCCTGTGACTCTCCCACACTTGTATCGGTAGCACCTGGTGTAGTACTACTAGACCTACTGTCACCATCAGAAGTAAGCCCCAAGAATTTCCGCTTGTTGTTGAAGATCGTATACTGATCCCAAGCATCCACAGCACCTGCACTCGAATGTACAGCCTGAGGAACCAATCTACGATGTCGACTGTTCTCCATAGACACAGGTGCAGGCGTTGCAGTTGTGCCTGCAGTTTCTGGTGCTTCAGCCACAGCTAAGTCGCCACCACCGTTCTCAATTCCATTCAAACCACCCCAGTGCGCCACCTCCAACCCCTGCAACCGTCGGAGCAACACTTTCTTCTCCCTGCTGGTGAGCCGTGTACTATTTTTCACGAGCAGACGCGTCCGGTCCAAATCGTCCACTTGGGCTCCGTCAACCGCATCAAAAAACTCCGCGTCGTCTCCCGCAGACCCACTGTTGTCTCCGGCATCTTCAGCCCGGTCGTCTTTATCCGATTCCATATTTTCTGTGTCATTGCCTATCACATCACCTCTTGTAATATACACCTTGACAGGTCTCTTGATATCCAAATCAGGATAGAACGTATCGTACTCGATCTCCTCTCGAGGTTTCTCCAGATCATACCCGCCTAACCCAACACCCCCGTTCAAAGCAGACGATTTCCTTAACCCTCGACTTCGTTTGCGAGCAAACCGGCCAGAATTCATGGTTGTGGTGCTGGTGTCTAACCACCTCAACCTCTCGTAAGACCCCACAAAGGGGGTGTGCCCCTATAGCCACCCTGCTGGGTTACCCGGCCCGCAAACCACCAGCCCTGGGCCGTGGTTTTGTTATGATCTGTTATCGTTGTTCAGAGTATCCACAGTTCCAGTGACTCCAGACAACCGGTGTATCTTGTAAGCTGCCAGACACCCCATCAGCAGCGCCGCGTGTCCCTGAGTCGTTAATTCTGGTTTGTTGCTTAGTCCCAGCGGATGAACACCCCATAGCACCCACGCCACAATGTCGGACATCAAGGTGATCAACGACATCAAGCGAAAAATCGAGCGCGAGAAGAACATCATCAACTCGTCGACCAAGATCCGCGAGACCACCACTAACGTCGCGGTCAAGCAGAAATGCAACAGCAGCATCCGCGAGTCCAAGCAGAACCTCGAGTACCTCACCAAGACCTTGGAGGAGTTGTCGTTGAAGGCAGAGGAGGCTGGAGCCAGCGACGCCACTGCGGTGAGCCTGGGGCTGGGCCACCGGGTGCCGCACCACCAGCCCAACTTCACCCGCTTGGATCTCCTCAAGTACGACTGTCCGTCGCTCGGCCACCGGATCCAGTACATGTTGCAGTTGTTGGAGTTCAAGTTGCAGATTGAGAACCAGTACAAGGAGGCCAGCGAGAAGATGATCCGCTTGTACCAGCACGACGCCGACAAGCACCTGTCGTCGGCGGCTCTTGGAGGTCGTATCGAGAGCAACAAGAAGATCCCGTTGTTGACCCGTGCTCTGAAACGGTACCGCGACATGCACTTGGACATTGCCGACGTCCGTGAGGAGACCGAGTTGCTCTCGAGCCAACGGTTGCGTAGCAAGCCTCTCAGTGGTACCATGACCCTTGGCATCAGCAATTTGAAGGATATCGACCATATTGCGTCGTCCAGTCTCATGAGCAAGAAACTGGAGTCGGTGATTCTTGTCAAGCTCGATGACGAAATCAAGGTCAAGACTAAAGCGTTCAAGAACGGCAAACTCAACGAGCCGCTACAGTTTCTGATTCCCGTCGACAAGAACAACGAGATCGAGATCTCGGTCTGCGACAGAGTCAACGGCGACCAGCTTGTTCCAGTAGCTATTGTCTGGTTCCAGATCGACGATATCGTCGAAGAGATCCGTCGTAAACGTAAGGACGTCGAGTATGCCAACAACGACTGGCTCAGTGCTCTGCATTTGCAGCAGGCTCAAGGCAGCCACGGCACTCCGGTGCCTCAGTATTCTGGCAACGCGTTTGCTGGAGGCCCTGGGTTCAATGCTGGGCCTGGTGGTCCTCGAGGCAACGACGCTCCCGTGTCGAACTTTGGAGGTCCTGCCAACGTGCCAAACGCCAACGAGATCACAAGTAGTGCCTGGTACATTTTGGAACCTAGTGGCCAGATCTTGCTTACGTTTGGATTCGTCAAAGGCGACCGTGGTGGTCATAAGATTAGAAACAATTTGGGAGGTGGTTTGGGCCGTCATGGTGCTATTAGAGAACGTAAAGATAACGTGTACGAGCAGCACGGCCACCATTTTGTCCAGAAGAACTTCTACAATATCATGATG
Organism: Saccharomycopsis guyanensis; assembly: GCA_030578595.1. Classification (NCBI taxonomy): domain Eukaryota; kingdom Fungi; phylum Ascomycota; class Saccharomycetes; order Ascoideales; family Saccharomycopsidaceae; genus Saccharomycopsis; species Saccharomycopsis guyanensis. Next base: position 1,660,878 of record JAJMSQ010000001.1, read on the forward strand.
TGTGCGTACTGTGGCGAGTTTGCGCGGTACTCGTGCTACCAGTGCCAGGACTGTCGGTACTTGTGTCACAAGAAATGTTACCAGAACGTGGTCACCAAATGTATTTCCAAATCGTCAACCGACACCGACCCTGACGAAGCAAAGTTGAACCACAAGATCCCGCATCGGTTCGAGCATGTGTCCAACAGAGGCACCAAGTGGTGTTGCCACTGTGGTTTTATTTTGCCGTGGGGTAAGATGAACGTCAAGAAATGTAACATTTGCGGTATCATGTGCCATCTGCAGTGTGCGCACTTGGTGCCGGATTTCTGTGGCATGTCGATGGTCATGGCCAACAAGATCCTTACTGCCATCAAACAGTCTGGATCTAAGAGTGGGTCTCCAATCCGTCCTACTCACAAGATTCCTCCTCAGCCTCCAGTTCAGCAGTATGCTCCTCAGTCTGCAGGTTACAATGGCCGTACTTCTTTTGACGACGGCTTGTCGTCTCCGCAGTACAACCAGGGTTATCCTCCGGCTCCACAACCACACCCTTACCTGCCACAAGAACCTCGGCAGCTGCAGTACCATACTCAAGGGTACGGCAACCAAGGTGGTTATCCGCAAGAAGCAGAGCTTCCGTCGATCAAAGTGGAGCCTGATTTCGACCAGACCTCGGAGTTTGAGAGCAATATCGCCAAACAGGAGCCGGGCAGCACCACCTCGTCAAACTTTGCTAATCCGTTTGACAACGATCGTAAAGAGTCAGAAGAGTACGAAAACAGACACCAACTGCACCAACAGTACTACGATGACTACAACCAAGACAACGTGTCTAATCGATTCTCACAGATTGAACAACAAAAACACCAGCAACATTCTCAGCCGGCTCCATACTCACAACATTCTCAGCAAGAAGGTAGACCGTCTGAAGAGAGCCAGACCTACAGCGACCACCAAGGGTACAGCGATGGTCAAGGTTACAACGATATCAGACCGTTGTCTTTGGATCCAACCAAACGGATTGCTCAGCAGCAGCAATCTGAGCCTCCAGTGCCAGTCGAGAAGCCTAAGAAACACCGTCGCCGGAAGGTCGGCTTGGACGATTTCCAGTTCTTGGCGGTGCTTGGTAAGGGTAATTTCGGTAAGGTTATGCTTGCAGAGTCGAGACACTCCAAGAACTTGTGTGCTATCAAGGTGTTGAAGAAGGATTTCATTATCGACAACGACGAGGTTGAGAGCACCAAGTCCGAGAAACGAGTGTTTTTGATCGCCACTCAGAAACGCCATCCGTTCCTCACCAACTTGCACTGCTGTTTCCAGACCGCCAACCGGATCTACTTTGTTATGGAGTATATTTCTGGTGGTGACTTGATGTGGCATATCCAGAAGGCTCGGTTCTCACAACGTCGTGCTCAGTTCTATGCTGCTGAAGTGTTGCTTGGATTGAAGTACTTCCACGACAATGGGGTGATCTACAGAGATTTGAAGTTGGACAACATCTTGTTGACAGTTCAGGGCCATATCAAGATTGCCGATTATGGTTTGTGTAAGGAAGAGATGTGGTACGGAGCAAACACCTCGACTTTCTGTGGTACGCCAGAGTTCATGGCACCGGAGATCTTGAAAGACCAGAAGTACGGTAAAGCAGTGGACTGGTGGGCGTTTGGAGTGTTGTTGTACCAGATGTTGTTGGGGCAATCGCCGTTCCGTGGTGGAGGTGATGGTGATGAAGAGGAAATCTTCAATGCCATTCTCCAGGACGAGCCGTTGTATCCTATTCAAATGGCACGGGAGTCGGTGGAGATTTTACAAGCGTTGTTGACCCGTGACCCTAACCAACGGTTGGGATCGAGTCGTCGTGACGCTGAAGAGGTGATGGAGCATGCATACTTCAAGAACATCGATTTTGACGATGTGTTGAACTTGCGGATCACTCCACCGTACTTGCCAGAGGTGAAGTCGGAGCATGATGTGTCCAACTTTGACGACGAGTTCACGGCAGAAACTCCTCGGTTGACCCCGGTGAACTCCGTGTTGAACTCTGCCATGCAAGAGAAGTTTAGAGGGTTCTCGCACATGAGCGATGATTTCATCTAGATGCTTACCTAGATGAGCTAAAAGACTCGGCGCCAGGTTTCTGGCAGTCGATATATAATTGAAGGTGTTTCTTCATACTTATCGTCAGCAATGGCGGGTAGTTTTTTTAAGCAGAATGAATAATTAATTGAGAACTGTAGGGGGAGGGACTTGCTCGAGGACTGCGAGTAATGAATGATTGTGGAGGGAAGTAACGTAAGGAGAAGCAAAGCATACAAGTATTAAAGCGTATGGGTTTGATCTGAAGATTTAGTAGTTGAGTCATTGGGGAAAGACTTGTTCTGGAGAATGCAATTTGGAGAGTGTTCTTTGGAGAGTAGTGCACTTTGAAGTCAGTGAACAGGATGATTGATCGGAATGGGTTGAAACTCATTACGTCTGAGGTGAGCATGAAACAGGAATGTACACTGACGCGAACATAATGGCCTGGAATTGTGTAAGTGTAGTTACAAAAAGAATAGACAGAAGCAGGAATGTCTAACAATAATGACCACCAATACAAAGCTTAATGCTGCAAGTCCTTGCAAAGTGTGTGAGTGGCTGACTGAGCAGAGAGTAGTGAGCACGCACTTACAGTGATGAGACTGACAAACATCAACAAGAACATGAACCTATAAAACCCAAGTACAAGCACCAACGAAAACTAGCCAGAATACTTTGAATGAATGAGTACTAGAATATTAATGATGGAAGTGATAACGAAAGTTGGGACCACACAGAATTATTATGAGTACTGTCTCTCGGAGGATTGAATACCTGCAGAATGGAAATACAAAAAAGGAGATCAATGAGTTCCAAGCACAGATCAGATCAACGTCAGAGAACTCAAAATTCAGAAGCTTAATACTGAGCCCTGAAGATCGAAAGAACAGACTTGTGTTCACTTGGATCTTCACTCATCGACAGCACGATTGAAGAGAGCACTCCGGGCCACTTGCTAGCAGGCAGGATACAACACACTGTGAAGGCAGAAGAGAATCACCGCAAAAGAACTATGCCTCAGAAAAAACATTGTAATCACATTACCAGGGAAACTAGCAAACAAGTGTGATTAAACAAATAAGAAGTCTCTCACAGTAGAACGAGAACAGAAGTACTCATACAGTCAATTTTCGACCGAGCATACAGTCTTCGCTGCAGCAATCAACGCAGAGTAGTGCAGCAATCAATCCCCACTAAACAACAACTCTCAGCTAACACCAATCTACACTGACTATCACAAGAATAAGGTATATGGTAATTCAAAATATTATTTATGCAGGGTGGTATATAGATGAGACAGCTTTTCATCCAGTCCAGGTTGAAGTGGACGGAAGGGAAAGAAAAAAAGAGACAAACAAGAGACGATGCGAGTGGTTGGAATCAGAGTAAACAGAACAATGAGATCAAGGCACTCAATATCACCCCTGTGGTGGCCATGTTGGCGGCACCACCAGTGATCACCGAAGGGAGTGGTGACGAGTAGTTGCTGATGTTAGAGCCGTTGGAGTGGATCACGGTCGACAAGTATTTCGTGGAGCTGAGCACGGTGGAGTTGGAGTAGTTCTGGTAAGGTCTTGCGGTGGTGAGGGTTGCGGTGATTTGTCCGGTGGAGTTGGAGTAGTTCTGGTATGGAATTGACGTGGTGAGTGTGGCAGTAATTGACTCGGAACTGGAACCATTCTGGTAAGGAATTGCTGTAGTGAGAGTGGCGGTGATTGGCAACTCGGTCGAGTTGTGTGCCGCAGGTATACTGGTAGGAGTCACCGTGGTGGTGTTGGCGTAGACAGTAGCCACATCTATGTATGTGGTGGTGGTATCGTCAAGGCTAAGGGTGCGGATGTCCACGCATGTCAAGGTCGAGTCGCCAATGTTGATTCTGGTATAGAAACAGCTGGCATTCGGGTCACTAGCCTCGATGGCTAATGCCATACTGACATAGAGGAACAACGCTGGAATGATCTGCTGCACAGTAAGCATTATGGGTATCAGTAAGGGTATCAATAAAGGTCAAAAAGTAGCCGGGCTCTCAAGGTATCGTGTAGCTTGGAAAATAAACAAATGCTGGACATTCGAGACACGCAGCCCTTATTATATATTGGTTTTCTCGTGGCCAGCCAGCCTTCTCATATTCACGGCCCGTCAACTGTCAGTGCATCTTGCATCATCATGCATTGCCGCACCAGCTTCTGTAACCGGTCAAACTGCCAGGAGTCAGTGCTGGGTGCTCGATGGTTTGGGCCATGTTTCTGATGTAGGATGCCGCTCCTGGAAACTTACGGCACGACACGCCCTGTTTTAGCGAAAACTTTTATTCGAGTGGCTGGCGATCCGTTGATCTGGTGACTGTTGAGGTTGCAACCTCTGGATCTTGGTGGTCAACCATGTATAACTCGCTGGCATCATACCCCAAAACCAACCACACCCAGCTACAAATTACTTTTCCTTGTGCACATTGTTGGTTCCAGAGTCTTGCAAAGTTAGGTTCTCTGGTTTTGACTCGTTCAAAAATAGCAACTATGAGTTGCATCATGTTCCTGGTCCATAACCCCAGGTTCCTGTACCTCGATCGTCTAGCTAGGTGCCTGTGTTACCCGGCTTTGACGCTGGGTGTGTACTTTGTGGGTTTTTGGATCATTGGAGTGCTGAACATTGCCCTAATGGTGATGTAATTGGTTCGATTTATTTCCTGACAACAATTTTCTTATATTCATTTGTGTTTTTTCAATCGTAAATAACTTACTTAGCGAGTGTGGTGTTCAAGACGCCGGTGGGTTGAATCCTGCTGCGTTAGAAGTATCTGGTGTCACGGCAAGTGAGATCCATCTCAGATGATGTGAATCGCGCAAAGAAGTCTTCAAACGCGTCTCCGAGCATAGTGTTCTGCTCATTTAGTGACAATGCGGAAAACTGGCTGACTCCATCAAGGCTGAACGGGGGGAAGAAGGAGAGGTTTATAGTGCGATCATGCTCCCTCAAAACCGTAGTGATGGCCACGTAGAGTTGTCGATTAAAGACCTCACGGTACTGGGTTGGTATTCCCTTCAGAGTCTCAAAAAGTCGTTTAAGTTTTGTAAGTGAAAATTGTTTAGCGTCTGAGAGGCCCTTTATAAGAGCATCGATTCTCTCCGTAATTACGGTGTCAAAGGGGTAGTTGGTGAGCAAACGAGCTACACAATCCGACCAGGAACGGGTACACTCTTCGTTTCCAAAGAGATCTTGGTGAAGATCGGAGGTAATATGGGCAGCGAGATATATGCCCCACTCAGAAAACCGCACTTTCCCTTTGACCAATTCGTCTTGGATATCCTCCAATGTATTCAAACACTCTTCAGTTTGTGTACTCCCCCAAATCAGGATATATTTGTCCAACTTTTTGCCAGCAAAAGAGGTTTTGAAGTCGACAATTCGAGGATTCAAGGGGTCTAGAATAATAGTTGACCCAATGCTAGCAAGATTGTCCGCCAACTTCTGACGGCTGTCTACAGCCTTCTCAATCTTGATTGAAGCTATTTCTTCTTGTAACTCTTTCATCTCTAACTCGTGCACTAGATTAGCGATGGATTGTTTCCGCTGAGTAACAGTCGACTTGCTTGTCTCGCTATAAGCAAAAATCTCATATTCCTCAATGTAATCAAGATACTCCTTGAGTTCTGAGAGTGAGAGCTCACCAAGAGAAGAAACCGTACGCAGATTGTACTGGTGATCGGGGTACTCTTCAGGCACGACGAAACCTGCATCTGGAGAGGAAGCGGCAACTTCACCGTCCACATTCAACTTTTCAGAGCTAGTTCCTTCAGATAATTTCATTATGGAAGATACCACACTTGAAAAGCAATGTTATTTTTTATCGTTATGGCAGCTATACCTGGTGATAGAACTTATAAACTTTGTGCTTGTGAACTGGAGCCTGAGTAATGAAAACTGGTTGTAACTTCGCACGTTCTTAAGTGTAACTGACTACAAGAAAGTGTAAAGGAAATTCTTACGATTCAGGAGGAATTTTAGTTACATCTTCTCATATTTATATTTACTAGCTCATAGAACAAGGGGCAGAAATGAAACGCGATACTGACGACAACCACACATCCATGCATATCCAATGTACACTGGATATATGTCCGGGTGTGTGTTTGGATGTACATTGAATATATGTTCGGGTATATGTCGGGATTTACGTCGTTGGTCATGGCGAGTGAAACCTAACTGGCTTTGTGACAATCAGGCTCAAAGGCGTTTAACTGCGTTTCGGAGCATAACTCTCTGCTCATGTAGTGACAATGTGGAAAACTGACCGAGTCCATCAAGGCTGAACGTAGGGGAGAGGGATGAACGGACAGTGGGAGCGCGCTCACTCAATATCTTAGTGATGGCCATGTAGAGTTGTCGATTAAAGACCCCACGGTACTGGTCTGGTACTAGTATTAGGATATTAGAGATTCTGCTAACGTCCCGAGCTGTCATTCTAGTCTCCGTGAATCCCTTCATAACACTGTTGATTCTCTCTGTAAGTACAGTGTCAAAGGGGTAGTCGGCGAGCAAACGAGCTACGCAATCCGGCCAGGAACGGGTACACTCTTCGTTTCTAAAAAGATTTTGGTGAACATCGGAGGTAATTCGGGTAGCGAGATACATGCCCCAGTCTGAAAACCGCACTTTCCGTTGGACCAATGCGGCTTGGATATCCTCTAATGTGTTCAAACACTCTTTAGTTTCTGTAGCCCCGCTAATCAGGATATATTTGTCCAACTTTTCGTCAGTAAAAGAGGCTTTGAAGTTGACAATTCGAGGATCCAAGGGGTCTAGAATAATAGTTGATTCAACGCTAGCAAGAAGGTCCGCCAACTTCTGACGGCTGTCTTCGTACTCCTTGGTAGCTTTAGCGGCGGCCTGGGTCTCTGGAGAAGGCACAACAGGATCAACGAGAGTGTTGTCGTCCACAGCCTTCTCAATATTGATTAAAGCTATCTTTTCTTGCAATTCTCTCATTTGTAAGTCATGTACAAGATTAGCGATGAATTGTTTCCGCCGAGTAGCGCCATTTCGTACCATCATACTAGAGATGGTAATCGTCGACTTGCTTGTCTCGCTATAAACAAAAGTCTCATACTCCTCAATGTAATCAAGATACTGCTTGAGTTCTGAAAGTGAGAGCTCACCAAGAGAAGAAACCGAACGCAGATTGTACTGATGATCGGAGTAGTCTTGATACAAGACGAAGCTTGCATCTGGAGAGGAAGCGGCAAGTTCACCGTCCACATCCGACGGTCCAGAGCTAGTTCCTTCAGATAGTTTCATTATAGAAAATACCGCACTTAGAAAGCAATGTTATTTTTTATCTTTATGTCAGCTATACTTGGTGATAGAACTTATAAAACTTTGCGCTTGTGAACTGGAGTGTGAGTACTGCGTAATGAAAACTGGTTGTAACTTCGCACGTTCTTAAGTGTAATTGACCACAAAAAAGTGTAAAAGAAACTCTTACGATTCAGGAGGAATTTCAGTTACATCCCCTCATATTTATATTGATTAGCTCTTAGAACAAGGGCCAGAAATGAAACGCGATACTGACGACAACCACACATCCATGCATATCCAATGTACAATGGATATATGTCCGGGTGTATGTTCGGATGTACATTTAACATATGTTCGGGTGTATGTCCGGATGTCGGTCGTTGGTATCGTCATATTACCCGCCCTTTATTACCTTTGCTAATTCGGCCTCGCAATGACCTTTACCACGTGATATGCAAATCACATATCTTATAATCATAGTTTGAGATTTTGTTGTTTGCAATCACATCCTACCACAAAGGAAGCAAATTCTACAAAAGACACATCGCTCAAGTTTGTGTCCCGAGCTTTCCATAGCCAACTAATTTTATATAAATGTCGCAACAGCAGCCCCCGGAGAACAATCCGGGTTCTGGTGATCCCCCAGACAACAACATTACTAATCCAGTGGCAAGCAACGACGGGATCCAGCAACAGTCGTTCTCAATTGTGTTCGAGGCAATGCTGCCCTTGGATGGCGAGGCTGGGACTACTGGCAATGTGTTCCGGGGCACCTCTACCCTCGGCCAGGTGCTTGCATCTTTGATGTTCTTGGCTCGCAATGCCCACAAGAAGAAGCATGCCAGTAAGCATGCATTGGAAGCGTTGACCAAGGTAGATCTTGACGATTTGCCGGAGGCAGACCGCAGGTGCGCTATCTGCTTTGATGAGTACGATAGAATCGTCGAAGGTCCTTCCAAGAATGATGGCAATGTTGCTGCTAATGAGTCACTGGAGGGCCCTGGTACTAATGATTATTTCATGGAGGAAGATGAACCGGGGATCTATTTCCCATTGTCGGAAACCGGCCGGCCTACCCGGACCTACGAGATAGCCCAAGACCCAGTATATCGGCGGGAACAAGCAAAGAGTCAGGAGGAGGCAGGGGCCAAGGACAGTCATATTCCTGTCAAGATGCCTTGCGGTCATGTGTTTGGTGAGAGCTGTATCCATGAATGGCTCAAGAACGAGGTTACATGTCCATTGTGCCGGAAAGAAGTCGAGAGCGAAGACTCTAACGAGGGTCCTGAAACTGTCAGCTACTTGACTTTGTACTCGTATCCACTTACTCGAGTGTACATCAACTCCGATATGAGTCAAGCAGGAGAACTGCATGAGTGGAATGATCCGGAACTTGCCGTTCCTGAAGCAGTTCCTAATGGACAGCCAGTTATGGGACCATGGATCCCACCAAGTGCCAGACTCATCAATGAGACTCTTGGAGGAGATGCGAGTGATGACGAGGCTGACACCAATGCTGAGTCAACCACCGGCAGACACAATCAGGCTTCAAGCAACCCGCAACCAGGCGATCTGCAGAACACAAACCAACAAGACACAGACCAACAAACCAACGACCAACCAGATACCACAGCCCCGGAGGCAACAGATGATACCGAAGATTCCAGCCAGGGATTCTTCACCCGTACGTTCATGAGAAATGGCATACCAATGTTTTTAAGAGGCAGGAGGAGTCCGTCACGAGGACCAACAAGACGTCAGTTGAACGACAGTAGACAGGAGCGATCCCATCCATACTTGCGGACGTTCAACTTACGGTCGTTCCATCGTTAGCCGTGGCGTTTTATTTTTTATGTCTGTATTATATGATAGATAGATTGTTAATGAACATCAAACTTGGGGAATGTATTTGAGCAGTAGTGAAGGGTAAGGAAAGGTTCACAATGAGGGCTTGAACTAGAATCGAATAATAATTGCTGGTGATCCGGTGTGGATCTGTTAAGCGATTGCGTATATAGCATTTGACACTCTGCAAGATGGTTGAAGTGTTATTGGGAAATTTCTCCACGAAGAACAAACTAGCGCAGTCAGAAATTTGATAGATGGATTGAAATAATTCTAAGATTAATCTAATGTTTAATTAATACAAATTAAAATGATTTAACGTAGAAGGAATAATGTGATAGTGGATCATACTATGTGAAGTCCACAGATTACAAAATGAAAAGTGATAGTCGCTCTTCCAACTCACATAACCGTATTTCCCTACACGGAAACAGCCTCATTAGAATATATAAATCTCTGTGAATATTCTACTGAATTTTTGAAACATTCTGGAAAAATCTCAGACTGAGATCTGTTGTCTGACGATGTCTATTGACTGTCACTGAAGTGCTGTGGCGGTGCACATGACTACCAGTGAAATATGTCCTGCTGCGCCACCCAGTTTTGGCAATCACAAGCCACATTAAGAATCTCTTAAGCACACTACCCATTTGGTCCAATCGGAACGATCCAAGCCAGAGCTTTACAGTGCCTACTAAAGGAGCCGTATAACCACAATGAACAATGTACTGCGTACCAGACTCCAGACCATTGAAATCAGTTGAAATTCGATTGCTCCAACTAATTGCTGAGGTCATTGCTTGTCCTTCAGGTCCTGATCCATCCTTCAATCATATGTTCTCGGAGGTCTTTCAACCTCCACAATTTAAGGGTCAGAGTCAGACAGAGTAAGACATTCAAGCATAGAAGACAATAGAACACGTTATAAAAATAACCGGAGACGTACTGCGGAAGCATGCTACCGAGACATTGAGTCCATGTAATTTCAGAAGATGGAGTATTCATGAGTCTAGCAATACAAACCTTTGGATACTGATACGAACCAAACGATAATCTTGACTTGTTAGTAGATTGTGGTTAGGTTTCCGTTTCAGGCTAAATTCAAGTTAGCTCGATAAGACCATCTCAAACTTTGTTTACGAGCTGTCAAACCAATCGGGGGTCGGATGTATCACGTGACCCAAAAAATGCTAAGTGTTTTAGCCCGGGAGCTATGAGGGTCTGAAACGTTATGGATCTTGAGAAATGACGTAGGTTGAAGGTTTTAGGAGGAAAAGTTATTAGGAACGAACGAAATCGACAAGTGGGAGGGTACAGGAAGCTACGCCAACAAGCATTGGACCTCAAATTCCAGTTTGTTAGTAGCACAAGCGATGCCTTGTATAAGTCTTTGATTACCGTTGGGTAGTAATGATTGTCCACGTCAACACGGCACGGACGAAAAAACGGATATGTAACAATAGGAAATGCAGGAGGAAGGAGGCGGCCGACAGAAGAGAGCAACTGTGGAAACGATGAGGTGACGACCAGTGGTAGGGGGAAGGGAAGAGGGAGGAATGCTTGGCATGTGGGAGTGGGTGGTGTGAAGTAGGTAATGTTTGAAAACAGAAAGTAGGTTAGGCGGGCTTAAAGTGTCAAGTGTTTTATATGGGCAACTAATTGCAGAGTGTATGAGAAAAAAATGAAGAGATGCATGAATAACGGAGAAAATGTTTTAGTAGGACATAATGCATGAAACTGGAAGTTGTGGGAATTGGCAGCATGGAACCCGAAGGATGGGAGACGGATGGAAAAGTTTTTGAAAAGAAGGAAGGTGAGCGTAGAACCGACATTGGAGAGTAAGAGGGAAGTGGGATGCGAGCAGGGTGTGTTTAGAAAGTTACGAATGTAGTAAGTTACGAACACGACTGGAGGGAAGTAGATTAGTATACACTTGAAAGTAGGATACGAAGATGGAAGGTGTGAATGGAAGAACTCAATTGAAACTTCTTACCAACGAAATTAGATGCATGGGAAGAAAATATTTGAGACCTCATCCACAGAAAGGGATAAGGCCTCACACGAGATATGACATTTGATCACAGAGTTGTGCCTGAAGCCCGACAGAGTGGCCTAGAATGCCGCCCAAACCCAGGTGAAAACCACGACCGAACACCTCTGGAGCGGGCCAAGAACAAGCTCAGACTCAGGCCATTGGCCTAGAGCTATTCTTGAGCAATTCATCCTTACATCAACAGTAAAAGAGTGGTCTAGAGTTAGGTTCGAAGTGCAGCCCAAGTCGCCTAGAACTCAGCCCAGAGTCTGGGCGCCAGGGGTCGATTACTACCTGCCCAGTCCAGGTGCAGCCCGAAGGATATTTGAGAAAAAACTTCACAGCCCGACGTTACTATGGCACCACGTACGGGATATGACAGTGGAACCATGCACCAAGGAGCACAACAGAGCCCATGGAATGGACCATGATATGCCATGAGGCGTGAGCTAACACTGGACTGTTCTGTGGGCGAAGTGATCAACCCCGTGGCTGTTCTGAAGACTGTGGTGTGGGCTGCTTCTGGGCGGTATGCTTGCGAAGGAGACGGCCCGTGGCTCCGGCGGCTCGGGGGCTTCTGCAGGGCAAACCCGCAGATACTACGACTAGTCAAGAATGGTGGGATGAAGGATGTGAGGATGTGCGGGTGCACCATTTGGGATGACGAAATGTCTTACTCCAGCCTAAATATAGTAATGGTGGGCGTGGTTGCACGGTGTCAGCAAACCAGCTTGGGCACCGCGTCTCAGAATATAATCATCTTGAAACACATATGTGGTAAATTTTATTTATAGGAGCCTCTGCACAGATCCGATAATTTGGCTCGAAACCGGCGCATGTTTTGACTAGTAGTGTGGCCATGCATGGTGCTGTCGTTATGCATAGAGTGCTGCCGAGACACATACCTGGGAAATTTTCCTGTATTGTGGCTACCTGCTAGCTTTCTATATAAATGGGGGATTCTCTTGGTTTGCAAAAAAACAGCGAATATTATTAAATCTGTTGGCTTTCTTTGACACGATAGTTTACGTATTAGGATACTGTACTAGTTACCATTTTAAATCACACACACTTCAATTACTTCACATTCTGTGATCTGACTCAAGCTTGACTTACAATACCTGTCTTCAAAACATAACAGCAAGGTACCAAACTACAACACTGAAGATACTTCAACAAGATACTTCAACAAGAATATTTCAAACCAACCACTTCATATTTGCATCAACTAATCAGTTCTCTACAAAAATCCCACAAAATGAATGCTACTCCAGTTTACTTCTACAACACTGCCTCAAGCAACTCTTCAAGACTGTCATTGAACAGCATTGCCAGTGCTGAACTGAGTGCCTCTTCCACCGAATACAACCAGACAATCCACAAACAGACGTTACCTTGTTTCGTCGACGGCTCTCATTTACGCAAATCAAAAACCATCTGGGCTTTTGATTAGGAGTGAGGGGAACTTAGACTCCATTTGACCCTGGAGCTTAACAGAGATGGGAAGTTGCAAACCAGGAGTCGGAAAGACTCCCCAAGTGTTAGAATGATCGATGGTCTCAGAAAGAACATTCCCACCAATAACAAAATATTCATTGGAGATTGATTTATGCATAACTGATGTTGCTAGCCATTGGCCGGCCGTCAGTTAGTCACAGACCAATCCCCAAATCATGGTGTGGTCTAGTTGCTGTCCCACTATCTTTCACTAACAAGTTGTATCATATATTGTACTATAGTAATAAACCTGCGCGACATTTCAAATGAACACTTCCGTATTTGTTGTTGAGGGAGACGACTTGTGGCTTGAATAGGCATGCGAATTTAAACTTAGAGATCTCCATCTAATTGATTGGGCCCTTCACAAACCAAAAACCATCCAACTTTAATTCTGGGAATCAGTTGATTTTCCAACTACCTACTCTTTTCTCTACAATCCCAACGTTACCTTTCCTTCAGAAAAAAAAAATAAACTAATCTTTAATACCCTTCAATTTAGCAAACAACGTTCCTGCTTCTGACTCGAATCGATTACGTCTTCGCTTCTGCCACACCCCCATTTCCCAGACCACAACACCCCATAGCAAAACCGGCCATCTCTGTACAGTTACCCGGCCCAAGAACCTGCTCCTTGAATGAAACTGGTCTCCAGACCTTGTAGTTAGAGACAATCCACAAATGTTGTTGTGGTCGATATTTTTATGCCTGGTGCAATGCCTGGTGTTACTCAACCAACAGCCGATATCTGTGCCTGAACAGCATTACCTGGCTTTGTCTAGAGAACAATGGCCTGTTGATTTGACTCAATACGAGAACCAGTCTGTGATAAGAGTATATGAGAAGAGAGATGACAGAGGTCAATTGTTGCTCCAGCTTAAACAATCAAGGTATGATATATGGGCTCAGTCAGAGGACAGCATTGATGTAAGGATGCCTCTGGATACCGTCGAGTCTTTCCTTGCTGGATTATCTGGGAACAGAGCAACCGAGTTGAAGCATGCTATTGTTATTGATGACTTAGCTCAAGCAGTATTCCAATCGTATCCTAAAGAAGTTGATCAGATTGATGAGGTGTTAGAATTGAGCCGGGCAGAATTATCTAATGTAGATGTTAGTCAGCAGCAAAACGAGCAATCTGACAATGAAATGTTTAAGTCCAAGCAGGACAAAGACTTAGCTAGTATCCGTCAAACCTCGGAGATTTTCTTTAAAGAGTACCGTCGTTTGGACACAGTGTACTCGTGGTTTGATTTGCTTGCTGAGACGTTTTCAGACTTGGTGGAGATTGAGCAAGTGGGTGTGACTGCTGAGGGCCGGCCCTTGAAAGCTCTTTATATTGATATCTCTCTGAGAATCCAAGGTCTGAACCCGAAAAATAAGACCATTGTGATAGGTGCGGGAATCCATGCCCGAGAATGGATCCTGACATCGTCGGCAAACTATATTCTCTATCAATTGTTGACGAATTACGGGTTCAGTGCTGCTGAGACAGACTACTTGAACAAGATCAATATCCTTGTTGTTCCAGTTGTCAACCCTGACGGGTACGAGTACTCGTGGTCTGGGGACCGGCTCTGGCGTAAAAACAGACAGAAGACGTACATGAAAAGCTGCTACGGTATTGACATCGACCACTCGTTCGACTACCACTGGCAGAAGACCGACGACACTTTCTTCCCATGTGACGAGGACTACAGCGGAGAGGAACCGTTTGAGGCTTTGGAGGCCGAGATGTTGAGTGCCTACATGAACAGCACCAAGCTGCATTTGAAGATTTATGGGTTCATTGACTTGCACTCGTACTCGCAAGAGATCTTGTACCCGTACGCCTACAGCTGTGACGAGTTCCCTCGTGACGAAGAGAACTTGATTGAGCTTGCCTATGGGTTGTCCAAGGCCATTCGTCTTACCAGCGGCAAGAACTACCGAGTTGCAGCCGCCTGCAAAGACAAGAATGTGGATTTGACCCCAGGGCTTGGATCGGGCTCCAGCTTGGACTACATGTACAACAAGCGAGCTCATTGGGCGTTCCAAGTGAAGTTGAGAGACTCCGGCAACCACGGGTTCTTGCTTCCTTCCAAGTTCATAACTCCAGTTGGCGACGAGGTGTACGCTGCAGTGAAGTATTTCTTGGACTTTATTCTTAATCCCGATCTTTAGGGGCCCTAGACATGACAAGGACTGCATAAAGTTATGGATTATCCGAGTCGATTAGATAGTTTTAGATAGTATGGAAATCGCAAACATTAGGTGGGTAACTCTGTATGGGATCTTCGATTTTAGAGGGTTTTTTGACAGATACATAGAAGTGTCGAACCTTTTTGAAAAGCCTCCAGCTGATGTCATTACATCTCTCGAAAGGAAACTTTCTGCTAGTGAGCTTTACACTGAAACACATTGCTGGAACTAGGACATACCTCGATGGGACATATTGTTCAGACATAACTTCAAAAATATCATCAACGGCAGGGGAAAACGGCGAGAAAATATGATATGATCTGCAAAAAGATTAGTTCAATACAGAGTTTTTTTTTCACCAGTTTTTTAGCACCTGTGCCATAAGTTTTCCAGGGGTTTAGAATTCGATTGTGAAATCTTTCAATGCAGATAATTTTGAGACAACCATGAAGACAAACCACAATAGATGCCAAGCAAGAACAAACTTGGCACTAAGATCTTAGACAGAACCTAGTATTGGGGGATCAAGAATCTGATGACCAACGAGTTTAATTATAGAACCTCCTATTATAGTAGGTGTATCGGTTCGTAATGGGAATAGATATTATCTCCCTCTGCTTCAACGAGTACTACCATGCGCACTACTGCAATAACTCAGAACCGCAGCAGTATCAAAGGGTTACCGGAGTTAATCATGAAGAACTCGGGTATAGTTCACGTCCACAGTTTTGTCCACAGTTTTGAACTCTCATAGAAACAAGATGATGAGAGAAACATGGTCAGAGCAGATATAAATATGTGGCATGTTTGTTTGAGCAACAGAGTGAGAGTTGTTCGTCCCAGTGGAATGGTGAAAATTTTGTGATTGTTATCAAGCCGACTAGTCTCTAGGAATGGGGCTAGAATGATCAAAAAGATCAGCCCCTAATAGTTAAATTCCCGGGCTTTATTGTCCCACCAGGTTGACACCGGCTTTCCAGTCGATTACTCCGCATAACTGTTACACCCCAGATTACTTAAACTGGTGCAGACCCTGTTGTATTCTGCACTCACCAACACCAGCACCACCTCAGACCATGATCAACAATCTTGCACGACAAGTGCTATTGACTTTGTGTTCGCTTGCGACCCTGGTGCTCATCACGGTGGTGGTGAAGGCCTGCTTGATTCTTTTCAGCCAGAGAAGCAGAAAGCTCTATCTCTATGCGGGACATATTTCCGACAGTTTGGACCTTCTCACTTACTGTTGGAAAGTCAACCGTTTGAAACGGGTGAGCTTCAAGAGTATGTTAGCAGTGTCGGCGTTGTTGACAGTCACCCTGTTGTTGAGTTTTGTATCGATTGCAACATCATTGTATTCGTTGATCTCTCCAGACGTCACAGTGGCTGTAGGGCAGATGGTTCTTTACTACCCTCCTACCTACCAAGAAACTGTCCATTTTGGCGACATCACCAACGTATCGTCAACCACCAGGCTGTTAATGGATACTGACTTGAAAGATGCGTCCCTAAGAAATATTGCCAACTGTGCTGCGTCAAACATCAGGGCTCTCGACAGCTGTTACTTTGCACAAGCTGCAAACGCATCTGGAGCTATCACCAGCGACGTCAGTGGGGTGGACTTGCCGCTCATTGGAGAGATTGTCAATTCCGAAATCCTTGATTTGGTTTATAGTCGATTTCTGAGACGTCAGCCTGTGTCGTACGAGTTGAACCTTACCAACAGCAGCAGCCATTTACTTGATCTGCCAGCCGGGTTGGTGATGCTGCTGCTGTCCCAGTTGCCTACCGGAAACTACCTGCTTTCTGCCGACACTCCTACCGAAGACCAGTGGTACAATTACAGCAATACCAAGATTGTGACTGTGGGCACCAGCGATAGGGTGTTGGGGTTGGGCAGACTTGTGTCCACCAACGAGATCTTGGTGCTGACGATGTTCGAGAATCAGACCAACGGCACGCTGGTACTAGGGGCCCAGACGTTGTCCAGAGAAGTGTTCTATGACGTGTGTTATCTGGGCTCGGCAGGGTCCAACAAGGCATTGAGTTTGTTAGATTCCGACGGTCACCTTGTTGACGGCACCAGTACATGCGACACTATCTTCTCGAAATTCTTCAACATCAGCGCAGCCCAGCAATTGCTCGAAGGTACCGACGTGGTAAATATCACCGGAGCCCTCAGTTTAGTCCACGACACTGATGCCAAGGTGATGCGAATCAAATACGTTCAGTTGTCGAAAATCCTCTACGGTGAAGTGTATGCTGTGATTTCGTTCACTAATATCAGCACGGCGGACTACCACGGGGTTCAAACTAACAGTACCACACCTGTGATAACCAACGACGTATCGGTGTCCACATACGAAAACAAGGGCTACTACGGTCCTGATACATGGTCCGACGACTTCGATTCGGTCGTCGGTCAGAACCGTTGTTTGTTCTCGGTGTGCAGCACCTTCGCCGACACCAAGGTGATGTATGAGAGCGACACCTTGGTGAAACTCACGATAGGGTTGTGTGTGGCGGCTGGAGCAGCGATTCTCGCGTTGCTGTTCATCAAGTATCTCATGCGAGCAGCAACCTTGCCTGAATTGCAGCACGAAGTTGACACTGCTGATGGAAGATGTACCGAGTTGTTCTTCACAGTACCAGGAGTTGCATACATGCAGAGCTTCTTCAATAAAGCTTCTGGTTACAATCATTACGGAATGTCGTTGTTCCATGAGGCTCCACCTAAACCAGGAGTACCATTCTTTGGGCTGCTGAAATTTGTTCCTAAGGACAAGAAACCTCTTTTGAACGAGAAAGATCATTTAGCATGATATATTCCAGAGTGGTGTGGTATTAGCTAGTATGTGCTAGATATAAGCTAGAATGATAATGAGTTTAGTTTGATGGTGTAGAGGAGGGTGTGTGTATTGTTTTTGATGATTACTTAACTAATCACTGCGAACTGCAGCACACGATAAAACTCAGCAGTAAATAATATTCTCAGTTGAAGTTCCTCTGGAATATTGACTCTTACAGACAGCTATGTGGAATTCTGGTATTAGACATATCAGCTGTCAGGCACTGCCACTTAACGTAGATGTGAGATTCAGGTACTAGACTTCGATGTTTGAGACTTTCCTTAGACATTGACAGCATTCTCAAACCTGTCAACACCTTTCATAAATACCAGTCTTATACAGAGCCCTTTATTCAATTCTAATACACTACTCTAAGACACTCTCATAGAATGCTAGACACGACGTCTATTCATTACACTATTGCCTTCCACACTAGAAACGCCTCCTCATAACACTCAACCATTAATTGACTACCAACTAATAATATATTAAACCAAACTATACAATGGACAACCGTGTGCCCAAATATGTCAGTATCAGCTATGTATGGATCAGCAAGTTTGACTAGCAAACGGTGCAGCACAGCTTTGCAGCCCGCATATAACATGGATGAAGCACACTTCAAGCAGGCTCACTGCTCCTCCTCGAAATATTGGTCAACCACCTCAATGAAACGCCGGGCCCCTTCAACCAACGCATCAGTGTCGCCCGTAGGACTCAATGCCAACCGGACAAAGTTGGCGATCTTTTTGTTTTCGTCGTCGAAAGCCATCCGGGTGCCCAACACAAACACAATACCTTTCTCGAGCCCAATATTTTCGAGTCGTCTCATGGTCAGCTCAACGTCGGTACCTGGCTTGAAGTTGAGCAACACTGTGACAAACATCCCGTGTTCTGGTTCGAGAATGGTGAACCGGTTGTCAGTATAGGCTTTGGATTTGACCAACGCAGCCGTGAACAACTGTTTACGGGTAGAGTATTCGGCCGACATCTTGATCATCCAGCGAGCAAGACCATCAAACCCACCCAAGTTCTCGTAGATGTTCACCAACATCATTTGAGAGAACCCCGATGGCTGTTTGCAAGAGATTGCAATAAACAACTTGATTTTGTCAATGAACTGTTTATGGCCAGAGATGATTCCCAACCGGAAACCAGGTGCAAGCAATTTACTGAACGAGTCCATGCGGATGACTCTGCCACAAGTGTCAAGGGTAGCGTATGATGCAGGAACGTAATGATCAAGGAACTCACGGGTGGTCAACTCGTCAGTGAAAGGGTTGGCCTCATTGAATTTGGACAACGCAATGAACCCGTAAGGATCGTCCTCGACGATGATGATGTCGTACTTTTCGCATAATGCATAAACTTTTTTACGAGTCTCGTAACTCTGGGTGACCCCCATGGGATTGTGTCCTGAGGGAATGGTGTAGAGGCATTTAGGAAACTTCTTGCCTGGGTGGTAGGTCTGGAAGTTGGCCAACAAGTGTTCGAGTTTGTCGGTGTCAATTCCCTTGGAATAGTCCAATTCTATTGGAACCACATCGGCACCAAAACAGGTGATTGACGACAATGTTGGCACAAACGTGAATTGCTCTACCAACACACTGTCGCCAGGGTCCAAGAACAAATCGAAAACTTTGTACACTCCATCACCGGTGCCGAACGACACCACCGAGTCCCAGTCGTCGTAGCCAGGCTTGCTGGTGTTGGTGACAATCTCTTTAAGAATGTTTTGGAACTTAGCTTCGCCAAAGTCCGAGCCGTACTGAAGTCCCTGAGACATTGCGAGCCCGGCGCCGTTGGTGCCCGTGGTGCTGGTGCGTCCGATCCCGATCTGACCCGCGGCCTGGTGCAGGAACGGCTTATCAACAAGCGAGACCGTCATCGATTCGATAGGAAAGAAGCCTTCGTGGGGCATGCCATAGTGCAAGAAGATTGGCTCTGGGTGAGGCGTGATGTTGCGGTCGACCTCGTGGTCAAAGTGGAACGCGTGGCGGTACTGGAACCGTTGCGAGAGAAGGTGCTCGTGAGGAAACTTGGCGATGGTCATCTCTGATAAGCGATAACAATTGGAATGGACTGCAACAATGCCGGCAAATCCTGTTTTTTGTGACGTAGAACCTGCTTCTGCTACAGGGAATGACCGGGGGGACGCCTGTTTATATAATTGGGAATGGCCCTGCCAGCTAGTCTAGAACCAGCAGTATTGGCGGAAGGAACTTTTCCCCGTACGTTGTGTGACAGCGACGGCAAAATACTAAACTAGGGAATACAAACATCCAGACACACGGTGGAGCTGTGGGAAAAAAACTGGCACATGTTTCAAGGATGCTAGAAGCCAATGGCCGAATTTTTGGACGACTATATTCAATTAGGCTCTGACAATTCTTTTATCATTGACAAGAACCTCAGCACCTGGGCTGCTGCACCAACTTCCCCTAACATCTTTTGAAAGCGAGCACGGGCACCGCCACAGCGGCTACAGCTGGAAAAGGAAATTGGAGATAAGGGCGGGGCGCGCGTGGCGTGTGGCGCAGGCGCGGATAGGTCCGGTGAGGTAAGGAAGCTGAGTAAGCACAATTTGAGGGTTGAATGACTGGATGGTTGGATGTTTTGCTGGAGGTTGTGAGCTCTTGGGAAGAGGAAGTGATGTTAGGATTTTAGATGCAAAGGTTAACCCGTACACCAAGAGCAGTGCACCTTAACCACGAATCGATTTTCACGTGACATTGTAGTTGCGAGCCCCGTTTCAAAAATTTTCTCGCCAGTATGAGCTCTGGTCACAAAATCACGTGTGCAAAACTTCAGTATGAGCCCTGTACCAAAAGATTTGCCAGTACGAGCCCCGCTCTTCCTTTCACGTGCACAACATCATCATGCTCATCTCAATCTCGACGACATCAATACTATGACAACTCCAAATGTCTGATGATAATTTCTGGTTCAAAGTTTGCTGAGATAGCAAGCCGCATTAATATATGCGACAAAATCGCAATTGCCCTTTCGGGTGGTAGCGATTCGATGTGTTTATTGTTCCTAATGGCTCGGTATTTAGGTCCCAATGCAATCACCACTATACATGTGGATCATGGTTTACGACCAGAGAGTTCACGACAGGCAGAACAACTTGCAGATTATGTAAGGAGAAAGTTTGGAATTGAGCTGCATGTGACAAGAAAATTGCAGTGGCTGCACATCGTCACCAAGAACTACGAGGCAATTGCAAGGACTAAAAGGTACGAAGTGTTGGGCGAAGAGTGTCGTAATAGGCAGTTAGATTTGGCTGTAGCACATACTTTGGACGACCAGATTGAGACTTACTTGATGAGAAATAAGCTGAAACAGATATTTGATAATCCAATGACTAATGACATATACAATGAGAACAGACGGTTTGGGTTATGTGGAATAGCTGAGAAGTCAATATTGCCAATTGGTGAGCAGCCAATACTAGTGGGTGGAGGGGAAACCAGCAACTTGAAGTATTCACTGAGTTTTTCTGAAAAATTTACGTTTCCTGAGGTGAAGGTGATACGACCTTTACTTCAATTTGATAAAAAGAGCTTGATTGAAACACTAGAAGATAATCTGGTGACATGGATTGAAGACGAATCTAACAGTGATCCAACTGTTACTGAACGGAATAAGTTACGGAGACAGTTGACTGACGGTGAGATAAATCCACAACAGATTCAAAAAGAAATAATGTCTAATAAAGCCATTGTTGGTAAGTACATTGAAGAGGCAGACGGTATTTATCAAAGGCTAGTTCTGGAAAGACGCTATATTGAAAATCTTGAGTTGGGCTCTATTTCATTTAGACTCCCAATAGATTTTGTAGACGCTTATTCTCCTGCTGCCATTAACAGATTTTTCTATTCGAAGTTTGCATTGATTTCCGCCTCATCAAAGTACCATTACAAGTTTATGAAACTTAACGAGTTATATCAGACAATTGCAGCGTTCTACAGATCTTCAGTTGCAACAACAACTTTCACAATTCTCAGCTTGAAAGTCGTGATGAAGCGTCAAGACAATGAAATAGTGGTGGAATTGTGCAGACAACCGTACAAATTCGATGCTGCAGCGCCAACTCTCGTCGTTGACGTTTCGAATACTTGGTCCCAATGGTACTTGTATGACAACAGATGGTGGGTTTCATTTAAGGGACAGAAATCCAAAATGTCAAAGTATAGGATACGAAAGTGGGTTAAAGAAGATAACAAGAAGTTGGCCAAGGTTTACGGGAAGTTACCGATGTCTGGGTTCAGAGATTATCAGTTGCCAGTAATTGAAAACTGTGAGACTGGTGATTTGGAAGGAGTTTTGCCAGTGTTCATTAATCAAGGTGGGTTGGAAGTGAGGTGGGTTCCAGTGAGCAGGAAGTGAGGGAGTTGCAGCACTTTCAGTGCAGACCTTTCAATCTTGCGATCTAGACCTAATAGACTCTTTTGTCATTCATTCCATCTTTCTACCAGTCTACATTCTCGGCGTTATACTCTATCTAAATCCAGATCTTGCCTTCTACTACCTTCTGACTGACACACTCCGACTGTCCGACTCTCCCTAGTGGAAGCTCTTGCTCGAGATCATCTGCTCTCCCTTTTTGTTAGCCATTCGTCCTCAGTTGTTACCGAGCTAATACACCTCCTTCTACTGGCATCCCTACAAAGTTGTTCTCTTTCTTCAACCTCATTTAGAAAACATTCAAAAGTTGAACCCCCAGTTTCACAATACCTAACCCCCACCAAATTAGCTTAATACCTTCCCTTTCGCGCCACAGTTTACCTTTTGGTCCACTCTTCCGATTTGGTACAACACTCCCAAGACATCGCACACTCACTGCTGTTTGACTGCCCAGACATGCATTTTTACGAGTTCATCGTCTACTGTATATATCGTGCAAGCTACACATGCACCCCAGACCTAATAAACGTACACCCGATTGAACCAACACCACAAGAATGGAATTCCAACGTCGGCCCGTAGAGCTCCCTCTAAATCCCTGAGTAATTCCGATGTTGGCTATCTCCCGTTGCTCCGCTGAAGGGTCAAAGGACCCCTAGGACGCACCCCACCGAACTTCCTAATACGGCAATTCTGCGTGGAGATGTCATCGCATAAATTTCGTGGGCACCATATATAAGACACTCCGATAGGAACCAAGACCTTTTGATTGCGATCCCCAAACCATCATGTCAGATATCGCCAGTGCCATTGAAGATCAGAAACCTTCATCATGGGCCAGGGACGTGGTGACAGGGTCGGTGCTTGCGCTCAAACTCAACCACCAGACCATGATTCACAACTATGTTTATGTCCCGATCGGGTGTTTACTCGTGTTATGTGTCCTATACGCTGTGAATGAAGTGATAGAACAGATTAAGATCGATTTCCCGGCCTCAGTGGCTCTCATGTTGATTCTCTATATTTTCCTTCTTGTGAGTACCAAGTTTCTCGGCAAGAACATCACTGCCAAGATCATCAAAGTGATCCAAGTTCCTTCCAACTTTGCACTCAAGTGGATCAACTTGTTTTTCATTCCAGCATTCGTCAAACTCCCCTTGAGCGACCGTATAAGTGCCAAGGAGGCATTCATTATTGCGGCAGTGTTTGTGATCGGGTTGGTGGTGACGTTCGTTGGTGTTGCATGGTTGGTCAAGTATTTCCAGATCTTGACGAGCCAAACTCGAAGATCAGGAGTCGAGACAGCAGAACAACATAGCGAAATCCTGGTGGAGACTCAGAGCGAGGTGTCTAACTTGACAAGCAGAAACAGAGGCAATTCGTTGGAGGTCGAGACTATTGAGCTTGAGAACTTTAGTATTCCTAAGAAAGCTTTGGATTCTGGATCGTTGAAAAATAACGATTCAAGAATCGATCAGCTCGAGAAAGAGGCTAAAGATGAAGAACTCCAAAGAGAACAGTTTACTCAGTACATAGCCAAATTGCCAGCACGTTCAAGAACAATATCGCTGGCTATAGTCAAGTACTGGGACTGGGGAGTCTACATCGTGCTCACCATAGTTGGACTTCCTATTTACTTTGCCTTAGACTACTCATTGCCTTATCAATTGGGAGTGTCTGTTCTCTTTTTCAAGCTTGCTCTTCTCGTTCCTGCCAAATGGAAACAGATAGCACACCCGATCTTGGTGTCGTTCCCCTTCATGCTTCTCGTGTTCTACATTGGCTCACTTATCAAACACCAAGATTTCTTGGAGGATATCCGACTCTATAAAACCGGGCGCAACTATCTCAACTTGTTTGGTCATCTGACGGTTACTCAATGGCCAGGTGCTGGTGATGTTTTGTCAGCTCTCATGGATATCAGTATTGTGTCATTGGCACTTCCAATGTACAACTACAGACAAGATCTCCGCAAACACTACATAGCATTCATTCCTCCAATAGTACTAACCACTGCTGCTTCATTCTTCATCTACCCACCACTCTGCCATGCCGTCGGGATCTCACCAGAACGATCTCTTGGGTTTGTCGGACGGTCTGTGACCTTGGCCCTCGGGACTCCGCTCGTCAACTCCCTCGAGGGATCGATTCCTCTAATGTCAGTCTGCACAATTCTCTCAGGAATCATTGGAGTGCTTTGCGGAGACTGGTTCTTACGAAGTAAACTTGTACGAGTGAAAGACGACGACTACATCACCATCGGCATCACTTTCGGCATCAACTGCGGAGCCATCTCCACCGCACACTTGCTTATAAGTAACCCACGAGCAGGAGCAATCTCTAGCTTGAGTTTCTCGATCTACGGTACGCTAATGGTGATTCTAGGCGTCATCAAACCAGTGGCATCTTTGGCGCAGCGGTGGGCCGGCGCTTAGGTCAGCGCTGACATAAGCTGCAGTGCCCCGGAACAATGCGCCGCCCACCGGTACCCGGTCTTGTCATGCCAGATTGCGCTGCTTGACGTGCCTATGTCTGGTACAACCGATGAGTTTGCCACCCTCGACGAACCTTGACCGCCATTAGCATAGAAATACTGTTAAACCCACATGCAACATCCGGCCCCCGCATTGTAAAAATCTTTCACGTAGAAATTTAGGTTGATTCTCAAGGCACCGCGGCGCCGCAGTCACGTGCGCAGACGTACCGGGTAACCGCGGGGGGCTTTGTCCATTTGAATTAAGCATTCTGTCAGACGTTTGGCCAAGATTTGGAACTGTGGACTCTTCCATAACATTATTTCCTGACATTCACAGCTTGGGCTCCGTCGACCAACACTACTACGCAGCCATGAAGAGGTCGGTGACGAAGTTACTTCTTCCGTCGCGGGCGTCTCTGGTGCTGTCTCTTTCCAAGAACCTATTGTTCCAGAATATGAATGCGGTGGACGACTTCTACATCATGCTAGACAATCCTCACCGCACCTACAGACCAGGCGACTATGTGACGGGGTGCGTGATCACCATCGTCAAGAAGCAGCTTGTGTCCATCGGCGTGTCCTTGCTGATCAACGGCGTCATCAAGATCCAGGCAAACACCATGCTGAAGAAGAAGAAGTTGTTTCTGATTGCGATCACCCTTTACGGCGAGTCTGACGACGCTGGCCTCTCGAAAGGAGAGCACAGATTCCCCTTCAGCATCAAGCTTCCTCGCCGCAACATTTATAGTAGCATCAGCTTTGAGAAGGGCTCGATTCTGTACCTGTTGAAGCTGCACATATACCACAAGACCGACCAGAGGCAGGACACCTCGTCTGACAGTACCAGTGACGAGACAGCTCGTTACGACACGATATCGCGGTGCGAAAAGAACCTCACCATCGAGTGCCCGATCAACGTGGCGAAGTTCCCGGCTACGAAACCAAGCCTCCTTACCGTGCGTAGTCCCCAGAAGAAGTTTCTCAAGAACTTGTCGTCGCTGCTGACAATCAACTCCGAGGTGTCGGGCGCAAGCGGGGGGAGCTCGTCCAGCGGCAGCGCAGACGACCTGAACTCGCTGGTGCTCAACAACGTGTCGGGGCTGTTGTTCAAAGGCAGCACCAGCTCGGTGCTGGTGCCCCATCTGCATATTAGGCTTCTAGTGCACACCCCACTGGTTGCGTACCTTCCGAACGACCTTGTGCCGGTGCAGATCCAGCTCCAGCATATCAAGAACGTCAAGAGCTTGAACGGAATCATCCTCACGTTTATCCGGATCTGCAAGATCGACAACAGTCCCGACGGCAGTGTCCAGTCGTACCGTAAAGATTTGGCCCAGGTGGTGAAACCTTTATACATCGACCCGAACCTGATGGATTTGGAGGTGAACACCAACGTCAAGATCCCCCACGAGGTGTTTCCCACGATCAGAGGTGCGCCGTTGCTCTCCTTCGAGTACTACATCGAGGTGGTGATCAACCTCTCGAGCCGTAGCCCCACCGTGGACGAAAACAACGACAAGGACAAGTTCAGTTACAAGAAGAGCAAGAAAAGCGAGGTCAAGAGCGGCATCATCAACGTCGACAAATTGAAACGGTTGAAGAACGTGATCTCATTGAGCAGGAAGATCATCATTGGCACAGAAAGACTGATGAATAAAGACTTGGACCTCAATGGTGTCTCCAGTAGACTCCGCAACGACTCGGCCAGCAGTCCGTCGAGCCATTCGCCAATAAATTCCAACCGATCATCACCAGCAGAAGAAAACGGTGTTGCTGGGTCTGGGTTTATTGGGTCTGGGTTTGCAGGCACTGCCAATGGAACTTCTGGACCTTCAGAACCTTCAGCACCTCCTCCAAGCACTTTAAATGGAGGATCACATCTAATATCAACTCTCCATGCATCAGATCTTCCACCACCTGCAGGCGAACCTCCTACCAGTCTGCCACTTCAACAACAACCAGGTCAGCAAAACCCAAGTAATCCTCCTCAGGTTCCTCTTCCTTCAGAACAACCGAACCTCAGCGAGAAAGAGATCCTTCGAATGCGCGAGGAATTATTATTGCCTTCAGAACCTCCTCAGACCTTGGACTCTGACGGTCCGTCTCTGGCTCCAAACGTTCCACTGCTCGAAGAACAACCGGATGCCGGTCCAGAAGTACCTGCTTACAACCAGTTGACGCCAATGGTGCCAATGGCCCCCGTATTAGATGCTGGTAATCTAATCAACAGCGGAGGAGCCACCCAGACCTCGGCATTGTTCGGTCGATTGTCGATGGGATCCAATGACGAACCGTCAGAGCCGTCGACAGTGTCAGCAGTGCTTGAAAACGAAGTAACAGATTTCGTGCCAAAATACGAGGCACAGAACGACGAACCCAATCAAAATGACGATTTAGAAACTATAGGAAAGGACAAAGTTGAACCCTAGCATCCGTGCATTTGCATTACCTTGTTTTTATGGTACTTTTTTTTTATGATCACTTTTCTCTTCGGTCGCTTTATTCATCTTTTTTACGATTTACCCCTACCTTTTGTTATATATTTTTTTAGCTTATTAGTCGTGGGATTACGGAGTTTCGCGAAGATTTCCATCATAAGGTTGCAAATAAATTCATGGGAAATAATTGTAGTCTGTCACTGATTTCTTGGCCTCGCTTAACTTAACTCTGCCTCAAATTTGACACATGCACGTGACATGCTCTGGAGATAGCTTACGAATCTCGCAAGCTAGATGGCCGTGTAATCTTGGAATGAAACGATTAAATTAAAATACGAATCTAAATAATAATTCGACGCTAATGTAGGATGAAAATTTTCATACATTTCAATTTCATGTAATACGAATTGGAATGTAATACGAATCTGACTAATTTGTCGATGAGTTCAACCACCTGAGGTACACGGGGTCAGGGTTCCATAACCGGAACATTTTTTTGTTGGTTTGAAAAAAAGAAACAAGAAAAGCCGGGTGACGTCTATTGATGGTGTCAAAAATTTACAAAACTTGGAGATGAGGAAAAGAAACAAATCTGGTTCAAGTTTCCGGTTCGATTCTTGGAGTAAAGATGCCGGGTAACAGACGGCAATATTTGTATGGGATACTTATTGCAATTGTACTGGTATTAGTGTATTTTGTGGTTGACAGTAACGACACGAGTTTTGAAGAGTTGAAAGATTTTTATTTAAAACAATTGAATTTATCGAACAACGAACCGATTACAGAAACTGGAATGTTTGAAAAAGAAGTATATATTGCACAATTGGCAGTGCAAAGAGCATCGATATTGTCTCGGCTTATTTTGAAAGATTACTCTGCCAAGTACTCTTCGAAGACAATTACCAAAGAAGATCATTCGCCGGTGACAATAGCGGATTTTGCGGTTCAATCGGTGATAATATCGTCTATTACCGATCATTTTCCAAACGACAGATTCATTGCTGAAGAGGCTGGAGATGATCTTGAGGGACGTAATGATCTCCAGCAATTGATCCGCAAGTACATTGCTTTGGCTGACGTAGAGTTTTCCAAGTTCAATTACAAGTACAAGTTCAAGGAAGGGTTTGATATTGTGGCAAATATCAACAAGAAAGTGAAAGGCGGAGAGTCGAGATTGTGGGTGTTGGATCCTATTGATGGTACCAAGGGGTTTCTTAGAAACCAGCAGTTTGCAGTTTGTTTGTCAATGATGGAGAACAAGAGAATCAGATTGGGGGTGAACGGGTGTCCTAACTTGCCAGTGAATATTTCAGAGATGATAGCTGCTCATGATTTCAGTAAAGGGAATTTCACTTTGGGAGACAACGATGGAGAGAAAGGGTTGATGTTCAGTGCTGCTGAGGGTCAAGGAAGTTATGTTCGCAGACTAGATGAGCCTGTACCAAGCGAGCTTAGTAGTGGTAAGAAGATTCATGTTGCAGAGGTGGCCTCAGTGTCTGATACTGTGATTGTTGAAGGTGTAGAATTGAAACATTCTAACCATGAGTTACAGCTGGAAATCAAGTCGCAACTTAATATTCCTGAGCAGAGAACCATTAATTTGGACTCTCAAGTGAAATACTGTTTGTTAGCTCTTGGACTGGCTCAGATGTATTTACGATTACCTGTTGATGATAAGTATCGTGAGAAAATATGGGACCACAGTTCGGGAGATTTGTTGGTGAGTGAGGCAGGAGGAGTGGTTACTGACATGGAAGGTAAGCCGTTGGATTTCAACCAAGGGAAGTACTTGCCTTCTAAGGGAATCATAGCAGGAAGCAAGCAGTATCATCAAGATTTTATCAGAGTAATTAAAGGGTTTGAATCGAGAGGTTCAGTTCAAGAGAAGATTTAGTGGCAAGCTGTGGGTGGTAGTAGATGGTAGTGGTGGAATTGGATAGTAGTATGTGGCAGTTGCTAGAAATGAATTGATGAAGATCAGGTACTCGATTGATGATGAGACGTAATTCTTGGCAGTAGGAGATGCATTTATGAGTTCCTTGCATTGCTAATGCCAAGCAACAAATTGAGAGAACCACGTTGAGTGACGAAAAGAGATGATTAATAGAGTTTGATCTTTGGAGAACAATCAAGAGGAGCTGCGGAGAGAAGTGTTTGACAGATTCCGTTCCAATATGCGCCAGTGAGATCAGAACTTTGACCAATCAACTAGGCGAAGTCAACTCACAGAGAACCTCAAACAGAACCTCTTCCTAGTCATCTCACTCAGAACCTCGCTAAGAAACTTGGCAATCACCAAGAACCTCAACTTGATGTCTAAAACAGTCTCACAGGTTCCTGACTCGCATCACACACGAAGTATTAACCTCAAAGCAAGAAGATGAGTTCTGAAGACCAGTCACAAATAAATATTGACAACCAGCAGACAACTCTACTGGAGCAGTCCCACTTGACATCCACACACCCACTTGGACACCACTCGACTCGGTTCATATCTTGCATCGACATATGCCTAGCAATACATATGTACCCCTTTGGCGACATGCCCCTTTGCGTACACCGATGCAACTTCTCAGTAATATATGGAAGAACCCTAAACTTGTAGGACCAGTGTTACAACTGGAGAACGTATTTTGGAGTTGTTGTATTGTACCACCTATATTTCCCAATCCAGTAATAGAGTTATAAATAGGTTTCACTTAAACCTGGGAATGCAGTTTGGACATGTTGTCAATTGCTATGCTGCGATACTATACATGGTGACTACAAGGCTTGAAAAGCAGCCAAGAACTCGTCAATACTACAATACTACACCCCCTCACTCTTCCATAACTAACCGATCATCAGCCCACTCACATTTATACGCTGGAGCCGGAAAATTTTTGCAATACTCACTCTGCTGCGAATCACGTGACCCACCACCAGCCCAGTGAACCAAGAATTCCGGCCATCGTATCCCAGGGGTGGTAACTTTTTATTGAATGAAACGATGTTCCATACTCCTCCAATCGATCCAAAGCATCGTGAATTGAGCAGCGAGGCCACTTTGGAGTCATACACAGGAGGCACAGACCTGGAGGTTGTCGGTGACGTTGACGGGAATGCGATGCCCAAGAATGAGACCAACAACGACATCAATGAGGAATCCAGTGAGACTCAAGAAGAACCACCAGCTAAAACTAACGGCAATGTAGAGACGGAGCCGGAGGGCCGTCGGAAATCAAGAACCGGGGCTCGGTACACTTTGGAATACAGTCGGAAGATTAAGACGTTGAAGATGCCCAAGGCACTCCTCAAGTTGATAGATGAGTTTCTCCAAGACTTACAAGCACCGAAGTATGCACAGCCGCTCTCAACGGACCAGGTGGGGAAGTTGTTCCAGCAGTTCTATGGCAAGTTTGAAGAGACGGCGAAAGGGTATGCCACGAAAGAGCATGGAGTGGACGATTACTTGGAACACGCAGAGTTCATCTTGTGTGCCAACAAGATGATATACGGCAAGATCTTCCAGAGCAGTGTGGAGGATCTCCGGACACAGATCGACATTTACAAGAAAGTGGAGGTGCTTCGGAGCATTGTGAAGATCACGCTTGCACAGTTGGACATGGACTTGACGGTGTTTGGGCTGGAGTTTGACGAGGAGCAGTTCAAGCGGGACTTGGCTGTTCCAGAGACCAGTTTCAATGCTGCTGGAGCCATGCGAAGCCCGCTCGAGAAGTTGATTGTGCTCGACTCTGCGTTTGAGAAGTTGGTGGATACCGTGGGGCAGCGGAGCGGAGGAGCAGTCAGTGCCGATACCTTAATTCCCGTGTTCATCTTCTTCATAGTGCACCGGCACATCGAGAACTTGTACCTCAACTTCAAGTACATCCAACGGTTCAAGGCCCTGAGTTTCTGGGCCAGGGACACCAACGGAGCATATGTCTACAATATGACGAATATCGAGGCACTTCTCACGTTCCTTGTGAACCTCAACTACAAGCGGGACTTGAACCTTAGTGATGAGCAGTTGAAGCAGATGTTGGGCGCACGTGAGCCCGGCACCAAGTTTGTAGAGGACAAGGCACTGAGCCAGCTCAGCGAGAAGAAACGGTTGGTGGCGGAGCTCGAGCAGTTCAACCGTCGCGGGCCGCTGGAATGGCTCGACCATCTTACGTTGGACGAGCTCAAGGACGTGTTGTCGCCGATGCGGCCACCTGCAGGTCGCAAGAAGCTGAACTCGATCACACTTATCAAGAACACGCTCCAGGAGTCGCTTGCACACTACCACAACGTCGGGGGCTCGTCGTCGTCGTTGCCAGAGACGGGAGGTAAAGGGATACTTCAGGATGCCGCCAGTGTGTCCCAAGGACTTGTGATGAACGTAGCAGATCAAGGCATCAAGAACCTTACATCGGTGTTCGACAACTCACTCAAGTTTCTTGGGAACCGCATGCTGGGCACCCCGACCAACCCACAGGGCCGTAGCAGGTCCAACTCGGCCAACGATAGCAGTCTGGTGAACTCACGCACGCGATCAAACCTGACACTCAACGACAAACCAGAGGATCTGGAAAGTCTCCATCCGCTTTCGAAGTATATCAAATGGCGGAGCGGGAGCAGCGGGTTCATCCTGCCCGTGGCGTCGGTGGCCGAGAGCGACACCGTGCTGGTGGCGTCCACAGAAACTACAAAATCACACCTGCGAAGCGGATCGTTGTCCTTGATGAATGCCATCAAGAAGAACTCGCCAAAACTTGCGCTCGGGTCGCCGACGGCTGCCGGATTCGACGTGCGCAGCTTCCGCAAGTTTGACAAAAGCTTTGCCGAGATGACGGTGGCCGAGCTACAAGAGATGTATGCAAACTATCATCAGCTCCTAGGGGTTTTAGACTGTGGACGGTAGATCCGCCAGAGGTCTCGATCGCAGCACCTGGCATGTGGATCCCCGGCCAAGTGGGAGGGCACATAGAAGGCGTGCCCCATGGAGCACTCGAGTTGCCTCAGTGGAGATCCCTGTCCAACTGGGAGAGCCCTAAGGAACGTGAGGAAGCTCGGGCGATCCTCAGGAGCAGTGGATCGCGGATCGCCAGAGTGACTGCGGGAAAAGCTTAAACCTGAAAACGGAGGGCATGCCTGGGGTGGGAGAGGACCCTCCGGGGAATGAGCAGGGCATTGTTTATATTTGAGTAAAATGTATAGAGGAAGGCGACGAAGGATGACGGTGGCAGGGATCGGGAGGCAGGAGGTCGAGAGTAGGTTTTGCCAGGGTTGGGCCGGATTCTGGAAGGGGGAATGTGGAATAAAAGTTACGTCAAGGTAGGGATTAGCAAAAAGTTAGGTGCTGATTAGAGTTGCAAGGCACCCCCAGCAAAGAAGATAGAAGGCGATGGAGTTAAGAGTCAGAATCACAAGAGAATGCACGAGGCAGACGATCGAACGAGGGAGCAGGCCAGGGCTTAAGGTTAAAGCTAAGGCGACAATAGCCGGGCAGGTGAGACCAGCACCATTGACTAGCCAGATATGGGCGGGAGGCGGTGGGCAGCTGTGGGGCGGTCAAACCTGGGCCTTGGGATCATGGGCTCGGTGAAAAATAAGTTTGTGGTTGCCCTTTGTAAGCTGAGGATCAAAAACCTAGTTTGCAATGTCTAGGACCAATAAGAATAAGCCCGATTGAGTCTCAGTCAATGTGATCGAGCCAATGGCAGGTGGGATAATAAAAATAGAATGAAAAGGAATGTGAAAAGCTTAAGTGTAGGTTGCCATGGGTGGCAGAGCAGAAATGAGGAAGAGCAGCTGGTGGTAGGTTGCAGATGTAGCGAGAGTGATGAAAGTGGATGAGTGAATTACTAAAGCAGTGTGAGTGATAAAAGTAGTGTGAGTGAATTACTGAAGTAGTGTGAGTGAATTGAGTGAGAAGCCATCAACTGCCAAGGGATTGTGAGAGATTAAAAGTTTTGCGAGATCACAAGACAAAGACTGGGCAGTGAAAGATTTGCTAGACTGCGTAAAACAGTGGCAGAAGATGGAAGACTAAGTTTAAACAAGACACCAGATTGGACAGCAAAAAGCTCTAGAAGCATACTTCCCGGTCTAGAAATTGTTTTGGTCCAACCAGAAGCCCAGGAGTGTACTGCCTAGAGCCTCAACGCACCACTATTTACCCCACGCATTAACACCCACCACCACCAACCCAAAGCCTCAACCAGTTAGCTCAAACTTTGCGATAGCACCAGGGTCTAGCCGGAAATCTAGTGGGCCCACTAGTCACCCCGCAACACTAGGAATATAACTAGACCAGGGCCGATGGCCAGCCGATCAGGAGCTAGTTGCCAGTCACCGGAGTAGCACGTAGCGGAAATCAGCTAAACTGTGGCAGTGAGCGGCCGTCTAGATCTGGAATAATACGGGTTTTAGTGGCAGCACGGTGGTAATGTGTCAAATACTGGCAACATATTAGCAGTAGATTTGGAATTCCAGCTGGGCCAGACCAACTGAACAATGCTCTGGGAGTGTCCCCAGCCTCACACCCAGGCTGAGCGAGAGCCAACGGTGAGCTGGAGGGGATTGTGAGACCCGCACGCTGCGGGAGGTGAGCCCATGCCTCCTGGGATCGAGAGGAAGACCAATATTATGAAATTGGCTGGTATCGACCCATGAATAATATCCTGGAGTTGACTATTGGCAAACATATTGCCGTCCAGCACGCAAACTTTAAAAGCCAACTTAAACAACACCAGAGTCAAAAACTCGGGAGGGCGGTGGGGCGCCAGCACACAAACCAGGACTGCGGCGGCAGTGGCGGCAACGCTACAGTGGCAACGACAAGCAATTGGAGCAGCAGCAGCGGCGCTGGAGGAGTCACCAGCACAAGCACCTCGCCAGAGGCTCGGGAACCACAGGCCAAGGTTGGAATTAGGGCCTAGGACCCGCGGCAGAGTGCAGCGGCACTGCAGCACAGGATTGCGTCGGCGTCGCTGCGTGCCAGCGCGTCAATTGCCCGGTGCACATGCAGCCCGACACATAGAGCGTGCAGCGAGCCTTTGGGCGGACATCCAGGTCGCTTAGGTTTATAAACCCTGGAGCAACCCGGTGGGATTCTGGTCCTGGTTGAAAACTCCAAGCGTTTACACCATGACTAAAGACCTATCTTGGAGACTTCAGAAGTTGAAGGAGCGTCAGGAGAAGATGTCCCAGCCCAAGGCCGCCCAGCAGGCCAACCGCAACCTGGACTCCTCCATCAACTACGGAGCCCAGGACAAGAGGGGCCTGTATGGCGAGGTCGAAGAGATCATCACCTACACCAACCCGAACCCGGTGTGCAAGTTCAGCCCGCTCTTCACCTCTGCCGACCAGTCGCAGTCCAACCCGTCGTTTGCCCGCCGCTACCTGGACTTCTCTCTGGGCACAAACTCGCTGCGCAACTCGGTGTACTCGAACGGGTCCAATGGGTCCAGGGACGGCAGCTACAGCTCGCAGGCCTCGTCGTCGAACTTCCAGCTCCTCATCAACGCCCAGCAGCCAACGGGAAAACGCAAGAACCACAAGCACAACAGCGTCGACAACGTGCAGATCATGCCTCGCAAACACTCCAAGTTGGACGACCCTCCTATCGTGTTCTACTGAGGGGCCCGCTGCTCCTGTCTAATGATTCCACGCTGCTCTCATCTGCCCCGGCCTAAACGCCTCGTGCTCTCTTGTACTATACTCTCTGCATGGCTCCAGCCCAGCTGTGTTGCTCTTTTTCTCGGTTGAATCTTGCTTCTGGTTGATGGTTAGTGTCTTTCCTTTTTCTAATGGTTTATTTTTCATACGGTCCCAATACACCCGTGGCAACGAAAAAATTACTTGTATTCAGCCGCAACAACAATGCCGCATTTCAGTAATCCCTGGCTCCCCTGGCTCCACACCCACACCCTACAAACCCCCAGGCTCATCTCCTCATCCCCATCTCTGCCGGACGTCTTATTTGGTCTTCGCTGCTGCCTCGAGGGTGCCCGATTTTTTCTTTTTAGTTTCTCTTGTCAACCACAACTCGCCGCCTGCAATCGTGCTCCCTCCCACTAGCCTCCCGCCCATGCACAACGACGCACCTCCCTGCACTGGCCCCAGTCCGTACTCTGCTCCCGTATATCCTCGGGCTCACTACTGGGACCTTGATGGTTTATTTGCGATATCGTAAACTCAATCCCTCGGGAAATTGTTATCCCTTGCCGATTTTACTCTTTACTCTTCCTTATCACTTTTGCTCTACGTAAACAAACAAGCAAACAACACACCCAAACACACCCTCCCGATCCTCCATTGTCAGATGCCGCCTTGATTGTTCGCGCAAGGTATGAGGCCTCGCCTGGAATTGCTGCACCGCTGCAGCACCCGCACCGCCAAGAGCTTCGCTAGCAGCGGTACCCGGCCTTTGCCCAAGCGCCCGCGCCCATAACCAGGGTACGAGAACGCACGCCGCGCGTCTGGCCGCAGCGCCCGGCACCAGGCCCCCATGATCTGTTGTCTGTTGCTGAAATTTCAGGCTCCGCGACGCTTCCACTCCACCTGTCAACCGGCCCCGAGAGCTTCCAGTCCCCTTCCGCAGCCGTTCCATGCTGGCTGCTTCTCGGCTGCAATCTCAATATAAGCTTCTAGCTTGGTGACGTTGCCATGCTCGGCTGCCCAGGTGACGTAACTGCCGACAACCTGTTGCCAGTAACCGAGGTTGAAGTCTGGTGCCAAGCTCTGTTGGTGTAAATCACTAGTAGGCACTCTTGGGTTGTGGGAAAATCAGTGGTAGGAAAATCACTTGTGGGAACTCTTGGGTCGTGGGAAATGCAAGGGATGTCCTTGTGGCTGCCAATAAGATAAGCCGAGGGGCACACGGACCTGGAGTGCCGAACACTACCCGATTGTTGGTGGATTCAAGCCCCGAGGTTTTGCAGCCTTAGGTGCAGCCCGTAGCTGTCAAGTCACCGCTGCGGGTCTGAAACTAGTAGGTAAACCGGGGTCCGGGTAACCAGAGTACGCTAGACCACGCGACTCCGGACATTTGACGTTAGCGACGGGTCTTGCCCTATTGGGTGTACATGGAAGGTTGGTGTTAGGGTGTTTGGGATGTGGTGGTTTGAAGCCCGAGGTGTAAATCCGGGTGAGCACCAGAAAAATGGTGTTAGGGTGTGTGGAATCTATTTTCATGGGATGGTTTGAAGCCCTAGGTGTAAAACCGGGTAAATTTGGCAGCTTCTGGTGTTGGGATGTTACTCACGTGCAGGTGATTTTCATCGAGGGTGTAGGCACACCCCATAGACCCGTGCCTCCAAACCGTCACACACCGTGTCAACACTGCCTTCACTATTGACAAGAAACACACTTCAATATTCGAACCATATAGTACAAATGGTCGAGGTTTCACTTACCGTGGGCAAATTGGATGCGTCGTTGGCGCTCCTTCTTACAAAAGACCATCATTTGATTGAGTTTCCTACGATCTTGCTTCCGGATGGAGTGCAAGCAGGTTCGATTGTCAAGATCAAATGTGATAGAGACTCGGCTTTGGAGCAGAAAGAATTGGAGATCTTCAACGAGGTCCAGGAAGAGATCTTGAAAGATTTCGGCCAGCTGGAGCCTGAGAAACCCCAGCTCAGAGTGAAGAATGTCACCCAGACCTCGTGTGTGCTTGAATGGGACCCATTGAATCTCAGCACGGCGTCGATCAAGTCGTTAACTTTGTACAAGAACAAGCAACGGTTGGGCCAGATCCCAAACCCGTTGATCAACACCACCACCAAGTTGTCGGGGCTTCCAATTGACACCGAGTTCAAGTTTTTCTTGAGACTCGACACCACTGCTGGGGTGTATGATTCCGAAGAGATCGTGGTACGTACTCATAAGATGACCGATTTGAGAGGTATAACGGTGTGTTTGGGAGAAATCAACTGGGACGAGGAAGGGTTCCAGATTGCAGATGTAGAGAATATCTTGAAACTGATTGGTGCTAAGCTGATCCAGCACGAAGTTAAAGTTGACACCACCCATTTTGTCTGTACTTTGGCCAAAGGTGCCCAGTGGAAAAAGGCAACCGATAACAATATCCCGGTGGTGCGGCCGGAATGGTTGAAGGCTTGTGAAGCAGAGAAGCGTATTGTCGGTGTACGGATGTTCTACTTAGATGCTAATAATGACATGATTGCACAGCACAAGATTGTTGGAGGAGCAAAGAAAGAGGCAGAGAAGCCAGCTGCTGAAGCTGTTCCTGCTCCTGCTCCTGAAGTGTCTGCTGAACCTAAGAAAGAAACTGCTTCTAAAGAGTTTGATGAGGTGCCGTTAGACGAACCGGAGGTGAAGAAAGAGGAAGTGAAAGATGATGGAGTTGCAGAGACTGCTGAAAAATTAGAGCAGATCAGTTTGGAGCAGCAGAAAGTGAAGAGTAAGAAGGAAGGTGCAGTGAAGGAAGTCAAGGAGGAGCCAACGCCAGAAATCAAAGTGGATGCTCCAGAGGATGTCAAGGAAGAGGTAAAGGCAGAGGTTAAGGAAGAGGTAAAGGAAGAGCCTAAGGCAGAAGTCAAGGAAGAGCCTATAAAACAAGAAACATCAGTGGAAGAGACGAAGCCTGAACCTGTTGAGGAGAAGACTGTTGACGAGACAAAGGCAGAACCTGTTGAAGAGTCAAAGAGTGAAGAAACTAAAACAGTGGTGGAGGAAACCAAACCGGTAGAAGAAACCACTGCTGAAGAAACTGAACCAGCTGAAACCGCAGAAGTGAAGACTGAACCAACAGAAAGTACTACTGAAGAGCCAAAAGCTGAAGAGCTAGAAGCTACAAGTGAGAACACTACCACTGCCACCAGTGAAGCAGCTGAAGAAACAAAGCCAGCAGAAACCAAGTCCACTGAAGCTGCCGAGACCCCAACTACTGACTCTTGAAGAAATCATTCATTGATACAAGGCTTCACTTGAACAGTGAAAGTTTCATCCAAAGTGTTTAACTCATTCAGGCAGAACTCTGCCGAAAGTCCCTTTATACATGATCTAGTTTGCGAGGCTGGTTACATAATTGTGATCACCACCTTAAAATTCATTCTATAAACAATTTCTTGCTAGTATCTTGTGTTGTGTAGTTCGTACGTCTAAACATGGTGAATATCATGAGTGCTGATTCCGGGTAACCTTCGACCAACTGAGATGGCAGGACGTAATCGAAGTTATCTACAGCCACCAACCACATCGACTATGAGTGAAGAACAAGCAAAGAAACGGACATTGATAGCGGTGATTGGAGACGAGGACACGGTGACCGGGATGTTGTTGGCTGGGGTTGGCCAGATCGACAACGAGGCTGCCGAGGACTTCAAGAAGAAGAACTTCCTTGTTGTGGATGCGAAGACCAGCACCGAGCAATTGGCACAGGGGTTTGACAATTTCACCCAGGACAGAGACGACATTGCCATCTTGCTCATCAACCAGCATTTGGCCGAGAAAATCCGGTACAAGGTCGAGGATTTCACTGCTGCATTTCCTGCTGTGTTGGAGATTCCGTCCAAGGACCATGCCTACGACCCAGAGAAGGATTCTGTGTTGAGAAGAGTGAAGAGATTGTTTGGAGAGTAAGTGGATTAGAGGGGTTTCGTGGATCGATGTTTGATAGGTTCCTACTGGAAGATGTTAGTATGGAGTGAGATAGCGAAATTAGAAGCATTTGACAAAGTGATTGTAGACAAGGTGGTGAAGGTTGAGAGGAGAGGTGTTGTTTCAATATGTGAACCTTTGAAGTTTCTGGAAAAGTTTAAACCAGATGTGAGTCGTTGAGAGACGATAAGCTGTGTGCTTGTCATGTGGTTGTAGAATTGCAGGTGTTGCTTGTGATGGTGAGTTCTGGTTTCTACATAATAGGAACTGTGAGTGCAGGAAATTACAGGCTTGAACGTAAGAATAGAAGTGACTTGGTGAAATTCTATTCAGGAAATGCTATTGAGGCACTTTGAATGAAAATTGGATGGGAGACGAATCTTGTCGTAGTTCACTTAAAGATTGAGATCGTGAAAATTAGGGCTATATAGACTGCCTGGAGAACTACACTCAGAGGACGAGGATCCATAATACACAATTAGAATGAACACCACAGGAACTCTAATGAAAGTAAAAGAGTAAGCCTTG
Organism: Saccharomycopsis guyanensis; assembly: GCA_030578595.1. Lineage (NCBI taxonomy): Eukaryota > Fungi > Ascomycota > Saccharomycetes > Ascoideales > Saccharomycopsidaceae > Saccharomycopsis > Saccharomycopsis guyanensis. Next base: position 1,700,082 of record JAJMSQ010000001.1, read on the forward strand.
CTTTGAGGCATTATGATACTAACAGTAATCCGCTAAGAGAAGTCTGTGGTAAGTTGTGGAGAGACTGTGGTCCATACAGTGTGAACTTGTACTACTCTATGGCCCAACCACAGTTCTAACATGTAATCTTAAACTAACCATTTACTCTATGTCTCTGACTCTTTGATGAATTTTTCGGACATATATACTGAATTCTGCAACACACTATTATTCTCATGAATACTCACAAACATTACTGAACGTGGACATAACTGGTGAAATCTGCACAAGTGTTTGACTTAGTGGTTTTTTAAGCCAACACCCCAGTACAGAGCCGCCTGGACGTAGGCTGCACTGGGCGGGTTGTCATTTTTCTGGGCCGCTCCTCGTACTTTCTCTGTTCCTCCGCAGAATTTCCCAGGCGGCTCCTCCACTTCGCAATTCTCATGTCAGGCGACATGCAGGAAATGAAAAATATTCTGGTCTGACTTAGAGAACTAAACCAAACCAAGATGCTTGGAGTTACCAGACAACTAGGAGGAATTAATCAAGTCCGCCAATTCTCCAGTGTATCCAAGCTCTTTTCTGGACACAATAAATGGTCGACGATCAAACATGACAAGGCCAAGAACGACGCAGAGAGAAACAAGTTGGCCAACCGGTATGCCAACAGTATTGCAGTGGCAGCCAAAGTAGGAGGACCAGATCCAGCAGTGAATATCAGATTAGCAGCAGCGATCGAGGCAGCTACAAGAAACAATGTTGTTAAACGAGTGATTGAGAATGCGATCAAACGAGGTGCTGGAATCGGCGACAATAAGAAACAGGTGGACCAAATGGTGTATGAAGGAATAGGACCAGGAGGAGCTGCGTTTGTGGTGGAAGCAATGACCGATAATAAGAACCGAACGATCAGCGAAGTACGGGCTGTGTTCACGAAGTATGGTGGTGCAATTTCTCCTTGCTTGTTTAATTTTGTACGGAAAGGGTTCGTTGTGTTTGAGAAACCGGCTGATGTCAGTGAAGATTCGATTTTTGAGAAAGTTGTGGACTGCGGTGGAGAGGATTACGAAATATATGCGAACGAACAAGATGAGCCAAAGAAAGACAAGGACGGTAATGTGATTCCGTTGTTGGATTTGGTGGAGGTGACGACTGATCCTGCAGAGAACGGAGCAGTGGTGAACCAGTTGAAGCTGGAGTTCAAGATCAAGGAAGTTGGGATAATGTACGTGCCAGTTCCGGACTTGATAGTCAGTGTTGATAAGGAGGAGACTAAGGAATTGTTGCAGAAGTTGGAGAAGGGGTTGGAAGACATGGATGATGTGACAGATGTTTATAGTAATTGGGAGAGTGTTGAGGAGGGAAGCTGAGAGGGTGTCAAGGGTGTTGCCGATTAGGCAAAGAAGTAATGAGAATTAGAGAGAAAAGAGAAGGGAGTTTTAGGGAGGAAGTCAGTTAAGTAAACAAGAAGTCAAGAAGACGAGAAGACTGAGCAGGTCTTAAAGTAAGGACTGCATTCAAGAAATGTTAAGCTCAAGAACCACAAAGGATCCGAAGCATGGAGCCCGCTGGCTCATACACTATGGGTTCCAGAATTCGTTGTAAATAGCGTTGAGGACTAGAAGTGATGATTGATTGTGAGTTAAACAGATATGACTCAGTATTAAGCAGAGTGACACACTCGAGTGTGCTTGCGGTTGTTGAAGAGTATCAGGAATTATAATTAAACAAATCACAATTCACAGTCCCATATCCATAATAAATATTCCAATAATGACCAAGAACAGAAATGTAATTTTCACATGAAAGTGGTCGAGTGTATTGTTATGTGAGTGCATACTCCACTTATTCCTCACCAGTGAGAACTGTAATTCAATTAGAACCATTCAGTTGTATGAACTTAGAACACGTTGGAATATATTAATACTAACCTATGTTCATCTTTTCCATATCAATAATTAAAGCTTTGCACTAGAAAACACAACATCTCAAAGCAACTGTCTCTCAACCTTCCTAACACCTCCACTTACATCCCCATATCTTTCTCCAACTTTCAGACTAATGTCTCAGAATTTTCTTTCGACCAGCATTGACCAAGACATAACGCCCAAAAATTACTGGTCTTCATACGGCTGAACGTCCAAATATAAATTAGTGCTCTGTCTGTTAAAAACAATCACCAAAACCCTTAGCCAACCATTGAAATTGGTTGTGCCATTCATCCAGGCTTGATCTCACCTTGCATACTTCTGCCTGATCTGCAAAAATTTTAAAACTATCCTCACTTTCTTCTCCAACCCTCACTCCATAGGTTGCAGGGAACCGGTCTTAACAGGAAAATATTTCATATGCCAATATTCCGTTCATTAGACTATTTACCAGAAACTGTTATTTTAGTGAGTCACCACTGACAAACTCGCATTTTATCCAAGACCCAGATTCTTAGACCCACCCCAAAATCACTCAGCAAAATCGTCGAGCAATATCCCTCGAGGAAGACCTCAGCAACACAATATACTTACTAAGAAGACTATCAAGTTTCAATAACGGCTGTTAGAAAGGTTACAAGAGCACTGAGAATTTTCATCTAGAGACGTTCAATCTGACGTTCAACTAATATCCAACTTGGACCAAAAGCTCAAGACTAATCCATCGACCACATCTCTAACACAAAACCATTTCTTTCAAGCCGACATAATTCTAAAACGACCAACACAAATGTCTGAAATATTACCTTTGGAAGACTCAAAGACCAAGCTGTTCCTCAAACAAGAGTTGACCTCTTCGTTTATAGCTGGAGGTATAGCTGGTGCAGTGTCCCGGACAGCAGTGTCACCGTTTGAAAGAGCTAAGATTCTTTTCCAAGTGCAAGGACCAGGCTCTGCCAACTATAATGGAATCTTCTCGACCATACATCACATGTGGAAAGAGGAAGGTGTGAAAGGACTCTTTAGAGGTAATGGAATCAACTGCATGCGGATCTTCCCATACCAAGCAGTACAGTTTGTATCTTTCCAGTATTTGAAGACGAGGAATTTGGAACGCACTGGCCAAGACCATTTGTCCAACACTGCAAGATTGACGTTTGGAGGTATTGCTGGAGCTGCCAGTGTGTTAGTCACTTACCCTTTGGATTTGGTTAGAACCAGACTTTCCATCCAGACTGCTCAGAGTCTTGCCAAACTCGACAAGTCCAGAATCGATTCCAACTTTGAAAAACCTCCAGGATTCTTTGATTTGTTCAAGAAAGTCTACAAGACCGAAGGAGGAGTTCCAGGTTTGTATCGTGGGTTCTGGCCTACCACTCTTGGAGTCGCACCTTATGTTGCGTTTAATTTTGCGGTCTACGAACAAGTTAAAACCTTATGGCCCGAGCCTTCGCCTATAATCCATCTTCTCAACGGAGCAGTGGCAGGTGCAGTTGCACAGACTTTAACGTACCCCTTCGACTTGTTACGACGACGGTTCCAAGTGCTTACCATGGGTAATAATGAATTGGGGTTCAAGTACACTTCTGTGATGGACGCACTTATAACCATTGGAAAAAACGAAGGATTCAAAGGTTACTACAAAGGCTTGACTGCCAACTTATTCAAAGTCATTCCTTCGATGGCAGTTAGTTGGTTGACTTTCGAAACAGTGAAAGATGCCATAGTTAACAGTTGACTGCATAAGAAGCCCAAACTCTCTGCATTAGAAGCCCTGACACACTCTTTGTAGTATGAGCCCTGATACTCACCTCCGACCAATGACATCGATTAAGTTTGCAGTGACAAAACCGCTGCCTTTGTTGTGGTGATCACGTGACTTCAAGGGAATCTTTCGATCGGACCAGAAAAATTTAGGCAAATAGTGGACTCCAGAATAACTAACTGCATATCACCACCCACAATGTTTCCATCTCGTCTTACCAGATTCTCTGCTAGCCGTTTTGTCGGCATGAGACCAACCCAACGCGTGCTTTCTGCCAAGAAGCAATCGTCTATGAAGATCCCAGTGGAGTTGACTCCATTGTTCTTGGCCATGGGTATTGCTGTCGCTTCTGCCATCTTCTTCTCCACCAAGCACCTCACAAGCGGTGACTTGAGAGTCGGAAGAAAGAACCCAGACCACTCCAAGTTGGAGGAAGTGTTGGAGAAAAAAGAATAAGCTGTCTGATGTTGTATTCTTTCCTCGATCATCAAATGCATATCTATATCTAAGTAGCTCAGGACTAAATAGTTTCAATGGGAAATTTCAGTTCAAAACAGATAACAAGCTGTAACAGCTCTGTAAGAGACCCTTTAATGCCTCTGTCTTTTCTTATCATTGACATTGACAAGCACGGTGGTTTGGTGTTGGCATCATTGTCACACGTGACTCCTGGGTTATAACTGCCAGAGCTTATTATTCAGTGAATCTGCCACGACAATGAGACTTTTCAGTGTGGTTGTGTTGTTGATAGGGTCTTGTTTAGCAACAACGTACTGCAGATGCGAGGATCAAGGCGATTTGCTGTATGTTTTGTTCAAGATCACTGACAGTTTGGCTGAAGAGTTGAAGACTGCGTTCCCCAACTCCAAGTTTGATTCTGATTGCTCCTACTGTTCCAAGACCGTCTGCCAACGCCAGCTACAGAAGGAGAACTCCAAAACCCCTAAATTGCAAGAGGTCAGCGTGAGCTGCTTTAGCCGTGAAAGTCTCCGTGACAAATTCATTATTTATGGGTTTGTGCTACTTACTCTAGCATTGCTAGCTAATGCTGCTATCAAACGATCATAGACTGCCTTGATTCACACTCAAAGCTGTTGGCAGAGGAGTAAAAGCCACCTGGCTGTTATGTTTGACCTCTTTCAACTGCTCAAGTGTTTTGTTGTTATAAGTCTTGGTCGGGAAAGGAGTTACTGGTACAACATTCTCAGACTTCTGCACTGAGTTCCAAGCCTTCAATTTCAGCTGACTTTGTTGCATTTTTTCTCGGAAATTCTTTCTATATCTTGACCTTCCCTTAGGTTTTGCTGTCGATTCGTTTACTGATCCTTGCGTGAGGATCTCATCAAAATGCTGATTGACTGTGTTGATAAGATCTCCAGGTTTCTGCATCTCTGAGATTTCAGGGTTCAAACTAGCAAATCCTTTGGATGCAGATACACTTGCGCCGCTCCAAAACAAACTGTTCAACAATCCAATACTTAGGAACCTATCGTCGTCGTACCTGATGATCCCTGGGTCGCGAATCGAACTCAATGATGCATTGTACGGGACATTCAAGTACTCTGCCGTGAACGACACTATTTCAAACCCGACTTTTACAACCGACACCGACACAACCACCACCAATATTATTAGATAGAGCCACATCACAGCCAAGTATTTATGAGCTTTCAAGGTTATTAGCCTAAGATCAAATGCCACAATCACTATCCCAATGCATACTGTGGCTGCCACATTCATCATGAAATTGAGAGTCTTGGTAAGCAACTTGGCAGCTGCCGTCGACTTCTCTGCTTCCTCAAGCAACTTTCTCATCTCAACTGCTGTCTCACTAGGTACTTCTACAGCTGCCTGTGACAAGATACTGTCCTGTAGTGTGCCTTGAGACATGTTGAGCTCATCCTCTGCTGGCGGAGTTACACTCATCTTAGATGACAATAAACAAGTTTAAATATATATGTAGTAGAAACCTCTAGGTTTTCATGTAAGAGAAAAATCATAAAAATAACTCGATAGCACTCTCTTTATATACTTGTGTTTGTGATAAAATGGAAGCTCGTCGATTCCAACATGCATAAACTGCAGAACAAGGGATTTGCACACTATATAAATACCAGCTTCTGTCCACTTTTTGCATCTACAGTTTTCATAAACTACAAACATGACTACAAACATGAAATAAGCAAAGCCAGAATATATTCACAAACCACTTACTTCAACGCCACTATGAGTCTCTGCTCATCTACCGAGTCTAACTTAAGCAACGAACTTATAACTGGCAATAATTGTCGACGCTGGTCCTTTCTCTCTAAGAATCCTAGAAGAACATTCTTAATATAAGCAATGTTGTCGCCGCGACTGTTCCCATCTGCCTGTGGGACCTCAGTCGTGAGAGACACCACGGAATTGGATCTGGAACTCAAAGGACTAGTCACTGGGCTCTTCATCTTTTCTTTTAAAGACTTGTTCTGGCCAACCACCAACTTGTAGTTCTTGGTCAATCTGTCCACCTTAAGAGACAACTCGTCGTTGAGTCGCTGGTACTTCTCAATAGACTGTTCATAGTCTCTGATACGCGATTCAGAAGATTTGACGGCCTCCTTCAAACGGTCGATGAGAATCTGTGACGCAGAATCGTTCGATTCAGGGATCTCGCTGAACGAAGTATTGGATCGCTCTTCAACAAGCTTGGTAATTTTCGCTTGGTACAGATCTCTTGAAGCTTCGGCCAAACTTAAACTGTGTTTCAATTCCAGGATCAGTTGCTGCAACTCATCTACAACACGGTTCTTTTTCTTGAGACTGAACGCATGCTGCAGACGAAGTGTTTCATTCTCTTCTTTGATCAATCTGACTTGTTCTGCCAAATCTTGCAAATCATTCAGCTTTTGCTGCTCACTTTCTGAAAGCAATCTCCGCATTGTGTTTGTCTCGCTTGCTCTGGAACGTAACAAGTTCCGGGATTCAGCCAATTCTTCTTCTAACGTCTCCAACTTGACTTCTAACTCTCGGTATCTCATACTAGACTCATCATACTGTCTTTTAACAGTTTCTACTTGATCTCTCGAGGAAGCCTTCTGAGACTTCAAGCTCTCAAACTCCTTCAATACCTTCTCATATCTGGCAACTAACTTCTCTTTCTCCTTCTTCAACTGTTCCAATTTATCACTTAGTTCCAGACGTGTTTTCTCCAACTCCTTGTTCTGAGTGGTGAACCCTGTCATCTTCTCGTGCAAGTATCTTTCAGAGTTCTTAAGATTGTTGTTTTCAAGTTTGAGTTTCATAATACTGTCATTCAACTCTTTGATGTTGGCGTTCAACTCCTTAACTGTGCTCTCGCTAGTTTCAAGCTGTTTACCCTTGTGTTCAAGGGTAGTTTTCAAAGTGACAACCTCCAATTTCAAAGAGGTTTCTTGGTTGGAATTCTTGCTGAACTCCACGATCTTCTTCTCGTTTTCTTCGTTACTGGCTTTCAAGGTCTCGTGTTCTTTGGTTAATTTCTGATGCTTCTCTTTGATACCCTTCAACTCTTTCAAGCTGTCAGCCTTCTCCTTCTCGGATTTAGTCAATTTGGTCACCTCCTTCTCCAAGTTTGCCACCTTCTTAGTATGGTCCTTGTTCTGTTTTGTTAATTGCGTGACTTCCTTTTTCACCGCTGCCAATTCCACGAGCTTTGTCTTTGCGGATTCTAATTCGTGTGAGGCTTTCTTCAAGACGGCGACTTCTGATTCAAGCTCCTCCACCTTAGCAGTTAACTCCGAGTTTGCAGTCTTATACGACTGCTCTTTATCGTTATAATCTTGCTCCATGTTAGCTAAGCTCAACTTGACTTCAGCATAATTCTTCAACAACTTCTCGTTGTCGCTCACCTGCTTCTTCAATTTGTTGAACTCTTTAAGATCATCTTTAGAGCTCACCAAATCGTTACCAATGTTTCTCAACATATCTTCCAAGTCCTCAATCTTCAGATTCAACTCCTTTTTCGTCTTCACCAACTCTTCATTCTTCAGCTTCAATTCCAAATACTCAGCACTTTCAACCGGACCTTCACTCTCACCTTCCTTTGTCTCTCCGCTTTCATGGTCTTTCAACTTCTTTTTGAACATCTCCACAAGCTTTTCCAAACGCTCGATTGTCGATTGTTTAGATGTGCTCTCCGATTCAGAAATTTCAATCTTCTTCTGCAAACTTTCATGCTTTGAAGATGCCTGCTCCAATTGGGCTTCGACTTCTTTGATCTTGTCGTCAACCTCGGCTTTAGTCACTTCTAAACCATCGAACTTCAATTGAAGATTCTTCATTTCCTTCAAAGTCTTTTCAAGCTGCAGAGTCTGATCACTGGATTTCTTCTCCAATTCTTCGACTTGGCTCTGAAGTTTCCTGTTTTCTTCTTTCGTTTCTTCAAGAACTTTGTCGTCTTTCACGATCTCTTTGTCTTCTGCATCGCCATTCACTTTAGAATCTGTGTCTTCCAGAACAGGCTGTTCATCACCTGTCGTTTCCTCCGAATCAGCTGGAGATTCACCAGACACTTCTTTGTCGACAGCAGCAGGCGCGGCTTTCTTTGCCTCTTCTAAACTTTCTTCCAACTTTTTGTTCTCCTCGTCCTTCTCTTCCAATTTCTTCTTCAACTCTTCCACCTTCTTACTCCAGCTCAGTAACTTCTCATCAAAGGTGTTCTTGTCTTTACTCAACTGGCTCTCCAAGTCAGTATTCCTCTTTTCAAGAGTCTCGATTTTGATGGTATGCTCCAAATTAGTACTGTTGGCACTGTTCAACTTGCCAGAGTAGCTTCGGAGTTCCTCGGTGAGTAACTTGTTCTTCTGATTCAAAGAGTTGATGAAATTCTTGAACCCTTCAACGTCCAAGATATTGGACACCGGGGTGTTCTCCTTCAAAGCACTCTCAAATCGCACAATGAACTCGGTCTTCTTTTTCTCTGTCTTATAAGCATCTAACAATACAGGATACTTCTTCTCATACTTTTCAAATCTGCGAAGCTTCACTTGTAACTCGGCCTGTTCTTTAGAAGGAGGCACCGTCGGAGCACTCAGAGCAGTATAAGCAGGTTTGGTTACCGTACTCTTCTCCAGAGCTGATTCCTTCTTGTCTTTAGTACCGGTCGTCTGTTTGCCATCTGGTACTATTGATTCCTTTGGCTCAGCCTTGTTTTCTTCGGTTTTATCATCAGCAGAATCTTTATTAGCAGTCTCTGCCGTTGCGGCCGGAGTATCTTCCGATTCTACAGGTTCGTCTTTCATTTCCTCTTCAATTACCTCAGGATCAGGGGTCTCTTTATGAAGAATCTTCTCATCTTGATTGGAAACTGTACCCGAGCTCGATCTACGAAATATTCCTCCAGAACCATCGGCCGACTGCTGGTCTCCGGGCTGCTCACTCAACCTTGTAAACTCATCCTGAATATTCTTCCCAAACTGGGAAAACTTTTGAAACATGGACAAAGTCCTTTGAGCTATGTGACGTGTATGGACTCGAAATCGATAGGAATGCCCGCGGCTCTGGTATAGGTGAGATTACGTCAGGGCTTATGTCAGAGGAGGTGCGGATTCCTCAACTGAGACCTTAAGATAAGTATGGGCTAATGGAACAAGACAGTTCAAGACAGGTAGTAATTAGAGGATTAAGATTGCAGGGGTTATGATTGAATGAGTATGGAAAGTTGTAGAATAAGACAAGACCGAAATCTGGATTAATAATAAATAGTTGAGTAGTGCAGTAGGCAATACCGAGAAGCAGATTCATGAGGATAAGTAATAAGACAGCAGTGAAAATTTGAGCATGAGCGATTCATTTTTTTCAATTGGATGTGATTTTCTTAGTTGAAGAATTTGTAGAATGATATGGCTTTTGTTGTAAATTACTTTACTAGCAAGCTTTAATTCTCCAGTTTAATTCCCCACCAGTTATAGATTCCAATTGTTGTTGATATGACTTGGACCGGAGTCTTGATTTCGAGCCAGGATCTCACGGTGGTCTGGTGCATCGTCAGGATCTCGTTCTTCGTTTCTCATCACTTGCAATAACGACGAGTACAACGAGTTCAAATCGTTCAAGTCGCTGAGCGATGCAGGTCGAAGTGCAATGATCAACTGGCGGAAACTTGGGGTTTTCACGATGGTGAGTGGCAACTTGTTGTCGGTGAGAAACCGCATGATCGCCTTGTGGAATCGCATCTGGGAGTACTCGGGGTTGCTGTCATACAGCAGCTCGACGGTGCCTGCACCGTTCAAATAGCTGGTGTTGGTCGAAGGTGGCTCTGTACTCACCAAGCTAAGACGCGTCCCTGACACTGGACTGCTTGTCACGTACGGCTCCCTTCTTGGATTGATTGTGTCTTTGTATATTTTGTGCGTGCGGAGATGCTCGCCCAATTTCTTTGGCGATCCCTTGTCAGAAGCCAACCGTTTCACTACCTTCAGACACTGTTCGCAGGTTGCCAAGTTGGGATCGTCTACATCTTGGATGAACCAATTCCACACCCAGGACCGTTTCTTGGCGCCGTACTTGACCTTCGACACGCGGCTGTGGTCCATCTTGTTCGAGATCGTCTGGTTCATGTGCACAAGCAGCTGCGAGTTGCTGGGTAGTCCAGGGTTGGGCTGTTGAGGATTCGAGTTCCTTAGAGCTTGATGGTTGATGATCGAGTGCACCTGGGACAGATCCGGAGGGGCCAGGCCCTGGGACGGGTCATTGTAGTTGTTGAGCGCCTCAAACGTGCTGGCTATTCGCTCATAATTGGAATTCACAATCGACTGTGACGACATTTGGTTGATAAGGAGAGTATAAACATTAAGCGAGAATCTAACAGCAGTCATGTGAAGGGTGTAGGTCACGTGGCAAACATATAATGAATGGCAGCAATGTCGCCCTGTTGTCTTTCAAGATTCAGTTCTGTGAGGTAGTTGTGTCACGTGGTGTGAGTGTTTAAGCATAACAATAAACTGTGCCAACAGCTGAAGCCACAAGCTACAACATTAAAATTAATGTACATTATCTATTAAAGGAAGGGTAGGAAAGACCCTTTGAAACTTACCAACGCCCGATGAAACATACGATCCAACTTATTGCACCGCAATGGCTGACAAACAATCAACTAGTTGATCGTACAAGCTAGGCACTTCCACTATTGTAGTCATGAGATCACCTTCAATGGATTTCAAAAGCATTTTACCTTTCTCGTGGACAGAAAGTCCTGAAAGCACCAAGCATGTACTGCTTCCTATTTCGGAAACGTCCACAGGTTTCTCTCGCTGTAAAATCTTGATTGGTTTTTGAGTAGAAGGCATTGTTTGAGACGCTTGGTTAGCATCCTGGCCGTTACCAGGAGCAGCTTGTAAATTAGCCACTTGAACTGACACAGGTCTCAGTCTTGGTTCTATTCCTTTAATGATAAATTTTCTTTGGCCAGTCTCTTGGTTGGTGAGCACCATGGCTGCAGAGTTAGGGAATGCGTTAGACACATTCTTAATGAAATCGACAGCCGGTAACAATTTACGACCACCAGCTTTGTCAGTTTGGAATTGAGATTCATACGATTTCCAAAGAGAAATTTGTGTGACATCACTTTGAGGTTCTGCAGAGAAACAGCAACGCATCCAAAGCGTGGCTCTAAGAGGTTCTTCTAAGTTGTTGATCTCAGCAAAAAGAGCGCTGTCAAGTTTCTCTGCCACTTCTGGAGGAGGCATTTTTACTCTGCGCACAAGTGACAACGGCTCGAGATCCAGAGGTTTTGGAATCACAAGCCCATGCAAAAGAAGTTTAGGTAGTCTGTCCATCAACATAATTTGACGAGGCACAGATTTGAGAAGGTTGACAATCCGCACTCCTCCTGGCAAAATGTACTGGTACAAGAAATCGAGAACTGTGAGAATAAGTTCAGGATCAGTCTCGACTGTCAAATATGAACAGCTTCTGTCAAGCACACTTTGAGTGATGTTTTCTGCTGCAAACAACTGGTTAGGCGACAAGTTGGAACGCACCATGAGTCGCGAGAGCGATCTGAAAATCGAGATTATAATGGATCTGTCGGTGGTGATGTTCAAAAGATCCACGAGTGTCACGAACAATTCATCGTCTTTGAAAGCAGGAGCGATGTAAGAGGAAATGGACTCGACAATGTCGATTGTGAATTGAAACAAGTTGGCAGCAGAGTCGTAGGTATCGCCAAGTGGAAGCTCGTTTCGGATCACCTGGCATTTGAGAATCTTGATCGCGGTCTCCTTCACCAACGGACTCAAAGAAATCACCTGAGCGCTCTCTGTGTCTTGAGACAAGTTCCGCAAAGCCAAAGCTGCGTCAAGCGAGTTTTCAATCTGCTGAGACTCTGGGCTGTCGCTGGAGTTCTGGAGTAAATATGGATAGTTCACTTTATCATTGGACTCAGGATCAATAAATGGACATCTGCTGTAATAAAGAATCAATTGGTCTGCAAAGAACGGGTTGTTTCTTAAATTGATGACCTGTGGCACGTTTTTAGACATCGACACGAGCTGAGTTAATGCCCATCGAGTCTCGCTTGGTAGTTCACATTGTAATGACAATTTCAATCTATGCATAAGACTTACCAGCTGTGCACCCACACCTGGGATTCCATTATAATTAAACGAGGCAAGATCGCCGTTTCTTCTGGCAGCCTCCTGTTGATTGAATATTTCAAACTGGTTGTTGTCGTTGATGGCTTTCGCTAAAATAGGCTCTGGACCTGGCGACAAGCTGCTGTAAGAATGACCGTCAGCGTTCGGAGCAGGTGATGGAGACCCTGTACTGTTGTTTGTCCGAGATATATATGAGCCTGGTACAAAGGGCACATGGGCTTTTGGTGCATGTCGTAATATACGACGCGAAGATTGGTCGTTCATCTAGTTGTATCTGGTGCTGGTATGAACAATTACAGTTGATTTTTTGGCGTTCGATTTTCAAACGGCTGGGGGGTGTTTCATTATTACTAAGCGCGCGCATGGGAGTTTTGTGAGTAGCAGAATGAGAAAGTTAGGCAGGTGCGTGGGCGGGTGCAATTGATGATAGGCGGAACTCCAGGCGGGTGTCTAGGCGGCTAGTTGGACTTAGCAAAATCGAAAACAAAAAAGAGAAACTAGAAAAACTGTAAGTCAAGAAAAACAAAAACACACGAGCGGCTTACAAGCCGCCTAGATTCTTCACTTCCAGGCGACTCCATGGGCGGCTGTATGGGCGGCTGTATGGGCGGCTAGTCAATAAGTTTGGGGAGGTCACACAGAGTCGTTAAAGCATGAAAACTATAGAAATCGTCCCCAATCTTTATAGTCGGTTTCTATTGCAGTTCGTATTATTGTAAACTACTATAACTCTTACCATTGCCAATATTTTAAGTCACGCTTTCATCCATTTGCTTCTGTTGTCTGGGATTCTGTTTTTGACTTTCTCGACATGTTACCATTTGTTGTGCGTACTTATTGAGTTTGTACAGGGATTTCGACTCCAGTGGTTATGCTAGTTTTCCGATTTTCTAAAATTGCTAAGTTCTACATTTCAGTTGCACGTTCAGTTTTCATATGTACGATGGACTTTGCTTGACGCAGAGAAGATCTGTGCCAATGATATATGAATGCCGGAGGACAATAGAGAACCAGTACGATTGTAGCAGCTGATTTATGGTTAAACGTCACCAGATGGTTTAGAATTGTGCAAGGAATATAATGAGACATCCATGATTTAAATTTGAAAGTAATTAAACTAAAAATTGAAGTTGGAATTGTGAGCAGACTCGGAATAGCAAGCATGCGACCAACTAATTGTCACTAATTTTGCATGATTGCTAAACTCAACAGTTTTACGGAACTAACATTCCTGGACAGATGCACATCGTGTATTAACCCAAATACGCTTATTCTCACTGGGGTCTAGTTTCCTTTCTAGTTTGTAACCCCGCTATTTCATTGGGGTGCTCGTCATTACTGTCTGCACTGACATGACGATCAGTTTGCGATTTAGCACATGAAACCTCGCGATATCTTTGCGGTCCCTCGAGTCAATGTTGTGACTTTAATTTATTGGGTCTCAGTAAAGAGCTCGTGCAATTAAAATTGAATCAGTTTGTCCACAGTTCTATTTAGTGTACTCTCTGGCTACGGAATTGTGGCTCTGAAGTTTCTATACACCCTTTCCAAAGTCCACAGGAATCACTGGATCATAACGACGACTCAGTAACACACACCCTACATCCAACTTACTACCGTTGTATATCTGGGACAAAATGTCAGATTCATATAAATCAAACCTAAAAGCTCAAAACTTGGTTAATTATTTTGAGAAAGAGAGGGACGTATGGTGACACTAAACAACAAAACGATCTCCCAAAACGTAGTATCTGAAATTAACAACTGCCTTCTTATACCATTGGATCACAATTCCGTCCTTAGCTCTGAAAGTGTAGAACTCGTTACCGGTAAATGGGGTTCCAGTAACATAGGACTTAGCTTTGTAGTACCATGGAGTGTGGTAGTGGAACAAGTACGACCACCAACTCTCGGCTTGGTATTGGATATCACCAGCAGCAGATTGAAACTTCTTTTGTTGAGCAACCAAGTTTGCAACTAAGGCAGAATGGATCTTGTTGAAAGAAGCGGTGGACCGTGCGTACAATTCGTCAAATGAACCTTCTGCACTTTGCTTGTTGGCTTCCAACCAAGCCTTCAAATCATCAACAGACCATCCTTTGAAATATTCTTTGGCGGCATCGAGTTGCTCGTGAGCAGCATCGTTCAAGTTAATGGCCAGTTCCTTGACAGCTTTAGCAGCTTTGCTTGCAGTCTCAGCAACTTTGTCTGCAGACTTGGCTGCTTGATCTGCACCCTCAGAAATCGTTTCACCAACACTGTTGTAAGTGTCGATTGCTCTGTCGTAGAGTTCGTCAACCGAACCTTCCACAGACTTCTTGTGTTGCTTCAACCACAATTTCAATTCTTCAACTGACAAAGTGTCGAAAAGATAAGCAGAGAAATCATTGGCGTGTTTGCGAGCACGAGCTGAAGCAGCATCGCTGATCTTGTAGTACAGGTCGTCAAGTTGGTCTTTCTTCTCGCCGTACACAGAGTAAGCTCTGTCAAGCAACTCATTGAACGATCCCTCAGTCAGTTGCTTTTGAGACTCAAGCCATTTCTTGATGTCTGCAGTGTCCCAGTACTCAAAAGCACTGCTGCTGACACTTGCGTACTTCTCTTTAGCCAATTGCTGTGCCTGGGTCAAGTAGTTGTTAGCACCACTGGTGATGACATAGATGTTCTCACGAACTTTCTTTAGTAATTCATCGCGCGAGGCTTTAGGGTCAAAATCAATCTTGTTTTCAGTCAACCATTTTTCCAAAGACTTCTTGTTCCAGTCATTGTACAACCAGTCGCCAGGATACAAACTCGAGTACAAGTCTTTGTTCTTCTCAGCAACTTTGTCCCAGTTAGCACGGATGATCCCAATCAATTCGTCGTTAGACAAGACTCTGGACGATTGGTCCTTGGTAAATGGGATGTCGTACTTGTGAATGAACTTGTAAATGTCTTGCTTGGACCAGGTATTAAACACCCAGTCTTTGTAAGAATTGTCGTAGCTGCCAAGCAAATTGCTGGTGTCCCAGTTCAAGACCTGTTGCTGCAAATTGGACCAGGAGCTCTGGCTAGCAGTAAGCTTGCTCCACTCGTCGTTGGCCAAGGTCTGCAACTCTTCAAGCTTGGATTTCTTCTTGTAAGCTATGCCTCTGTCACTCAAGAACTGCTCGAGGTCTCGCTTAGTCCATCCGGAAAGTTGCTTGTCGTTGCTGCCAAACAACAGGGCGCACACGCTGGTAAACACCGTAAGCCATACAATTGCAAATCTCATTTTCAGAAATCGGTTGACAAAACTAAGACCAAAGAGGCGTTCCAGTTGCTTTATATACTAGGAGGAGGAGAGCAACACTTGCTATTGCTCCGATGTTGGCGCCCGATCAGGCAAGTATGGGGGTGCATCACCCCCGATACGCAAGTGCGCCACTCCCGAGGATCGTGGGTCGACCCGCGCCGCTGGACCCTGCATCGGCAACCGCGTTCTTGCACGTGACCCCGCTAAACCTGGTGATTTGACCACAACTGTGAATCAGGCGAAGTGATAATCCTCACTGACACCGATGAACTCTGCGGTCACACCTCATATTGAGATCCCGGAGTCGCTCAGGGCGATCTCCAGGACCCGGTTTGTCCACAAGACATGGGCCAACACCTTCAGCTGTCGCCCGGAGTTTTATTATCAGCCGAAATCGGTGCAAGATGTGATTGACATAGTGAACCATGCACGGATGTTAGGAAAGACTGTCATGGTGACTGGGGCTGGTCACTCGCCGTCTGATCTCACGATGACCAGAGACTGGTTGATCAATTTGGACCATATGTGTGCTGTTTTGGACACAAAACCACTGACCAAGTACACCGATATCACAGTGGAGGGAGGCATCCGGATCTGGCAGTTAAATGAAGAGTTGAAGACCCGGCATCTTGCCGTGCAGAACTTGGGGTCGATATCCGACCAGAGCATAGCCGGACTCATCAGCACCGGGACCCATGGGTCGTCGGCATTCCATGGGATTGTAAGTCAGCTGATCGTTGATTTGACCTACATCAACGGGTTGGGTCAGGAGATCAAGTGCTCGCAGGACGAGCATGTAGAGTTATTTCGAGCTGCGATGCTTGGACTAGGCAAGATCGGGGTGGTGGTGCGTGCCACCGTGAGAGTGGTGCCTGAGTTCCAGTTGAAATCGATCCAGCAGGTGCTCAGATTTGACGAGTTGTTGACTCATTGGGAGACTATCTGGATATCTGCAGAGTTCATTAGAGTCTGGTGGTATCCATACACAGGCAAATGTGTTGTCTGGAGAGCCAGCAAGACCGAGGAGCCTGCTACCAACGACCATATCTCGTCTGATTTCTGGCTGACGTTTGGCCGTGTGTTCTATGAAGCACTCTTATGGGCCCTGGTGCATGTGTACCCTCGACTTACACCTGTCCTCGAGCGATTTATATTCAGTAAACAGTTTGGCAACCTTGAGAAGTTCCAGATCGAAGGAGGAGTGCCAAGCAAACGTAATAACTTCCAGATCCAGAAATCTTACGACGGCTTCAACATGGACTGTCTTTTCAGTCAGTATGTGAACGAGTGGGCAGCTCCTATGACCAACGGTCCAGAGATCTTGCGGTTGTTGAACCACTCGTTGCAGAACGCTGCCAAGAGAAACGATTTCTTCATCCATGTGCCGGTGGAGATCCGGTGTCTGAACAACACGTTTGTTTCTGGAGTTGAAGAAGAGTTGAACAAATACCTTGAGACAAGAAAACCAATCGATATTGGTGGAGTCAACGGTAACAATGTCCATCCATACTTGGACCCGTCGCCTAAACTCGTTACTATTGACGCTGTCAGTTACTTGACGTCTACTAGCTTGTCGTCGTCGACCTCGACTCTCAATGCAAAGCCTAGTTTCCTGAGACTCAATACAGTGCTAGACAGTCCGATCACAGGAATCACTAACTCGCAGCTCACCTTGTACATCAACATGACTATGTACCGTCCGTTCGGCACCAAAGCTCCTGTCGGAAAGGTGTACAAGATCTTTGAGGAGATCTTGATTGCAGCTGGAGGTAAACCTCACTGGGCTAAGAATTTTATCGGCAGCACGCTGTACTTACCAGATGGGTATCCTCAGAAACAAGAGTATGGCGATGATGAGATGATCGGGTTGGCAAAGAAGAATCAAGAATGGTTCGGGGATGATTTGGTCAAGTTCCAGAAGATTAGAAACGAACAAGATCCAAAGGGAGTGTTCTTGAGTGGTAAAGACTGGGCAGTGAGAAATGGTATAGTTGAGCTTGAGGAGGAACAATGAGGGGGAAGATCAAGTGAAGAATGAACAAGTCTGATGTTGCTAGTGGAGGGTGTTTTCTTGCAATTTAATTTATGTATGTTGACCTTGGTCATAGAGAGAAGTAGAGGGAGGAGCACTTAAATAGTCGAAGTATATACTGCTAATATTTAGGTTAATTGGAAGTTGGTGTAGGGGATGATTTATTTGGTGGGTGGTGGTTTTCTTAGAGAAGTTAGGCAAATACTTAGGAGTCTGTTTGAATGTATCGTTCTTTACTTGACATTTAGTACTGTGCGTTAGAGTTACCAATTAGAATGTGCCTACGAGCTGTCTTCTAGGATCTTTCACACTTCAACTCAGCACCACTACATCATGTCAAATGTCTTTTCTTGTACTCCCATATATTTATTACTTATATCTCACGCATGGCAGCAATATTTTGCAACCCTCGCTACTTACTGTATGCAGTCACTGCACCGTCAATCAAAGCAGCCAACCCAATAGCTCCTGGGTCTGGAATACCGTCCTCTCCGTCTTCGTATTCAAGGTCGCTTTCATTTCCGGTACCCAGCTCCTTGTTATGGAAATGCTTCAACAGATCTTTAGAAACATAAGAGGCTCTACCGAACTTGGCGTCGAGTTTCTTGGTACCTTTAGCAGACTTGATAGCCACCGATCTTGCCTTCTGCAAATCATGAGACTTTTCAAGCTCTTTGATGAACGGTTCCAACGTGTCAACCAAGGTCTTGTCTCCAGTACGTGCACGAGTGTACTTGAAAAGAGACTCCAAGGCAGAAGACAAACTAGCAGTGAAGGTCTCGATGTTGAACAGTTTCTGTTGACGAACAGCCACTGCCAATGCTGACATGAAGATCGAGTAGATACCTCCACTGGTTCCTCCCATGGAATCCTCCAACAAGTTGGCGATCTCAAAGATCACAGCTACAGGGTCGCCCAAATGTTTGGACAATTCAGACTGAGGATCACCCAATGCCTTAGTGATGGCGTTGCATCCACTGAGCAAAGTCTCTCCACAGTCACCGTCACCAGCAACAGTGTCATACTCGGTGATCTTAGGCTCGAGCTTGGTGATCCGGGCAGCAATCGAGGTCAAGATCGACTTCACGGTGGCAGGATCAACACTGAAGCTCGACTTGACGTCCTTGATCGATTCCTCGACAGGAGCCAGTTCTACACTAGATCCAGATCCCTTCCAGTTAATACCAGAAGCGTTCCAGCCAGTAGCATCGGTAGGTTTGTCCAATAAGTCCAAGACCTTAGCAGCATCACCGGTCTTTGTAGCATTGAGCAAAGTGATACTGAACCCATTACCGTTCAACGAAGTGACAAAAGCACCTACATACACTCTCACAGGTTTAATGCTGTAGCTGCTGGCCAATTGGGTCAAGACAGTGTTAGCAATGGCATAGAGTTCCAAGTTAGAGACACCTCCCAAATTGTTGATGATAAGTACTGCGTCGTCCGACTTGGTAAACTCAACATAACCTCTCTCAGGGTCCTTGGTGTCAAGCAAGAAAGTCAAGAGTTCCAGAATAAGCTCATTGATTGGTGGAATAGCAATCTTCTTGACTCCTGGCTCGTTGTGGATCCCCATTCCAATCTCCAACTTGTTGGACCCTGTAAGATCTGAGGCAGTGCTCTTGCTACCAGGAATCGAACAATGGTCCAACGAAGACCCAATAGTTACAAGATTGGCTACGACCTTGTTGGCCAACTCAGCCACCAGTTTCAACGAATGGCCCTCACTGGCGTACCCTCCAGCGATCTTGTGCACCAACATGGTTCCTGCAAGTCCACGCCGGCCAACCAAATGACCATTGGACCGCCCGACACTGACGTCGTCCTCGACAATCACCATCTCAGCATTCAACCCCATGCTCTTGGCTCTCTCAGCAGCCAATCCAAAGTGTAAGATATCTCCGGTGTAGTTCTTGACCACAATAAGAAAATCAGTCTTGCCATAGTCCTTATGGACAGTCAAGATCGAAGACAAGATCTGCTTGGTAGAAGGAGAAGCAAAGATCGCTCCGGCAACTGCCACGTCCAACAAATTCTCACCAACAAACCCAGCATGTAAAGGTTCGTGTCCACTGCCTCCTCCAGACACCACGATCACCAGCTTGTCAGAACGAGCCACTTGCGCAGCGTTGAAAACCACTTTCTGGGACTCAATGCAGGCCAACCCCGGGTTGGCGGCGACCAACGAGGCCAACGATTCAGACACAAGATCGCTGCCTTGGAAATTCAAATGCTTCGACATGATAAACTAAGGAGTAGACAACTGATCCGGAGTTTGCTGACCACGGTATTTAAACCGTGGGGTTGCACGTCATGTGACACAGGGAATACTCAGATGAGCTGCGAGGACTGTGCGTGAGGGTGGGGGTATTTAGTGACACCGGGTTGAGGGACGTGGGGCGGGGGGTACCTCCACGTGAGGTACGGATTGGTGTGCGGGTGTGTTGATGTAAGGATGTGGTATATGGAGGGGGATCGGTGACCAGGTGGTGGATCGAGAGGTTAGGATGTAAGGAGGGGGCGGGCCCAAGTCACCAGAGCCATTACCCTACCGGTACCAGGAGCACTGGTCAAGGGTCGAGTCTGATCAGCACATCCCTTAACTATGTAACCCACACAAGGGTCAGCATCTTGAAACTAGTAAGACATTTTTGTCTGATATTCCCCTCCTTCATACCACCAACACCCAAACTGTAAATCCGATAACGAATTAGATTAGCACTAACGGTGATTGGCTCGAGGTGGAGAACATTGCTGACATGTTTCTTTTGGGGGCCCCGGGTCACGTGGTGGGTCGAACCAGGAAGTGGATGTGGGGGTGGGGCAGGTGAAGCTATTTTTTTCAGGCTTGTACTTGGCTGTAGGAGAAGTTGTTGAGGTATGCATAAATTTTTGAGCAGGTACAGGTGGGTGAGAGGTGGTGGGTGGTGTGGTGAGAATCGCACAAGCAATTGTACCAGAGTGCTGTGAAAGTTTGACAAAGATCTAGGACAGAGGGTAGGCATTGGGTACGAGGAGATGGACCGTTGTGTGAGGGATATATTAGTAGATGGCAGCGATTGTTGGAGAACGGTTGAATCAAACAGGCATTTTGAAATGGGGGAGAACACTTGACCAATCTGTTGATTGATGCAGGCCGAGGATCTCCTCCACGCTTGCGGGATTTAGCGGGAGGACTCCGGTCCGCAAAAATTGTATGGCAGCTCATAGAAAAAAAGCGGAACCTCAGGGAGCGGGATGCGGAGGAGGCATGATGGCATGGTTCCGCTCCGCCAATTGCAGCGTTCCGCCCGCGTGCCGCTGCATGGGGGTACCTCGGGGTTGAGCTGTTTTATGCATGGAGATATCACCGGCAGGCCAAAGTCTGCCACGGTATATAAGCGGAGGACTACCCCAGACCGTGGAGAAGTCGGGGTGCGTTGAATTAGAAGCAGAAAACCACAATGTCTGAACACAAGAACCAACTGGCCAAAGTCAAACGGTCCCGCGCAGGGTGTCTCAGCTGCCGCAGACGTCACAAGAAATGTGACGAGGCCAAACCAATTTGCAAGAGCTGTGAGCTGCGAGGTGCGTTTTGCGAGTGGCCTGTGAAAGGAATCTTTAAGACCAAGAACCACAACAGTAAGAAGAAGCCAGGGGTGGTGCGCAAGTCCAGCGTGCCTACCACGAACTACCACCAGCTCTTGAACAGCGAGTTGGGATTGCTCATGGGTGGTGAAACCTCGAGCCAAGACCAGCAAGATACCGGTGCAGAGTCTGAATACAGCAGTAGCTTGCTTTATGATTTTGCCTCGACCATCAACAACAACACGTACGCCGCAGGGTCCAGCGACACCCTCTTCGGCGAGGTGGCCGACTCCTCGGTGTCGAGCTCGCCTCTGATGTTCTCGATGAATCAGCACGACGGGTCGTCGCCGATTTCAGACGTGGACTTTGGTGCCAAGGTTGCCGAGCAACCTGCTGCCGACAGCGAGGACTTTCTCTTGAAGAGTTTCCAGTTCACGTCGTCGTCGCAGTTCTTGAAAGTGCCGGACAGTGTCAAGTTCACGGCCAGCCACACCTTGCTCAAGAACTACATGGTGTCGATGTCGATTGTGTCGAACGAATGCTACGAGGTAGGTCCTATGGCCGATCTTACAGGGTCCAACTTGTTCTTGGACGAGTTCACGTTTGACTTGAAACGTGGCCCTGACGAATGCTCCAGTAAAAGAGACCAGTACTTCAAGATCTTGTCGGGTGACCTTGATGGTTTGGCCCAAGTGGAAGTAGGTAATTTGGATCTCCCTGAATTGATCCAGACGTTTGTGTCGAAAGTGATGCCGCTCTTTGGAGCCACAGCCAACTCGCTTGTGCACCAGCAGTTCCTCAAGAGTTTGGCACAACGGTCTGAGTCCGACCCGGTGTACTACTCGATCCTTGCGTTGTCGTCACGGTTGTCGAAACCTAGCGACGCCGACCAGACGTTTGCCTTGTACCGTAGAGCCTTGCAGCTGTTGATTGCCACAGTCAAACAGTCTGACAACACCGTCACGGTAGCGTTGTCGTGCTTGCTCATGTTCTATTTGCAGCTCCTCACCTCGCCGGCCAAGTACTACCGTCGTCACTTCGAGCCGCTTATGAACCTCTTCAACTCGTTCCACATCTACGCTACGACACAGACCCCAGTGTTGGCTGAGATCTTCTGGATCTTTGCACGCTTGGACGTGTACTTTGCTATTGCCACCAACGAGTCGGTGCTTCTTCCAAGCTGTTCCTACGGATCTATGGAAAGTTGTGACCATTACGGCAACAAGCTCTACTTCCTCGCAGCTCAGATCCTCGAGTCGATCCACAGCGTTGGAGGTATGGCCAGTGAAGAACTCCACAAGCTGTGGATCCTCCAGTTCTCGTCACTTGAAAACTGGTACATCAACAGACCAGTGGACTGGCAACCGGTGATCGATGCCGAGCAGCAGGGTCTGCAATTCCCTATGTTGGTGTTCCACCACCACCAGTCGGCTACTGCTAATCAATTGTACCACACCTTGACGATCTTGTTGCTCCAGAACAAGATGTGGGTTGAGCAGCAGCCTAACTTGGGAAGCATGCTCCAGCACGCCACCCGCATTGTTGGCATCACCTTGAACGACACCAACCCTACGAGCTTGAGCTTGTCGTTGGCACACAACTACGTGGCCAGCAACTTGCTCTCGAAAAACGCAGCCCGAGTGGCTCACGGTACAGGCTACGACTGCAAGCCAGTGATGAAGAAGTTGATCAAAAACGAAAACGAAAACGGATGGCCTATGAGATGGAAGTTTAGTGATTTTTAGTTATGTTATGGTATGTTACGGTATTGATACGCTTCACCTAGATTATGGTGCTTTAATGAACGATGTACACTATGCAAGATCCCAAGTGTAACGGCCTGCGCCATTCTGAACCCAGTGCTCTGGTGTCAAGATCCCACTGCCAATCCTCACCAACTTTGTTTAGCAAGTCACTTCTTGAACTGGTAGCAACCGGTGGGGGAGTGGGGTATGAAGTTTCGCTGGCTTGCTTGCCGTGCTGCAGCCCAACTTAAACCGGGTATCCAACTTTATGGCAACTAAAACCAGGTGCTCTCCTCTCTGGTGTAAACAAAAACTGTTGAACACCCACCAGAATCTGGTGGCAGAAAGGAAGTAAGCGAGTTATCGAGATGCAGTGACTTACAGAAGGAGGTGAATGACTTATGTACTGATGTAATTAAGCTAGTGTAGTTTGACCTATTGAGATTTATGTGGTTGAGATTGAAATGTGTCAATTGAGATCCTGTCGATGTAATTGAGATTCAAGGTAATTAAGATTCGTAGTTGAGATTCGTAGTTGGATTCACAGTGGGGATTCCTATTAGTATCGCTGAGGCTTTTGAAGATTGGGTTTCCATAGTCGAGTGTTCTCTCATTGCTTGCTCTTTGTCATCAGGCGGTTTGTAGTTCGTGCATGTCTATTGTTCGTCGGTAATCTGCTGAAATCTTCGTATTGTGATTTTCTAAGTGAATACCTGATGCTTAACATACGGTTTCCCAACCTAATTGAAACTTTCCATTGCTTTTAGACGGCCTGATGGAGAGTTCTCAGTGGTATACTTTCTTTTGGGAACTTTAATGGTTACTTTTCTCTGAGTCGGATCAATGATAGAATATCTTTACCTTTCATTCGTTAGGTGGGTAGTTCTTTCAAACTTTCTGTGCGTATGCTCCTCTTTGACAACCAACATGACATTTCTCTTATGGTTGCTGCTTGAACGCTCAATGCCTGCCATTCTCCGTAACACTCAATCAATTGGACTTCGGATTTTCAATGGTAGTTCACTTTAAAATGCTCTGAAGCTAAATTTATTCCATTGCTAAGAGACGTCTTACTCGAAATTTTTCAAGACTTGACTCTCCCAGTGACTCCATCCATGTAGTTCCCTCAATGACACTCTGACACCCTAGCAGCAATCTATTCTCATTCTCTTAGTGAAACCTTACTAGAATATTGCCATTGCTCAGATTCAATCAATCTAACATTTTCGGTTTTCACTGCCAATGACAATCCGTTTGGTGTCACTATACTCGTCTCGTCACACATGTCCGTTTCTTAACTGCGTTAAATCTCTTCTTGCAACTATGTTGCCAAATAGACTTCTTTATGACAACTATTCCCCCATGACAACTACTCCCCCATGACAACTACTTCTCCATTAGAACTCCTCCACGACAAATCAATCTAGTCAAAATCATTTATGCATTCTGTCAGTGACAATCTATTTAAGTCATATCTCACAACTCGTCTGAAATACTTCATACCACCTCGCAACTTCCCATTAGAAACACAAACCCCCCTACTTGAAATCCTTGTGCGTCCATTTCTCCGTCACCTTTGGTGCGTATCTTCTCTTCTTCTTCACCGGCAATCTGCTCTCAATCTTACCCTTACTCTGTAACACTCTCATTTGATCATAGAGCAAGTTCCCCTCAGGCTTCAACTTTCTCAAACTGTCCGTCAACTCATCACTCAATTTGATTTCCAAAGTATCGTCCATCACATGGTACTTGGTTCCTAACTTATGGTTCTTGTGGTTCTTGCGTTTCTTTTCAGTTGGCACAGTCTCTGACTTCTGCTGCTCTTTGTCTTGGATCTCCTGGCTAATCTTAGGCAACTCCTGCAACTCAGTCAACTTCTTCTTCAAATCCTTCAACTCATTTTCAAGCCGTATTTTCTCCTGATGTCTAGCTTGTTTGTTTCTTTGAGCTCTAGTCTTCTTCTTGTTTTTCACCGGTTTGTTAACCGACAATCTCACTTCTGGATCCTCTTCTTCTTCCTCAGACTCTTCTTTACGAGCTCCATCGTCATCCAATTGACCTTCTTCTTGTTCAATAGTTTTAATCAACTCTTGGATTCTTGCCTGGAAATTCTGCAACTCCACCTTCTTGTCTTCCACAGTCTTCTCCTTGAAATACTCCATCTTTATAAGTCCTCTCCAGGAGACCTCGGATGGATTATACGACTTTCCAGCATGTGGCAAGGCTGCCATTTCTTTAACGGTGATCGACTTCTGGTTCATAGTCTTAGGTGCATGACTTGGCTTGGTACGTGCACTAATACTCTTCTCTGTCAACACCGACGGTATTGGTTTCTTGACCTCAGGCTCTACGTCATCCCATAAACTCTTGTCTACTTTCTCGCCAAGTCCATGTTTCTCAATACTGGCTTGACTGGAACTCTCATTATTCACTCTGCCTGCAACTTTCATCAACCGATGTACTTCTTTCCCACTCACTCCTTGGAACTTCTTGTGCTTAAGCTTACCGTTTTCAAGTCCTGGGACTTTCGATTTATTGGCAAGAATCTCGTCTGCTTTCAATTTCTTGACTCCATGTTTTCTAGCAGTCGTTTCTTCTCCTGCAACATCGATCTGGAACAATTGGTCTGAAGGAATCTGGTCTACTTCCACTCCCAACTCACGTATCTCCGATCTTTTAGCTTCTATCGACTCCTCAACGTCATCTATATCAATATTCTTTCTCCAGGACTTCTTGCCTTTTCTAGAAGACTGCAGCTTTTGTGAAGGTCTTCCTATTTCCGACATTATCACTTACTATACTATGAAGCTACTTACTTGCAGCAAAAAAAAATTTTCCTAAGAGATGAGGTCACGTGCCATCTTCAATACCAGTGCCTGGTTGGATTCTACTAGTTAGTGGAATCTATAATAATGGAATGGTCAATTATTTTCACCCCGGATTCATCGGATGCAAAGGACACATTATCAATATTGACTTGTAAATAAATGGAGGATGAAGTATTAATGTCAGATTTTAATCACAGTCTTGGATTCACTGTATGTGTATGGTTTCCTGATGTACACTCTGATGTACATTCAACAGGAAAGTCCGATCTGGTTTAGTACCAGACTCTAAGACCAAGATCTAACCTCGCCTCGTACAGGGTGCAACCTACACCATCGGTATTTGCCAAATGAATAAATGCCGAGAATTCCAAAAATAAAATACATGAGCTGTGGATCTACTGGATTGGGCCAGGCCACAATGGGTTTGCTGCTAGATAATTACAAGTCGAGCTACTTGGTGCTGGGTCTCAGTAGCCATTCCTCGAGAAACATTATTACCGTAGCGGGTTAGCGTGCAAGTATCCATGATTGTGACCAGAGAGCCGTGGTACCACCAATCTACACTGCACAAAGCCACAGAAGCACCACGCAAGGCAGTGCTGGTTGGCACCGATTTACTCTGTTTCCGGTAATTCTGGCTGTATGGTGGATGTGAGGCATCAGTAGCAAGCTTGTGCATCTTGAACAGCAGACTTCAAGAATGTGACCGGAGCTCAATGGCAGCTATAAAGGAACAGACAATTGGCCAGTGGTTAAAGATAATAGATCTAACAATTCAAACAATCACATTCACTTACTCACAATACTCAATCGTTTGATATGAAATTCTCATCTGCTTTCAATTTTGTTGCTGCATCACTTGCAGTGTTCTCCAGTGCCGATGCCAAATACACTGCTGACGGAAAGAACAACGCAGTGTACTGGGGTCAGGGTTCTGGTCAACAATCGCTTGCTACCTACTGTAATCAAGGAGATATCGACATTGTCGTGGTGTCTTTCTTGAAGAACTGGAATGCAAAGACTGCCAGCTTCAATTTCGGTAATGCCTGTGGTGGTGACTCTTGTCCTCAGATCGCAGCCGATATCTTGACTTGTCAAAACTTGGGTATCAAGGTGTTGTTGTCTTTGGGAGGCGATTCTTCTAAGGGTACCTACGGTGTCAAGAGTGACAGTCAAGGTAAATCTGCTGCTAAGGTTATCTACAACATGTTCCACCCTAAGGGAACTGGTAGTGTCAAGCCATTTGGTGACTCTGAAATTGATGGATTTGACTTTGACATTGAAAACGAAAACCAGAACGGATTGGCTGCTTTGGTGGTCGAGTTGAGAGCTTTGTGGACCACCAAGACTCTTATTATTAGTGCTGCTCCTCAATGTCCATACCCAGACAAGAACGTCTACAAGATGTTGCAAAGTGACACTGCTAAGGTGGACATTGCTTGGGTCCAATTCTACAACAACCCAGCATGTTCTTTCAACAACGCCGATGGTTTCGCTAGCTCTTGGAACACTTGGTACAAATTCGTCACTGAGGAGTCTGGTAACAAAAACATGAAAATCTACATTGGACTTGCTTCTTCTACTGAAGACTCTGCTTACTTTGTCGATGCTACTACTACCAAGACTAGATCTGCTTCTATGATTGATCAATCTTCTTTTGGTGGGTTCTGTCTTTGGGATGTTGCTTCTGGTGAAGAGAAGATCACCGACAACGTTTCTTATGTCGCCAGCTTGAAAAATATCTTGTCTGGCAGCAGCTCAGTCACAAAGAGAGCTTTCGATGGTCTTGCTAAGGTTTACGAGATCATCTCTCCATAAATTGGATAACTCCATATTCAACTTCTCTGCGCCCACACAACACTACCCAGCTGGTCTGGCAAGCAACTCTGCGCACTTTTAACCTTCTAAATTTTTGTTTCTATAGACACAGTCGGTGTATCATTATTATTACTTTATTCAATATAACAATTAATCATATCTAACGGTCAGTAATGTACTATCCGGTGTTTCTATACCCTTATTTCTACAATCTTCTTTCTATAATCTTAGTTCTACAATCTTGTCATGATGGAAGCCCCTGAGCAAACGACGTCTATCTTAAAGAGTGGCAGTAATAGAACTCACAGACTTCGTAGTAACGATGAGTAGCAAAGGTAGAAGAGAATCAATTGCTAGTACCGCAGTAAAACCTGACCCCTATACGTTCGTCCAACCATGCGTTATAATTAATAGTCAGTAGTGGTCAGTAGTGTGTTCTGATTGATATGTGTTGTCTCTATGCTTAGACCTGTGTATAATTTTCTATGACTGTCTGTATATTGTACTGGTTAGGAGTTTGTGGCCGACTATATAGTCGAAGAGGGATATAGATATCAGAACGTTAAGGTACCGTTTGGCCCGTACGTCTGGTATTAGGACCCTGTGTCTACGTTTGAAAACTGCCAGTCTTTCGGAAGTTGTTTGTTTAGTCCGATCGCTGAGGATGCCACTAACGAACTCCTTAACAGGTGTTCAAACCTTGAACTCGGCACAATTTACTTTGACCCCACACTTCTCCAAGGCGGAGAGGGCTAGACAGCAGCTTCCAAACACTAACAATGCGGACGGGCTACCCTACAGGGCGGGCCGGCCCATCGGGCTGACTGCACGACGCAGTCATGTCTGAGCCATTTCATGGTGTCTGCGCACGACGACCTCCCTAACCCCCTACCAGGACCCGTTACTAGGAGCTCCTACCAGGATACCGACTGGGCAACCAGTCAAACAAGCACCCCCCACCGGACCTGACCGGCCTCGATCTGTGGTATGGCAAGGAAAAGTGAACGGTTTATTCCCCAGAGGGTTCCCCCCACTGTGAGTTTGCATTAAATATGTTACATAGATCGGCCATGGGCCGTGTCCACGATGTGAAATAAACACCAGAAGGAAACAATGTAGACACCCTTACAAACCTACCCAGTCCGTACTGTCATCAGATATTTTTATTGCTTCTAAAACCCAGAAACAGCACCGGCAAAAAAAAAGAAGAGACTACAGCACCTGAGTTTCGCGTATGGTCTCCCACTACACTACTCGGTCAGGCTCTTAGCAGCTTAAGTACCATTGATCGGACGGGAAATTCTGCTTTCTGCTAGATATGGCCGTAGACATTTGGTTTGTTTTTCGCCCGACCACATGCATTCCGCCCCGATTTCCAAGCGTCTCCTGTGCTTTTTCGTGCGAATCCGCTGGCTGTTGTCGCACGGTGCTCCCGCCCACACCCCGTCCACGCTCCCACTCATGCCGCCCACGCGACCCCCCGTACACCTCCCCCGGCCACCCCCAGCTACCCTCGGCCACCCCCGTCTCACTCCATGCACACCTCCCGCAGCGCGCACCGCCCGTGCCCAGTCTTTCCCCCGCCCAGGCTTGCTCCTGTCTTTGCTCTCCTTTCCTGCCACCTGTCTTTTTTTCTCGTTTTTCTTCTCTCTCCTGTTTTCTTTTCTGTTCTATTTTTCTATTTTCTCTCTTTTCCTGCCACCCTGTCTTTTTCTCCGTTTCCCGTTCGCTTCAACGCTCTCCCCCGTAGCCCCCACAGTAGCCCCCAGCGGTGTCCTTCAACAGGATTTCCGCCCACCGGCTCGCCCTCGCGGGCAGCCTTCTCTACAGGAAAACACATATACAATTTGAACCTCCATCGCGCGCAAATACAACTCTCCCCATGACGCTTATATGATGGCGGCTCTACATAATATTAAATTCAGACGCCATGTCCGAGTGGATATCGCTATGCATTTTTTTGCTAGTAAACTCGCCCAACTACCTGACCGCTTTTCGCTGGCGCTTCGTGGTGGGAGACCACTATATTGCGAGATCGAACCTCCTCAAGGAATTTTTTTTTCTCTTTTTTTTTCCAACTCTTTTTCTTTCTCTTTATCCTCTGCTATCTCTTTTGCTGCACTTGTTTATTATAAAAATTATTTCTTGTACTTACACAAACTCACCAACACACTCATATATTCACCCATACGTAAAATAAAAAATGCATCGCAAAATGCAAAACGAAATGCATACACAATCTACATAAAAATCTCTAAGTCCTACGAAAAAACACAAGTCCAAGCATACTCCACGGGCTGCATCCGCCAGGGTTTCCACCGGACTCTGCTGAGCTACCAGTCCAAGCTTACCGTGCGTGGGCGGGAAGCCCTCCCTAGGACTTTGCGAAAAACAAAAAAAAATCTCACCAAAAAACTTAGCAAAAAAAAACTTAGCAAAAAACTTTGCAAAATTCTTTGCAAAAAACTTGGTGAAAAAAAATGAACACCCTGGCAAAGTTGCACACAGACATCCTCCAGGCGGCCCAGGCGACCGCCCAGGCGGGATATATCACGTGATTCGCCCAGCACACAAGAATAAAAGCTCCCAACTGGCTATGCCAGCAGGAGCTAAGTCGTCTAAAAAATCCTTGGACCCTTCCAAGGCTCTCTTAGAACAAATCGGACAACAAAGGCTTAATCTCAGCAGATCGTAACAACAAGGCTACTCTACTGCTTACAATACCCCGTTGTACAGTTAAGTCGTATGCAAAGGA